>WPIO01000294.1:0-118175 GCA_009760855.2 Cristatella mucedo
TCTGAAATTGATTGCATTCAAATCCAAAAAGCACACGTGGGGATGAGTCGCTTGTCCTATACAGACCACCAACAGATTGCACCAGTCGGATAGTCCCAGTCCTTGACCTCCGCGTCCAAGGAGCCATGCTCCATTTACCCTAAATACCTATGATGACAAGATGGGGGACACTGAATTGTGTAACAATGTGACTACTAGTAGGGTAGCCTTTAATAGCGAATTTGGTCAGAATATAGAAAATTAGGTGCTACCTAAAACCGATCGTCGTCACTCAACAAGAACCTGTGTGCGTTAAAGTGAAACCAACTAGCATAAACCAGTCACTGCATGCTTTGGCTGTTCCACAATTACCGGAAAAGAAACATACTTCTTTGCTGATCCAACGCCATGATTAAAATTGTAAGCCCGAAAGCTCTAATATTACTTGCCGTCCTAATAACACTAACCTTAGCAAGCCGTATGCATAATTATATTTGAGCGTTGCATTAGCAAGTATTAGATTATGTAGAATGAAGAAGTGTGATTAACCATGTTCAGCCAATATCTAGATTCTTGTATCGCTATGCCAGTAAAGGCTTGACGCACGTTTAGTTCTTGAATGGTGTCGTACCACCCGTCACTTACCATTGCTTTTTCACCACCTCTAACGAGTATACAAGCCTCCTAACTGCTAGATTAGGCTCGCGATTTTGTTACCACTGTCTATTTACGTGGTTTCAAGAAAAAAATTGTTGCCTCAATTGCCGGTAATAGAGAAATCCGCTCAGCAGAACGCCCTTAGAGAGTCGCCGTCGCGGCTTACGGACGGCCATGAGAGGTTTCGTCCACCTGCTATTTAGCTACTAGCAAAAACCAACCGATGCCGGCAAAACGTGTATCCTTTAATTCAAGAGAAGACAACATTCGAAAAATCCGTACTATTGAAGGCGCTCGTCCCTAGCATCGAATGGTATTACCACGCCGCCTATCTAGTTAATGGTAGGACGTATTTTAACAAGGCTAAAACATCTGCTAAGATGCTTTTACGGTGTTAGACGACCAAACACTTTATGCTTTTACGGCATATGAATACAGAAATAACGATGAAAACGCAGCCTTCCATAAGTTAGCAAGTAAAACGGAATCAGCAAAAAATTTCGCGTGTCACTTTAATACTTTCCATCTATCCATCATCAACTTAAATTAGACTTTCTTTCGCAAGCTTTGGAGCCCGTGTATTTAGTTTTTATACTCACAAAGCCTGGAACTCCCTCCCGACCTGCGTCAGAACATCCCCTGACCTGACCACATTTAAAAGGAACTTAAAAACACACCTATTTAAGACAGCATTTAGTGGGTCCCTGTAATTCGTCCTTCATGTGCTTATGCATGCTGACACTGTGCATGCTGCCACTAACCACATTTGCATGCTGACTCTGTGCATGTCACCCCTAACCATATTATTCATTGTGTTTGTTTTTCAAGCATGATTTTACTTAATATTCAATTGCATTTCCCTATGCAGCAAATGTAAAGCGCCTAGAAAGAGATTAATTTCTCTGAGGGCGCTTTATCAAGTACATTATTAATATTATTATTATTAGCAAAAATACAAAACGTCTAGTTTAATGTAATCTATGAGAAAATAAGCGTTACTATTGGATCTTTCGACTATGACATAATAACAGCCGATATTTAAATATAAAAGATCAACTGTACGGTACATGCCGTTAAGCTTAAAGCCATACGATCCTTCAATTTTTTGCAAAGCCTAATAGTATGAACTGTACACAGCTCTTGTCAGGAGGAAGTATTCTTAAAATAAAAAAGTTCCCCTTTACAACGACGCACATGTTATTAAAGCAATGCAAACGAAATTATTTTCTTTTAACGTTTCTTACAGCTGTAGGTCGCAAGGAAAATGAAATTAAGCTGTTGTCACTATACCCATTTTTTTCACAGGAAATACTTCGTTTGAAGGACATAACCACAGCCTGGCAGGCTAAACTGCTCGGGAATTATCAGCATTCCATTCATTCAATTAGCTTCCGGGGATGAAAAAGTGTATTCGATAGACTGAGACGATGATTTCGTTGTTAAGGTCATAATTGGTTCCCACACCCAACTGGCTTGCTTTCCTTGACAGTAGCTGCAAAGTTGCACCTGTCGCACTGTTTGAGCCGGTAAAGACAAAACAGCTCAGCTAAACTTCCTGCAAGTGTATAGGTAAGGTACGTCAAACCTCACGGAGTTTCAAGCGTTGGCTACTAACCTAAAAAAAGTACAGAGTTTGATGCTTGTCAAGTTTTTACCTTGTAATTCAAAACAAGAATACGTTTTCGAATCCTAGATGCATTAAAACAAAAATAAGACCACTAGGCTAAAAATATTTAGGCTCGAGATTTTATTACTATTGTCTATTTACGTGGTACCAAGAAAACACTTGTGTGCCTCAATTACCGGTAATAGAGAAATCCGCTCAGCAGAACGCCATTAGAGAGTCGCCGTCGTGGCTTACGGACGGCCATGAGAGGTTTCGTCCACCTGCTATTTAGCTACTAGCAAAACCCAACTGATGCCGGAAAAACGTGTATCTTATAGTTCAAGAGAAGACACCATTTGAAAAATCCGTGAGAATGAAGGCTCTCGTCCCTAGCATCGAATGGTAATACCACGCCGCCTATCTAGTTAATGATAGGACGTATTTTAACAAGGCTAAAGCATCTGCTAAGATGCTTTTACGCTGTTAGACGACCAAACACTTTATGCTTTTACGGCAAATGAAAAAAAAAAAAACGATGAAAACGCAGCCTTCCATAAGTTAACAAGTAGAACAGAATCAGCAAAGAGTTTCGCGTGTCACTTTAATAGTTTCCATCTATCCATCATCAACTTAAATTAGACTTTTTTCGCAAGCAAATAAAACAAACCTCTAGTTTAATGTTATCGGTGATAAAATAAGCTCCCCAGCGTAATCTCGCAGTTAGGACGCTTCAATACTCGGAGATAGTTAAAAGGCAATAGGAAGTGGCAGGTGGTGCGTAACAGTTCAAAAACTAAAGGTGCGTCACGCTTTTACCTCCGCAGTGGTACGAGAAACTAGATATTGGGTGAAAATGGTTATTCATACTTATTGATTCTACCTAGTCTAATACGTGGTAATTTAAAGCTCAAATTTTATTACACGGACGGCTTTACTAAGTTTCGTGTTTAACACCAAACTTAGTAAAGCCGTCCGTGCAATAAAATTCTGGGCCGAATAATATTTGGCCCGCTTGTAACATTAGAACTTTCGGGCTGGCACTTTTAACTATGGCGTTTGATCATCAGGTGTCTTTTGCGACAGCTGCCTCAATTTCAAAAGCTTCATTTAGAAGTCTGCTTCTACAGCTAGCCACCACATCCGACACCTATCCAAGATTAGGAGCTGTCTCCCACAGTGAGTTGTAAACAATTTAACTAGGTCCTTAGTTTTGTCTCGGCTTGATTATTGTAATTCCCTTTTGGCTGTGCTACCGAAGAATGCTATTAGGCCACTTCAGCTGACTATGAATATTGCTGCAAGGCTAGTCTTCAAGTCCCAGCGGTTTGAGCACGTGTCTCCTTTGCTAAAAGAGTAAGGATGGATACCGGTTGAGCAACGGATACAGAGCAAAATTCTTACGCTGACCCTTAAGGCCCGCCACGGCTTGGCTCCTTCGTACCTAGCTGAACTGCTGCACCAGTTTCAGCCTGTTCGCGCCCTCAGGTCCTGTGTGGACAATAAATTAGCTGTCACATTCCTCCGCTTAAAGACCTTCGGCTACAAAAGCTTTAGCTTTGCAGGTCTTAGACTGTGGAACTCGTTTCCGCAATTCTTAGGCAAAGAAAACTACTCTAATACTGCCGACTCTGGCTCATCCTTTTAGCCGGTCCTGAGCTGCTACTGATATACTAATCACTACCTCAACTGCTCTCCTGACTCTGCTATGCTTCCCAATTTATCTTTTTTGAGCGAGACGAAGTCTGGTGGCTAACGAGTCCGTACCGAAAGCCGCTAATACTGTGAGTGCGCTATACAAAACTCTCCTGCGTGACACCCACATGGTCTTTATGACTTTGTGGAGTTAAAGACGGAGATACACAACATTAAATTGCAAGAAGAATGTTTCTTCTCGGGCAATTGATGGACGCCAAAGCTTGCAATTACTAGTTCCTGCTAGTTGTCTTCCCTTCAACTCACACTGGCTCTTGTTGATTTTAGTTATACGGCGATCGGTTTTAGGTAGCACTTAATTTTCTAATTAGCGACTGAAATCGCTATTCAAGGAAACCGTTACAAGTTATAGTGCTACATAATTCACTGTCCCCATCTCGTCATCATAGGTATTTAACCAATATATAAAAAAAAAGCGTGACGCACCTTTAGTTTTTGAACTGTTACGCACCACCTGCCACTTCCTATTGCCTTTTAACTATCTCCGAGTATTGAAGCGTCCTAACTGCGAGATTACGCTGGGGATTATGTTGTTACTGTCCATTTAATTGGTGCCAAAAAAGAATTTAAGTGCCTCCGTTGCCGATAACTTTAAAATCCACTCAGCCGAACGCCCATCGACAGTCGCAGACGCGGCTTACGACCATGAGAGGTTTCGTCCACCTGCAATTTGACTACTAGCAAACAGAGGATGATGCCGGCCAAACGTTTATCTGTTCGTTCATGAAGTGAAAAAATTTGAAAAATCCATGCGAAGGAAAGCTCTCTACCATAGAAACAAATAGTAATTCTACTCAGCATATTTACGTACCGGTACGACGTATTTTAACCAGTCTAAAACATCTGCTAAGACGCTACTAGACAGTGAGACGTCCGAACCCTATATGCTTGTACAGCATATTAAAACTAAATTCGTGATGAAAACTCAGCTTTCCATTAGTTTACAAGTAGAACGGAGTCCGCAAAGAATTTAGCGTGTCACTTTAATACTTTCTATCTATCCTTCATCGACTTAATCTAGGCTTTTTTCGCAAGCCAACTAAAACAAGCGCCTAGTTAAATGTAATCGGTGAGAGAATTAACGTTACTATTGTTGCTGACAATGATATAATAGCAGCCTGTACTTTAAATTTAAATGATGAACTGTACCTTACATATCGTTACCTTAAAGCCATACGATCCTTCTAATTTTTGCAAAGCCTAATAGTACGATCTGCACACGGTGCGTGTCGGAAGGAAGTATTCTTAAAATAAAAAAACTCTTCATTTACAACTACGCACCGCTTATTAAAGCAGTGCAAAAATAAATTATTTTATTTTAAGGTTTCTTACAGCTGCAGATCACAAGGCAAAATTAAATTACACTTTTGTCACTACAACCATTTATTTCACTGTAAATAATTTGTTTGAATCAAATCACCACAGCCCGGCAGGCTAAACGACTCAAAAATTATCAGAATTCCATTAATTCAATTAGCTTCGGGGGATGGAAAGGTATATTCGATAGATAAGGAGACCGATTTCCTCGTTTAGGTCATTAATGATTCCCACATCCAACCGGCGCGTTCTCCTTGCCAGTAGCTGCGATGTTGCAGCTGCTGCGTCACTTGAGCCGGTAAACAAAAAACCACTCAGCTAAACGTCCTGCAAGTGGACAGGTCCGCTACGTACACCCTCACGGACTTTCTAGCGTTGGCTACTAACGGAACAAAATACAGGGTTTAATGCCTGTCTATAATTTACCAGGTGACTCAAAACAAGCATATTTTTTCAAATGTCAAACAACCACAGGTTGTTTTCCCTAAATTAAACGTAAATAATTTAATGCAGCAAATTTACACCAGTTCAAACAAATTCGAAACTAGCCTACAGCACCTACTAGGAGTGGCTCAAAATCGTTCACTTCCGATTATCCTAGATGCATTCACCAAGGATACGACCACTAGGCTAAACAGTTTTAGGGGTACTGCTTCAAGTACTAACTGCTTGATCAATGGAGCAACTAATTTCCGGTAAAGTCGCATCTTCAAGCCCCTCTAATTCAGCCAAATTAAACACCGGCACAGCAATCACGGCTGTCAAACTTTCGCGTAAGCAGGCTCTTTATACCGGCACGTTAAGTATTTTTATTTGGACGTTTTTATGAAAGAGCATTCTTTTATAAATCAAGAATAACAAATTTATCGAAGTAGGATATCAAGTGCTATTATAATCTATGGTTCATCCTGCTCACGTACTAGATACGTTCATTTTCTTTTTACATAAAGGCCTGATATCAACTTCGGGCTTTTCGTTCACAAAAAGATGAACTCAAATGTTGTTAACAGGAAGAGCTCCTAAACGTACCGTGTCGCGAAAAAGCGTGACTAACCGTTATACGTTCCTCAGCCTAATAGCTAGTTGCATGCTTTAATTGTAAATTACACAAACCCTTACCGTGTGTGCAAGCCAAGTCTCAAGTGGGAAAGCCATAGGATAGTGACTTGCTAAAGACGATGGGTTAAGAACTTAGTGCTATAACGTTCGTTTCTCGATTTAGTATTTTTTAAATGATTGTGACCGAGTAAAAGAAAGGACATGAGCCGTTTCTAAAACAACTCTTAGTAATTAAAGACCAACGTTTATAATATGCCGCCATGGATTCCAAGAGCAGACGACTTAAGAGAAAAAGAAATTGAAATGCGTTTAACATGTTCCTAAAATCCAAGCGTTTCAACTTTCCATCTGAGCTTACCGCCTTCATGCCTTCCCATCCATCGGGCAGTTTATTTAGTCCACCAGGACGAACGCTAAGCTTCTTCAGTGCATGCAGCTGGCATATGGATGGAGGAAGAGTTGTAAGCTCCCGGTTGTTACCGATATCGAGCTCCTCCAGCTACAGAATGACATGAAGGCGATGCACAGTTTGTGTCGTGCAAGCTTGCTCTCTAACTGTCTTCGAAGAGAGCACTGCATATCTCTAATGACAAGTAAGTACCAGGCAAAAGACATACATCTTGGCATAGTTTTTACCTCAATCACTAATGAACGTGATCTTGGATACGATATAATGGCATTAAATGAAATTTTCTTCCTCGGACGGCGGTAATGCATGAGAAATAGCAAGTGGCATAGCTGAAGATCCATACACTGGGTTTAAAAACTAAAAGACTTTCTTCGGTTGCCAGAAATCGGAAACCAAGAAAAAACCGTTGATAAAATATGGAAACATGACGCTAGCGTTAGCGTTAATTGGATCAGTAAGAATCAATGAAAAGCTGTAGACTGCTTCAGCATTGTTGCTGCATCTTGAAGATCTCGAAGCCTCTTAACACGGTACTACCTGTAGACAGATTTACAGAGACAGTCACCCATTAGCTGTTGTTAGGGACGCGCTACGACCAGTGCTTCCCGAGTAAATTTAAGTTAAAGTTCACCAAAGAAGGCAGGCTGCAGAGAAACCTCACGACAGATAAATTTTCGAGGTGACTCGACTCGGTAAAATTGAGCAACTTGTGTACTAAAAAATTGCTGCAAAGGGTTACGAATCAATCCATGGAACTTTCATGGAATGCTTACAGGGGAAATACAACTCGCCAAAAGAAGTGCTCCAGCATACGGTCTTCTTCATACATCGCAATTCTCTGCTAAAGCTTCTGAACGACCTCTGAAGTTGAATGCATTCAAATACAAAAATTATATGTGGGAATGAATCACCAGTCCTATACAGACCACTAATAGGTTGCATTGGTCCAGTAGCTCAAATCTTTGACCTCTGCGTCAAAAGAGCCATGCAGCATTAACGCTCTATACCCATGATGACAAGATGGGAACAGTTAATTATGTAACGCTGTTACCTGCAGTATGGTCTTCTGTATTAGCGATTTCAGTCGCGATTTAGAAAATTAATAGATACCTAAAAACAATCACCGCTTCACTAAACTCAACAACAACCTGTGTGCGTTGAAGTGAAACTAACTAGCACGAACTAGTTATGCATGCTTTGGCGGTCCCTCAATTAACTGAGAAGAAACATTCTTCTTGGCTGATCAAACGCTGCAGATAAAGGTGCAAGCACGAATGTTTTAATAGTACAAGCGGGCCGAATAACAGTAAACTTAGTAAAGCCATCTGCGTAATTATATTTAAGCTTTGCATTAGCAAGTATTAGATTAGGTGGAATCGATAAGTTTTAAATCCTTTGGAGACCGTGCATTTAGTTCGTATGCTCCCAAAGCCTGGAACGCCCACCCGACTTGCGTCAGAACATCCCCTGGCCTGACAACATTTAAAAGGAACTTAAAAACACACCTATTTAGGACAGCATTTAGTGGGTCCCTGTGATTCGTCCTTGATGTGCTTATGCGTGCCTACACTGTGCTTGCTGCCACTAACCACATTTGCATGCTGACCTTGTGCATGTCACACCTAACCCTAACCATATTATTCATTGTGTTTGTTTTTCAAGCATGATTTTACTTACCATTCAATTGCATTTTCCTTTGCAGCAAATGTAAAGCGCCTAGAAAGAGATTAAGTTCTCTGTGGGAGCTTTATCAAGTACATTATTATTATTAATATTATTTTTATTATTAACCCTTTACACCCAATATCTAGTTTCTCGTATCACTACGAAGGTAAAACCTTGATGCACCTTTAGTTTTTCAAGGGTTATGCACCACCTGTCACCTACCAATGCCTTTTAAGCATCTCTGAGTATTAAAGCGTCCTAACTGTGAAATTACGCTCGATCGAGATTCTATCATTATTGTCTATTTAGCTGGTGCCAAGAAAAGATTTGTGTGCCTCCGTCGCCGATAATAAACAAATCCGCTTAGCCGAACGCCAGTCGACAGTCTCTGACGCGGCTTACGACCATGAGAGGTGTCGTCGACATGCTATTTGACTAATAGCAAGCAGCAGATGATGCCGGCAAAACCTGTATCTGTTAATTCAAGAAAAGACAAAATTTGAAAAGCCGTACGAAGGAAGGCTCACTTCCCTAGGATCGAATAGTAATGCCACTCAGTCTATTTACATAACATTAAGACGTATTTGAGCTAGCCTAAAACATCTTCTAAGACGCTCTTAGACAGTTAGACGTCCGAACCCTTTATGCTTTTACGGCATATTAAAACTAAAATCATGACGAAGACGCAGCCTTCTGTTAGTAAACAAGTAGAAAAGAATCAGCAAAGAATTTCTCGTGTCACTTTAATACTTTCCATCTAACCTTCAACAACTTAAACTTGGTTTTTTCACAAGCCAAACAAAGCAAACGTTTAGTTAAATGTAATCCTTGAGAAAAGAATCGTTACCATGGTTGGTGACAATGATATACTAGCAGTCTATATTTAGCATATAAAAGATCAACTGTACCTTACATGCAGTTAACCTTAAAGCCGTACGATCCTTATGTTTTTTGCAATGGCTTATAGTTCAATCGGAACACTTTCCGTGTCAGCCGGAAGTATTCTTAAAATAAAATCTTCCCTTTATAACGACGCACAGTTTATTAAAGCAGTGCAAAAACAATATTTTAGTTTCAACGTTTCTCTCAGCTGTGGGTCGCAAGGCAAATTAAGTTACGCTGTTGTCACTACAACCATTTTTTTACAGGAGACATTTTTTTACTTGAGATACTTCGTTCAAATGACATCACCACAGCCTGGCAGGCTAAACGATTCGGAAATTATTAGCTCGATATCAAAGTGTCATATTCCAAAGCGACCTCTCGTTAGACGACTATATCGCCTCCACAGTAAAATCTGCATATTTTCAGCTTCATAACATAGCTAAGATTCGGGCTTGCTTAGATAAGGATACCCCGTCCAAGTTGGTCCATGCATTAGTGTCATCCCGTCTTGACTTCCCCAACTCACTGCTTACTGGCCTACCAGCATGTGCTATCAGGAGATTGCAGCTGGTGCAAAACTCTGCAGGTAGGCTTGTCTGTCGTGAGCGTCGCAGTTGCCACATTACACCACTTCTTGCCGACGTGCAATGGTTACCAGTCAAGCAACAGATTGACGTCGAAGTTTTGTCGCTCACTTTTAGGTCACTACATTATTTGGCTCCAGCCTATCTCTCAGATCTACTCCCCCATCAGGCCAAGCATCGTACCACCCGATTTTCGGAATCGAACAGTCTGCAAATACCTCGTTCAAACCTAAAATCCTTTGAAGACCGTGCATTTAGTACGTACGTACGTCCAAAGCCTGGAACTCCCTTCCGACATACGTCATAACATCCCCTGACCTGAAGAAATTTAAAAAAAACTTAAAAAGAAACTTATTTAGGACAGCATTAAGTGGGTCCTTGTGATTCGTCCTACACGTGCTTATGCGTGCTGACAAGGAGCATGCTGCCACTAACCACCCTGTGCATAACACCCCTAACCATTTTATTGAGTTTGTTTATTTATCAAGCATGATAATACTCACCACTCAATTGCATTTCCCTTTGCAGCAAATGTAAAGTGCATATACAGAGATTGAGTTCCCTGAGAGCGCTTTATCAAGTGCATTATTATTAATAATTTTATTATTGCATTCAGTTTTTTCAATTAGCTTCAGGGGATGGTAAGGTTTCTTCAAAATATTAGGAGACCGATTTCGTTGTTATAGTCATTAATGGTTCCCACGCCCAACCCTTCGTGTTTTCTAAGCCAAGTCACGAGTGGGAATGCCATAAGAAATTGCCTTGCTAACAACGAAGGCTTAAGAACGAGTGCCACGACGGTCTTTTCTCGTTTTACTATTTACAGCAAAGGTATGTGACCGAGTAAAAGACAGGACATGAGCCGTCACTAAAACGATTCTTTCTTTTAAAGACCATTAATAATAATACGCTGCCATGCCCTCCGATAGCAGACGACTTACGAGGAAAAAAAACTAAAATGCACTTAAGATGTTTCAAAAATCCGAGCGGTTCAACTTTCCTCTGAGCTTACCGCCTTCGTGTGTTCCCATTCATCGGGCAGCATATTTAAACCACACTGAAAAACGTCCAGCTTCTTCAGTGCATGCAGCTCGCATATGGATGGAGGAAGAGTTGTGAGCTCCTTGTTGCTCCTAATATTGAGCTCCTCCAGCTACAGAATGACATGAAAAGCGATGCACTGCAAGTACCGTGCCGGCCTATTCGCCAACTGTGTTCTAAGAGAGCAGAGCCTATTTCTCATTACAGGTAAGTACCAGGCTCATGACATAATGATCTTCTTCGCATCATTTAGACATAAATCGGTAGTGAACATGATCTCAGATACGAAATAATGATATTATTAAACCAATTCTTACTAAGACGGCTGTTATGCACGAAAAATAGCAAGTGCCATACCTGAAGTTCCACTCACTGGCTTAAAAAACACTAAGACTTTCTACGCTTGCGAGGAATCGTAAACTGAGTGAAAACAATTATTAAAAAATACCGAAACATGACGCCCGTGTACGCTTTAATTTGATCTTTAAGAATCGATAAAAAAAGTGTAGCATACTTCAACATTTTCCCTGCATCTTGAAGATCACAAAGCCATCTCAATAGCAGCTGTCAGTAGACAGATTTATAAGGTTTAGTTGCCTATTAGGTAGGGAGGAACTACAACGTTCGCTGTAACTGTTCGCTACAACTTTCGCTCAATTTAAATTACAGTTCACCAAAAACGGCAGGCAGCAGAGAAATTTTAAGCAAGATTGTTTTTTCGAGGTGACTCAACACTGGAAAATTGAGAGACCTGTGCCCTACAGACTTCCTGCGAAGCCTACCAAAACATTCCATAGCACTTTTATGGAATACTTACAGGAGAATTATAAAAGTAGTCTCCTTCATACGATTTTCTTCATGCAACGCAATTCCGTGCTAAAGCTTTTGAACGACCTCAGGGATTGATTGCGTTCAAATCCAAGTTGCACTGATCCAATAGCTCTAGTCCTTGACCTCCATGTCAAAAGAGCAATGCTGCATTTACGGTTAATAACAATGATGACAAGATAGGGACAGTAAATGATGTAACACTGTTACCAGTAGTACCGTTTTCTTTCATAGCAATTTCAGTCGCTATTCAGAAAATTAAGTGCTACCTAGAAACGATCGCTATATAAATGCAGTCAACAAGAGCCTGTGTGCGTTAAAGTGAAACCAACTAGGAACAACTAGTTACTACATGCTTTGGCGGTCTATCAATTACCCGAGAAGAAACATTCTTCTTCGCTGATCGAACGCCGTAAAAGAAAGTGCGAGCCCGAAAGTTCTAATATTAAATGCTGGCCGAATATCACTACACTTAGGAAAGCCGTCTGCGTAATCATCATATTCAAGTTGCATTAGGAAGTATTGGATGACGTAGAATTAATAGGTGTGATTAACCATTTCACCCAATAACTAGCTTATTGTATCTTTAAGAAAGTAAAAGCGTGACACGCGTTTAGTTTTTTAAGGGTGATGACTTGTCATTTACTATTGCATTTTAACCAGTTCTAACGAGTATTGAAGCGTCCTAACTGGGAGATTAAGCCCGCGATTTTATTGCTATCGTCATTTTAGGAAGCCGTGATGGCACACTAGGTAAGGCGGTTGCTTTCACGACCTCGGTCCCGAGGTTGTGAATTCGATTCCTGCGGTGGGCGATTCTTTATCGCAACTGCAAGCGGCGGTGATAGCCGTAAAGGCTCTTCTGTCGCTATACAAAAAGAGGCTGTTTAATCAGCTAGGATTTATTTTATTTATTTATTTTACCAGGAAAAAACATGCGTGCCTCCATTGCCGATAATCGAAACATCCGCTCAGCCGAACGCCTTACAACAGTCAGTGACGCGGTTTACGGACGGCCGTGAGAGGTTTCGTCCACCTGCTATTTGAGTACTAGCAAACAGCAGATGATGCCGGCAGAACGTTTGTCGGTTAATTCAAGAAGAGACCAAACTTGGGGAATCCATACGAACGAAGCCTCTCGTCTGTAGGATCAAACAATAATACCGTGCCGCATATTTTCTTTATTGCTACGGCGTATTTTAACCAGCGTAAAATATCATCTCAGTCTCTATAAGACAGTTTGACGTCCGAAACCTTTATGCTTTTACGGCGTATTAAAACTGAAATCATCATGAAAACGAAGCCTTCCATTAGTTAACAAGTAGAACAGAATCGGCATAGAATTTCGCTTGTTACTTGAATACTATACATTTGTTTTTCATTAACAAAAAAATTAAGCTTTTTTCACAAGCCAGATAAAACAAACGTCTAGTTCAATGTAACCATTGAGAAAATAAGCCTTAATATTGTTGCTGACAATGACATATTAACAGCCTATGTTTAAGATATAAAAGATCAACGTTACGTTACACGCTGTAAACCCAAAAGCCACACGATCCTTCAATTTTTTGCAAAACATAATAGTACCATCTGTACACGGTGTTTGTCAGCAGGAAGCATTCTTATAACAACTTCCCTTTACAACGACGCTCAGGTTATTAAAGCAATTCTAAAACAATTATTTTATTTCAACGTTTCTTACAGCTGTAGGTGGAGGGGCAAAATTAAATTAAGCTGTTGTCACTACAACAAGTTTTTTCACTGGAAATACTTGGTTTGAATGACATCACCACAGCCTGGCAGGCTATACGACTCGGGAACTATCAGCATTCCATTCATTATATTAGCTTCGGGGGATGGAAAGGTGTATTCGATAGATTAAGGGAGCAATTTTGTTGTTACGGTAATTAATGATTCCCACATGCAACCGGCGTGTATTCCTTGCCAGTATCTGCGAAGTTGCAGCTGTTGCAACGTTTAAGCCGGTAAACAAAAAACCACTCAGCTAAATGTCCGGTAAGTGTATAGGTCAGGTACGTACGCCCTCACGGAGTTTCTAGCACTGGTTACTAACCAAACAAAAGACAGGGTTTGATGCCTGTCTATTATTCACCAGGTGATTCAAAACAAGGACGCGTTTTTCAATGCCACAACGCCACAGGTTGTTCGCCCTGAATCAAACGTAAATGTAGTGCAGCATATTTACACCAGTTCAAGCCAATTCGCAACCAGCATTGAACCCCTACTAAGAGTAGCTCGATATTGTTCACTTCTGATTATCCTAGATGCGTTAAACCAAGGATAAGACCACTACGCTAAACACTTTTAGGCCCACAGTTTCAAGTACTAACTGTTCGATATATGCTGTAACTTATTTCCGTTACCGTCGCATCTTCTAGTACCTCTAATTCTGCCAAACTCAACACCGGCACAGCCGTCAGGGCTGTCAAACTTGCGTGTAAGCAGGCTTTTCATACCAGCACGTAAAGCATTTCGATTCAGAGGTTCTATTAAAATAACACTCTTTAATAAACGAACAATTACAATGGTATCGAAGGAGGATATCACGTGCCATATGAACCTACGGTTCATCCTGCTCACGTCCTAATTATGCTCCTTTTCTTTTCACGTACAGGCCCGACATCAACTTCGGGCTTTTCGTTCAGAAAAAGATGAATTCAAATGTTGTTAACAGTAAAAGCTTCTAAAGTACCGTATACAGCGAAAGCGTGACTAATCGTTATACGTTCTCAACCTAAAAGCTAGTTGCGTACTTTAATTGTAAATTACACAAAACCCAACTGTGTGTGCAAGCCAACTCACAAGTGGGAATGCCATAAGAAAGTGTCTTGCTAACGACGACGGTTTGAGAAAGCAGTGCCATAACGTTCTGTTCTCGTTTTAGTAGTTTCACCAAACGAATGTGACTTAGTAAAAGACAGGACATGAGAGTAAGTACAACTATTTTTTTAATAAAAGACCATCGTTTATAATACGCCGCCATGTATTCCGAGAGAAGGCAACTTACGAGGAAAAGGAATTGAAATACGTTCAAAATGTTTCAAAAATACAAGAGTTTCAACTTTCCATTTGAGCTTACCGCCTTCATGCCTTCCCACCCATCGGGCAGTTTATTTAGACCACACTTAAAAACGAGCAGCTTCTTCAGTGTATGCAGCTGGCATATGGATGGAGGAAGAGTTGTTAGCTCCTTGTTGCCACTGATATCGAGATCCTCCAGCTACAGAATGAGACGAAAAGCGATGCATTGTTAGTACCATACATTGTTACTACCAAGCTTATTCTCCAAATGTCTTCTAGGAGAGCACAGCCTGTTTCTTATTACAGGTAAGTACCAGGCACAAGACATACAGGTCATCTATGCATCATTTTTACCTGAATCATTCGTGAACGTGCTCTTAGTTCCAATATAATAATTTTAATAAACCAGTTCTTATTTAGACGGTGTTAATGCAAGAGAAACAGCAAGTGGCATGCCTGACGTTCCACTCACTGGCATAAAAAAACACTGAGACTTTTGTCGCTTGTGAGGAATCGTAAACCTATTAAAAACCATTAATAAAAATAGCGAAACATGGCGCCAGTACATGATTTATATTGATCTGTAAGAATCGATAAAAAGCTGTACGATACTTGAGTATTTTCGCTGCATCTTGAAGAGTACAAAGCCATGTAAAGTCGCACTATAAGTAGACATATTTACAACGTTTAGTTGCCCATTAGGTGTAGGTAGGAACGAACTACGACTTGTTCTTTCGCATAGATTTTAATTACAGTTGAACAAAAACGGCAGGCAGCAGAAAAATCTAAAGTAAGACTTTTTTTCGAGGTAACTTAACACTGTATAATTAAGTGACCGGTGTACTACAAACTTCCTGCGATGGGTAACGAAACAATCCATGGCACTTTTATGACATGCTTACAGGGGAATTACGGCGCGCCAAAACCAGTGCTCCTGCATACGTTTTTCTTCATGCAACGTAATTCTTTGCTAAAGGTTCTGAACGACCTCAGGAAGTGATTGCGTTTAAATCAAAAATGTACATGTGGAAATGAGTCACCTATCCTACACAGACCACCAATTTGTTGCACTGGTCCCATAGCTCCAGTCCTTGACCTCGGCATCAAAAGTGCCATGCAGTATTTACACTGAATACCTATGATGACAAGATTGGGACCGTGAATTATGTAACGCTGATACGTGTAGTACAGTTGCCTTCATTAGCGATTTCAGTCGCTATTTAGAAAAGTAGGTGCTACGTAAAACAGATCGCCGTATGACTTAACTCAACAAGAGCCTTCGTGCGTTCAGGTGAAACCAACTAGCACGAATTAGTTACTGCATGCTTTGGTGGTTCCTCGATTGCCCGAGATGTAACATTCTTTTTGGTCGATCAAACGCCATAGTTGAAAGTCCCAGCCCAAAATATTTATTGTTACAAGCGGGCTGCATAACACTAAACCTAGTAAAGCCGTCTGTTTAGTTATATTTGAGCTTTTCATTAGCAAGTGTTAGATTATGTAGAATCCATAAGTATGATTAACCATTTTCATGCAGTATCTAGTTTGTCATATCACTACGAAGGTAAAAGCTTGATGCACCTTTAGTTTTTAAAGAGCTATGCACCACCTGTCACTTACCATTGCCTTTTAACCATCTCCAAGTATAAAAGCGTCCTAACTGTGGGATTAGGCTCGAGATTATATTTTTATTGTCTATTTAGATGGTGCCTAGAAAGAATTTGTGTGCCTCCGTTGCCGATAATTGAAAAATCTGCTCAGCCAAACGCCCATCGACAGTCGCTGACGACGCTTACTGACGACCATGAGGTTTCATCCACCTGCTATTTGAGTACTAGCAAACAGCAGATGATGGCAGAACGTTTGTTGGTTAATTCAAGAAAAGAAAATATTTGGGAAATCCGTACGAAGGAAGGCTCTCTTCCCAAGGATTAAATAGTAACATCACCCAGGGTATTTAGATAATGGTAAAACGTATTTTAACCAGTCTAAAACATCTGCCAAGACACTATTAGACAGTTTGACGACAATACCCTTTATGATTTTATGGCATATTAAAACTGAAATCATTAGCAAAACGCAGCCTTTCATTAGTTAACATGAAGAACAGAATCAGCAAAGAATTGTGTGTGTCACTCTATTACTTTCCATCTATCCTTTATCTACTTAAATCAGGCTTTTTCACAAATCAGATAAAAAAAAATCTAGTTTAGTGTAATCGGTGAGAAAATAAGCGTGATACTTGTTGCTAACAATGACATAATAACAGCCTATATTTAAATATATAAAATCAACTGTACGTTTCATGCTGTTAACCATTAGGCAATACGATCCTTCAATATTTTGCAAACCCTAATAGTACGATCTGTAAACGGTGTGTGTCAGCAGGAAGTATTCTGAAAATAAAACATTCCCTTTATAATGAAGCACAGGTTATTAAAGCAGTGCAAAACATATTATTTAATTTAAACGTATCTGACAGCTGTAGGTCGCAAGGCAAAATTAAGTTAAGCTGTTATCACTACAACCATTTTTTTCGCTGGAAATACTTCGTTTGAATGACATAAGCACAGCCTGACAGACTAAACGACTCGGAAACTATCAGCTCGAAATCTAGGCGTCATATTCCAAAGCGACCTCTAGTTATACGACTATATCGCCTCCACAGTAAAATCTGCATATTTTCAGCTTCATAACATAGCTAAAATTTGGGCGTGTTTAGATAAGGATACCACGTCCAAGTTGGTCCATGCAATCGTGACATCCCGTCTCGACTTCTGTAAATCACTGCTTACTGGCCAACTAGCTTGTGCGATCTGGAGATTGCAGCTGGTGCAAAACTCTGCAGCTAGGCTTGTATATCGTGAGCGTCGCAGTTGTCACGTTACATCACTTCGCCGACCTGCACTGGCTACAAGTCAAACTACGGATTGGCTTCGAAGTTTTGTTGCTCACTTTTAAGTCACTACATTCTTTGGCTCCAGCCTATCTCTCAAATATACTCCCCCATCAGGCCAAGCATCGTACCACCCGCTTTTCGGAATCGAACAGTCAGCAAATACCTCGTACAAACCTCAAATTCTTTGAAGACTGTGCATTTAGCACGTATGCTCCCAAAGCATTGAACTCCCTCCAGACCTCCATCAGAACATTCCCCGACCTGACAACATGTAAAAAGAACTTCAAATCACACCTTTTTATGATCCATTTAGTGGGTCCCTGTGATTTTTCCTCCCTGTGCTTATGCGTGATGACAAGGTGCATGCTGCTACTAACCACATTTGCGTGCTGACCCTGGGCATACCCCGAACCGTATTATTCATTTTTTTTATCAAGCATTATATCACTTACCATTCAAATGGATTTTCCTTCGCAGCTAACGTAAAGCGCCTAGAGATAGATTGAGTTCTCTGAAGGCACTTTATCAAGAGCATTATTATTAATAATATTAATATAGCATTCCATGTATACAATAAACATCTAGGGATGGAAAGGTTTCGTCGATAGATTAAGAGAACGATTTCGATGTTATGGTCATTAACGGATCCCACACCCATCCGGCGTGTTTTCCTTGCCAGTACCTGCGAAATAGCAGCTGTCGCACCGTTTGATCTGGTAAACACAGAAACAATCAGCCAAATGTCCTGCAAGTGTATTGGTCAGGTATGTACGCCCTCACGGAGTTTCTAGCTTTGGCTACTAACCGATCAAAAAACAGGGTTTAATGCCTGACTATTATTCACCAGGTGATTCAAGAGAAGCATACGCTTTCAAATGTCAAACAACCACATAGCCTTTGCCCTGAATCAAATGTGAATGTAGTGCAGCATATTTACACCAGTTCAAGCCAATTCGCAACCAGCCTAGAACACCTACTCAGAGCAGCTCGAAATATTTTACTTCCGATTAGCCTAGATGCATTTAACTAACGATAAGACACGCAGGCTAAACTTTTTTAGGCGTATCATTTCAGTTACTAGCTGTTTCATCGATGCTGTAAATAATTTCCAGTACCGTTGTATGTTCTAGCACCTGTAATTCAGCCAAACGTAACACCGGCACAAAAAACAAGGCTGTCAAACTTGCGTGTCAGCTTGCTCTTTATACCAGCTCGTGAAGTATTTTGATTCAGAGGTTCTTTCAAAATAGCACTCTTTAATAAATTAGCACTTAAAACGGCGTCGCTGGTAGATATCACGTGATATATTTTCTGTTTTATCCTGCTTGCTTAATAATGATGCTCCTTTTCTTTTTACATATAGGCCCGACATCAACTGCGGGCTTTTTGTTCAGAAAAAGATGAATTAAAATGTTGTTTACTGCAAAAGCTCTTACACGACTAACGACTAACTCCTAACGACGACGGTTTAAGAACGGAGTGCCACTACGTTCTTGTCTTGGTTTAGTAGTTACAAGAAGCGAATGTGACTGAGTAAAAGACAGGACATGAGCAGTCACTACAACAATTCTTTTTAATTAAAGACCATCGTTCATAATACGCCGCCATAGCATCCGAGAGCAGACGACTTACGAGGGAAAAGAATTGAAACATATTTAAGATGTTTCAAAAATCCAAGCGTTTCAACTTTCCATCTGAGCTTACCGCATTCATGCCTTCCCATCCATCGGGCAGTATTTTTAGACCACACCAAGAAACGTGCAGCTTCTTCAGTGCATGCAGCTGGCATATCGATGAAGGAAGAGTTGTGAGGTCCTTATTGTTGTAGATTTTTAGCTCCTCCAGCTAAAGAATGGCACGGAAAGCGTTGTGCTGTCAGTACCGTGCAGGCTTACTCTGTCTTCTAAGATGCGACAGCATATCTCTCTTGACAAGTAAGTACCAGGCAAAAGACTTACATCTCGGCATCATTTTCACCTTAATAACAAATTAATGTGATTTCGAATACGATATAATGGTAGTACATGACAAGTTCTTCCTCGGACGGCGGTAATGCATGAGAAATAGCAAGTGCCATGGCTAAAGATCCACACAGGCTTAAAAAAAAGACTTTCTACTGTTGCCATAAATTGGAAACCAAGGAAAACCGTTAATAGAATAGCGAAACATGACGCCAGTTATAGCGTTATATGGATCAGTAAGAATCGATGAAAAGCTGAAGGGTGCTTCAGCATTATCGCTGCATCTTGAAGATCGCGAAAGCTTTTAACTCGGTTATACCTGTAGACAGATTTACATTGTTAGTGGTCCATTAGCTGTAGTTAGGGACGCACTACGACGTGTGGTTCCTATTAAATTCAAGTTGAAGTTCACCAAAGAAGGCAGGCTGCAGAGAAACCTTTCAAAAGATTTTTCTTTTCGAGGTGACTCAACTTGGTTAAATTGAGCGAACTGTGTACTACAAACTTCCTACGATGGGTAACGAAACAATCCGTGTGACTTGCATGAAATGCTTACTGGAGAATTACAACGCGCGAAAAGTAGTGCTCTTGCATACGGTTTTCTTCAGGCCACTCAATTCTTCGCTAAAAGTTATAAAAGACCTCTGGAATTGATTGTGTTCAAATCCAAAAAGTATATGTGGGAATGAGTCACCTGTCCTATACAGACCATCAATCGGTTGCACTAGTCCCATAGCTCCAGTCCTGGACCTCTCCATCACGAGAGCCATGCCGCATTTATGATGAATACCCATGATGACAAGATGGGAACAGTAAATTACGTAACACCGTTACCACTACTACGTTTTCCTTTAATATCGATTTCAGTCGCTATTTGGAAAAGTAAGTGCTGCTTAAATTTGATCGCCGTATAACTAAACTCAACAAGAACCTGTGTGTTGAAGTGAAACCAACTTGCACGAACTAGTTGCTGCACGCTTTGGCGGTTCTTCACTTACCCGAGAAGTAACATTCTTCTTGGCTGATCAAACGCCGTAGTTGAAAGTGCAAGCCTGAAGTTCTAATATAACACGCGGGCCGAATAACACTAAACTTAGTTAAGCCGTCTGTGTAATTATATTTTAGCTTTCCATTAGCGAGTTTTGGATTCTGTAGACTCAACTAGTATTATTACCTGTTCACCCATAATCTAGTTTCTCGTATCACTACGAAGGTAAAACCTTGATGCACCTTTAGTTTTTCAAGGGTTATGCACCACCTGTCACCTACCAATGCCTTTTAAGCATCTCTGAGTATTAAAGCGTCCTAACTGTGAAATTACGCTCGATCGAGATTCTATCATTATTGTCTATTTAGCTGGTGCCAAGAAAAGATTTGTGTGCCTCCGTCGCCGATAATAAACAAATCCGCTTAGCCGAACGCCAATCGATAGTCGCTGACGCGGCTTACGACCATTAGAGGTATCGTCCACCTGCTATTTGACTAATAGCAAGCAGCAGATGATGCCGGCAAGACTTGTATCTGTTAATTCGAGAAAAGACAAAATTTGAAAAAACCGTACGAAGGATGGCTCACTTCCCTAGGATCAAATAGTAATACCACTCAGTATATTTACATAATGGTAAGACGTATTTAAACTGGACTGAAACATCTGCTAAGACGCTCTTAGACAGTTAGACGTCCGAACCCTTTATGCTTTTACGGCATATTAAAACTAAAATCACGACGAAAGCGAAGCCTTCCGTTAGTAAACAAGTAGAAAAGAATCAGCAAAGAATTTCTCGTGTCACTTTAATACTTTCCATCTAACCTTCAACAACTTAAACTTGGTTTTTTCACAAGCCAAACAAAGCAAACGTTTAGTTGAATGTAATCCTTGAGAAAAGAATCGTTACTATTGTTGATGACAATGATATATTAGCAGCCTATATTTAGTATATAAAAGATCAACTGTACCTTACATGCAGTTAACCTTAAAGCCGTACGATCCTTATGTTTTTTGCAATGGCTTATAGTTCAATCGGAACACTTTCCGTGTCAGCCGGAAGTAATCTTATAACAAAATATTCCCTTTATAACGACGCACAGTTTATTAAAGCAGTGCAAAAACAATATTTTAGTTTCAACGTTTCTCTCAGCTGTGGGTCGCAAGGCAAATTAAGTTACGCTGTTGTCACTACAACCATTTTTTTTACAGGAGACATTTTTTTACTTGAGATACTTCGTTCAAATGACATCACCACAGCCTGGAAAGCTAAACGATTCGGAAATTATTAGCTCGATATCAAAGTGTCATATTCCAAAGCGACCTCTCGTTAGACGACCATATCAGCTCCACAGTCAAATCTGCTTACTTTCAGCTTCATAACATTGCTAAGATTCGGGCTTGCTTAGATAAGAATACCCCGTCCAAGTTGGTCCATGCATTAGTGTCATCCCGTCTTGATTTTCACAACTCACTGATTACTGGCCTACCAGCATGTGCTATCAGGAGATTGCAGCTGGTGCAAGACTCTGCGGATACGCTTGTCTGTCGTGAGCGTCGCAGTTCCCACCTTACACCACTTCTTGCCGACGTGCACTGGCTACCAGTCAAGCAACAGATTGACGTCGAAGTTTTGTCGCTCACTTTTAGGTCACTACATTCTTTGGCTCCAGCCTATCTCTCAGATATACTCCCCATTAGGCCAAGCATCGTACCACCCGCTTTCCGGAATTGAGCAGTCTACAAATACCTCGTACAAACCTCAAATCCTCGAAAACTGTGCATTTAGCACGTATGCTCCCGTAGCACGAACTAGTTACTGCATGCTTTGGCGGTCCCTGAATTGCACGAGAAGAAACGTTCTTCTTGGCTGATTAAACGCAGTAGTTAAAAGTGCAAGCCCGAAAGTTCAAATATTACAAGAAGGTCGAATAACACTAAACTTAGTTATGCCGTCTCTGTAATTATATTTGAGCTTTGCTTTAGCTACTAGCAAACATCAGATGACGCCTAAAAAACGTGTATCTTTTCATTCAAGAAAAGACAAGATTTGAAAAAACCGTGCGAAAAACGGCTCTCCTGCTTAGGATCGAATAGTAATACCACTCAGCATATTTACTTAATGCAACGACGTATTTTAACCAGCCTAATACATCTGCTAAGACTCTATTAGACAGTTAGACGTCCAAACTCAGTATGCTTTTACGGCATATCAAAACTGAGATAGTGATAAAAACGCTGCCTTCCATTGGTTAACAAGTAGAACAGAATCAGCAAAGAATTTGGCATGTCATTTTGATACTTTCCATCTATCTTTCATCAACTCAAACTAATCTTTTTTCACAAGCGAAATTAAACAAACGTCCAGTTTAATGTAAGCGGTGAGAAAGTGAGCGTTACTATTGTTGTTGACAATAAGATAATTGCAGCCTATATTTAAGATATAAAAGATCCTCTGTAAGTTACATGCTGTTAACCTTAAAGCCATATAATCCTTCCATTTTTAGAAAAGCCTAATAGTACGATCTGTACACGTTGTGCGTCAGCAGAAAGCATTCTTAAAATAAACCTTCCCTTTAAATGATGCACAGGTTATTAAAGCAGTGCAAAACGAATATTTTATTTTGACATTTCTTGCAGTTGTAGGTTGCAAAGCAAAATTTAAATTATGCTGTTGTCACTACAACCCTTTTATTCACTGAAATAACTTCGTTTGAATGACATCAGCACAGCCTGGAATGCTAAACGACTTGGAAATTATTAGCATTCCATTTATTCAATTAGTTTCCGTGGATGGAAAGGTTTTTTTGATAGATTAAAAGAACGATTAAGTTGTTAAAGTCAATAGTGGTTCCCACCTAACCGGCGGGTTTTCCTTGCCAGTACCTGCGAAGTTTCAGCTGTTGAATCATTTGTGCCGGTAAACACAAAACCACTCAGCTAATTGTCCTGGAAATGTATACGTCAGGTACTTATACCCTCATGGAATTTCTAGAGAAGGCTACTAACCAAACAAAAAACAGGGTTTATTTCGTGTTTACTATTTACCGCTTCTTCAAAAAAGCATACGTTTTAATGCGAAACAACCACAGGTTGTTCGCCCTGAATCAAAAGTAAATTTAGTGCAGCATATTTACACCAGTTCATGCCAACTCCCAACTAGCATAGAACACCTTCTAAAAGTACCCCAAAATTGTTCACTTCCGATTAGCCTATATACATTTAACTAACGATTAGACCACTAGGCTAAACATTTTTAGGTGCATCGCTTCAGTTACTAACTGTTTCATCAAAGCTGTAACAAATTTCCGGATCCGTCGCATGTTCTAGCACCTATAATTCAGCCAAACATTACACAGGCACTGCAGTCACGGCTGTCAAACTTGCGTGTAAGCTTGCTCTTTATACCAGCTCGTGAAGTATTTTGATTCAGAGGTTCTTTCAAAATAGCACTCTTAAATAAATTAGCACTTAAAACGGCATCGAAGGTAAATATCAAGTGATATATTTTCTGGTTTATCCTGCTTGCTTAATAATTATGCTCCTTTTCTTTTTACATATGGGCCCGACATCAGCTGCCGGCTTTTTGTTCAGAAAAAGATGAATTCAAATGATGTTTACAGGAAAAGCTCCTAAAGTACCGTATAAAGTGAAAGCGTGACTAAACTTCCTACGCTCTTAACCTAAAAGCTAGTTGCATGATTTAATTGTAAATTACACTAAACCCTACCGTGTGTGTTTCACTTCTATGCAGATGAAATTCAGTTATACCTTTGCTTTGATCCCTCCCAGCCTTCGAGCACCTCAAATTATCTAAACTCACTAGCTGCATGCATTGATGACATCCTCACATGGATGGCAGCAAATTTTCTAAAACTTAACGATGATAAAACTAACTTACTAGTTATGGGCAAACCCAGTGTGATCCAGAGATTGGAAAGGCTGACTTTCAAAATTGGCTCTGCCAGCATTTCTCCAGTTAATTCAGCTCGAAATCTAGGTGTCATATTCCAAAGCGACCTCTCGTTAGACGACCATATCAGCTCCACAGTCAAATACGCCTATTTTCAGCTTCATAACGTTGCTAAAAATCGGGCCTGTTTAGATAAAGATACCACGTCCAAGTTGGTTCATGCATTCGTGACATCTCGTCTCGACTTCTGCAACTCACTGCTCACTGGCCTACCAGCATATGCGATCAGGCGGTTGCAGCTGGTGCAAAACTCTGCAGCTAGGCTTGTCTGCCGTGAGCGTCGCAGTTGCCACATTACTCCACTTCTCGCCGACCTGCACTGGCTACCAGTCAAGCAACGGATTGACTTCAAGGTTTTGTCGCTCACTTTTAGGTCTCTTCATTCTATGGCTCCAGCCTATCTTTCAGATATACTACCCCATCAGGCTAAGCATCGTACCACCCGCTTTTCGGAATCCAACAGTCTAGAAATATCTTATACAAACCTTAAATCTTTTGGAGACCGTGCATTTAGTTCATATGCTCCCAAAGCCTGGAACTCCCTCTCGACCTGCGTCAGAACATCCCCTGACCTGACCACATTTAAAAGGAACCTAAAAACACACTTATTTAGGACAGCATTTAGTGGGTCCCTGTGATTCGTCCTTGATGTGCTTATGCGTGCTGACACTGTGCTTGCTGCCGCTAACCACATTTTCATGCTGACCCTGTGCATGTCACCCCTAACCATTATTATTCATTTCGTTAGTTTTTTTCAAGCATGATTTTACTTACCATTCAATTGCATCTCACTTTACAGCAAATGTAAAGCGCCTAGAGAGAGATTAAGTTCTCTGAGGGCGCTTTATCAAGTGAATTATTATTATTACTATTGCAAGCCAAGTCACAAGTCGCAATGCCATAAGGAAGTGTCTTGCTAACGACGACGGTTTAGGAACGGAGTGCCACTACTTTCTTATCTTGGTTTAGTAGTTACAAGAAACGAATGTGACCACGTAAAAGACAGGACGTGAGCAGTCATTACAACAATTCTTTTTAATTAAAGACCATCGTTCATAATACGCGGCCATAGCATCCGAGAGCAGACGACTTACGAGGAAAAATAATCGAAACACATTTAAGATGTTTCAAAATCCAAGCGTTTCAACTTTCCATCTGAGCTTACCGCATTCATGTCTTCCAATCCATCGGGCAATATTTGTAGACCACACCAAGAAACGTGCAGCTTCTTCAGTGTATGCAGCTTGCACATGGATGGAGGAAGAGTTGTGAACTCCCCGTTGTCCCTGATATTGAGCTCCTCCAGCTACAGAATGATATAAAGAGCGATGCACTGTTAGTACCGTGCAGGCTTATTCTTCAACAGTCTTTTAGAACAGCACAGCCTATTTCTCATTACAGGTAAGTACCAGGCACAGGACATACTGGTCATTTAGGCATCATTTATACCTAAATCGCTTGTGAACGAGCTCGTTGATCAGATAAAATGATATTAATAAGCCAGTTATACTTAGACGACGGTAATGCATGAGAAATAGCAAGTGGCATACCTAAAGTTCCACTCACTGATTTAAAAAGAACTTGGACTTTCTGAGCTTGCGAGGATTCGTAAACCGAGCAAATAAATAATAATAAAAATAGCGAAACATTTCGCACGTGTACGATTATTATCGATCCGTAAGAATTGATAAAAAGCCATAGGATACTTAAACAATTTCGCTGCATCTTGCAGATAACAAAGCTATCTAAAGTGGCACGATAATTAGATAGATTTAGAACGTTTGGTTGCTAATTAGCTGTAGATAGGTAAGAACTACGACGTGTGCTGTCGCCTCAATTTAAATTACAGCTCACCAAAAACGGCAGGCAGCAGAAAAATCTTAAGCAAGATTGCGTTTTCGAGGTGACTCAACTCAGGAAAATTGAGCGACCTGTGTACTACAAGCTTCCTGCGAAGGCCAACGAAAAATTATATGGCACTCTTATGGAATCCTTCCAGGAGAATTACGTGCCAAAAGCAGTGCTCCAGCATACGGTTCTCTTCATACATCGCAATTCTCTGCTAAAGCTTCTGAACAACCTCTGGAGTTGATTGCATTTAAATACAAACAGTACGTGTGGGAATGAATCACCAGTCCACCAATAGGTAGAAAACCACCAATAGGTAGCACTGGTCCAGTAGCTCCAATCCTTGACCTCGGCATCAAAAGATGACAGGATGGGAACAGTTAAGTATGTAACACTGTTACCTGTAGTATGATTTTCTTTCGTAGCGATTTCAGTCCATATTTAGAAAATTAAGTGCTACTTGAAAACGATCGCTGCATAACTAAACTCAACAAGGGCCTGTGTGGGTTTAAGTAAAACCAACTAGTACGAACTAGTTACTGCATGCTTTGGTGGTCTCTCAATTATCAGAGAAGAAACATTCTTCTTTGCCGATCAAGCCCCATAGTTGAAAGTGCAAGCCCGAAAGTTCTAACCTTACATGCTGGCCGAATAACACGTAACTTAGTAAAGCCGTCTGTGTAATTATAATAGAGCTTTGCATTAACAAGTATTAGATAATGAACAATCAATAGGTGTGATTAATCATTTTCACCCAATATCTAGTTTCTTGTATCTCTACGAAAGTAAAAGCGTGATGCACGTTTAGTTGTTGAAGGGTGAGGTACCACCTATCACTTACCATCCCTTTTTAACCAGCTCAAACGAGTATTAAAGCGTCCTAACTGCGAGATTAAGCCCACGATTTTATTACTATTCTTTACTTAGTTGGTGCCAAGAAAATCCTTGTGCGCCTCTATTGCCGATAATTGAAAAACAGACAAGAAATTAAAATACATATAATTACCACACATAATTGAAAGACATTTGATTGCCACAGGCACAAACAGGTTCGGTCCAAGAACATGAAGAACTAACGGCACAGGACAAGAAGAGCAAACTACTAGAACAAGAATTAAAGAAAGCGATGGTATTTAAGATATCTACTGGCGTTCTGCAACCTTCTGCACAAACCTGAAACTCGCATTGCAAGCAGAGCCTAAGAAAAAGCAACGAAGCATATTCTGCTCCCAGATCCTAGTAGTCTCGTGTGGAGGGGCTTGCCTTCACTAATTAATGCAACCATGCTGCCATTCACTAGAATTTTACTAAAAGGTCTAGTCAAACATTCCTGCAAGACGTCACATTAGAACCAACAATAGGGGTGCCCAGTCATGCACGGCCAACGAACGGCTGATTAATCATATCAGCCAGGCGTGCTATGCAAAAGTCTCCATACCGAAACTGGAACCTGATGGAAGCTCCAGTTTCTCAGTCACTGGTTGCAACCGAAAATATCTAAGTTGAAGACTTGGGTCCCTGACCACACTGCTCAGAAAATACAGATCGCTGTGAGACCAAGTAGGTAATCCACTCTACCTTAAGGATGTACCCAGGCTAGCTTCGGTTGGCTGGGACAGGACAGTTGTAATGTGGTAAGGGTCACCGGCTGGCCGGGGTCTGACCTATGGCATGGTAGGATGTGGGGTGACGCAAGGTCACTGGGGATCTTGGGTAGGAGATGTTGGCCGAGTTAGTCGTGGTGCTGGAGGCTCCCGGTCTCGAGGAGCTATGCACATGGATGGTTTCAGGCATGCTCCGGCGATGCGGCCATGCACGCAAGGCAACGAGTGCCCAAGGCCCGAGTGGAGCTGGATGGTAAGCTTGTTGTTGTGACTTTTATATTCCACGTTTCTAGTGTAGCCTGTTCATGGCCACCTCCCCCGTAAGTTGGTGTCATTCGGCAGAAGCACTCGACTGTGGCGGACGTCGAAACCGACTAGCCAAGCAGTTACTCAGCGAGCCGGATCTTTTACGGCATAGGCTCGTACTGTTGGAACGGAGTCGGTGAAAAGGCGAGACTTCGGAAGCCGACTGACCAACTAACACCTTCGTTCCCGTTCACTTTGTCGTCTTGAGCCCCTTTAGTTTACTTTGTATTGTACCTTCCACTGTAGGCTTGCTAAGTTCCCCTGTTGTTTTTGGCACATGCGATCTTACATAGTGGTCTAAGCTGACGGCCACTTGTCTTATCATAGTTCAGTAGCATGGCGAGCAGCAGAATGGCCGGAGTGTGGCTTGTTTGGCAGGAATAAGCCTCTGACCCCTGGACATGACCAACCACAACCAAGAATACAAATAAACATCGTGAAACCACAGTACATGTGCTGCCTGCTTACTGACATCTTCAAACATACACTTAGAATAAATTAGTTACCTTCAGCCTATATATAAAATATCTAGTACGATCCAGTGACACGTCAATATTATACATTAAATTGTACCTGTAACGTGAAGAAATGTTGAAAGACTGTGGCACTAATTTCGCCCTGATTTCAGTAGGAACGGATAGGCATCTGAACACGAAGTGACCCAGCCTTTATATTGGCTAGCTTTAATATATTATTGCAAATGGGATGGACCTCGTTTGAACATATGAGCAAATAAACCCTAGTCTTTGTAATAGAATCATTTTTATAGTTGCAGCTGAGAGTTAACGGTTATGACCACGACTTGCAACCAGCCTATTAGGTTTGCCGTTCGCAGGATTCGAACTCACGAACTCGATCGCAAGCATCCAGCACCTTGCTTACCAGGATATCACAGCCCTAGGTAAGGTCTCCTTTATAATTGTTGCAGGTTACAGTCTAACGTGGTGACGTGAGCCATCTTTTCAATCTTAAAACATGCTTATTAATGAAATACATTGGGAGATACCAGGGTCCTTATTAAATGGGTTACACCTATTCGTAAGAACAATAAAATACATTTGTGCAGCAGTGCCTTCAGAGAATTGAATCTCTTTCTAGGCACTTTACAGATGCTACATAGAAAGTGTTGCCAAGGGCACATGCGTACCGAAAGCCGCTTAGGCTGTGAGTTGCTATACAAAATTCTCCTGCTTAACACCCACATGGTCTTTATGACTTTGTGGAGGTACAGACGGGGTTACATTACATTACGTTGGTAGCATCCTCAAGCAGCAGGCAGAGTGCCAGCAGAGAAATGACCACACCAAACAGATCACAAAGTCAGTTGCAGAGCTAAGCAAGTGCATTGTAAGCTTCTTTTGAAATAAAGCCGTTTCAGCAAACGTTGTAAGAATCTTCGCTGGTGATGACCATGCTTTCATACCGTACGAACTATAGGCAAGAAAGGTTTGAGGCTCATAAGAGGTATGACTAAACGATTCTAGTTTGAACGATGTGGTGTACTATTCTTCGCCTAGTGCAGGAGAAGTTCTGATAAAGAAGGCTGAAGCCAGACAAAGAAGGGAGCTAAAAGTAAGTGAGGCAATCTAGAAGTCAATGCCATACTTGATGGGAAGACAGTCCTGTTGGCAAGAAGTAGTGTGATGTGGCAACGGCCAACAGCCATGCAGATGAGGTAAGCTGCAGAGTTTTGCACCAACTGAAAATACCTTATCGTACCGGCCACTAGACAAGCAACCGTCGAAATATGATGCAGCTACTGAAAAATTGAATGCTTGCCTTGCCGACATTTTATTCTGGATGTCGGAAAACTTAATGAAATTTAATGACGGTAAAATCGAACTACTGCTCACAGGACACCCTAAGCGTGTGGCTGGATTAAAAGGCTTTGCTCTTCTAATCGGTGATACTGTTGTGCTACCATCGCCATGCGCTCGAAATGTAGGTGTAGTTTTCTACAGCAGCCTCAATTTTTAAAGGTTTATTCGGAAGACTGCTTCTGCAGCTAGCCATCAAGTCCGATCCCCATCCAAGATTGGGAGCTGTCTTCACAGTGGCTTGCAAAAAATTTAACTAGCTCCTTAGTTCTGTCTTGGCTGGATTATTGTAATTCCCTTTTGGCTGGGCCACCAAAAAAGTGATTAGGCCACTGCAGCTGACTATGAATATGGCTGCAAGGCTAGTCTTCTAAAACCAGGAGTTTGAGCACGTGTCTCCTTCACTAAAAGATGGATGGATGCCGGTTGGCCAACGGATTCAGAGCAAGGTTCTAACGCTGACCCATAAGGCCCACCACGGCTTGGCTCCTTCTTACCGAGCTAAACTGCTGCATCAGTTTCAGCCTGTTCGCGCCTTAAGGTCCTGTGTGGACAATAAATTAGCTGTCCCATCCCTCCGCTTAAAGACCGTTGCCAGCAAAAGCTTTAGCTCTGCAGGTTCCAGACTTTGGAACTCGCTTCCACAATTCTAAGGCAACGACAACTACTCTTCTACTGCCGACTATGGCTCATGCTTTTCAGCGATCCTGAGCTGCTACTTTGGTTCTACTGACTACCTCAACGGCTCTCCTGACTCAGCAATGCTTTCGACTTTATCTTTGTTGCGTGAGACGAAGTCTGTTTTCAACCGAATGTGTTCCGAAAGCTGCTTAGGCTATGAGTGAGCTATACAAAACTCTCGTGCGTAACACCCACATGGTCTTTATGATTTTGTGGAGTTAACGACACAGATACATTACACTACAATGTATTTCCCTATTCAGAAGTAGTGCTCTTGTGTAAGCAAACACGACTTTTAGTGAGGTTATGTTACCGAAAGTAGGCAGTCGTGACTGCAGAGCTGAGGTAGTTGAGCAATTAAAAGTCAATTTGAAAATTTAATTCTGGCTGAAACGTTGAGAAATTCAGAAAGATTGTCACAGTAATTTGGCCCTGGTTTTAGAACGAATATAAATACACAAATCATCTGAGATATTTTAACATTAGGTTAGTCAGCATTTTATTACGCCAGATTAATATTGCAATCGGGATATGCAGCTCTTTAAGCAACGAGTAAATAAACGTTAGCTATTTAAGAGAACTGCATCCCTGTCTAGGCAATTTACAAATGCTACATGAAAAGCATTTCCAAGTGCATGGTAGCAACATCCTCAAGTGGCAGGCATTGAGTAAGCACACGAAGAACTGATCACATAGATCTGCCAAATGCTGAGTTAAACAGGTGCGTTTTTAGCTTCTTCGTGAGTGTCATAATGAGACGATGTGCCGAGCTTAGGTAGTGACGTCCAGGACTTAGGACCTTACTAACAATAGGCATGGTCACAAATGGTTTTGAGGCTCCTATGAGGTGTGACTAAACGACTCCACTTACAACAAAGGGTTGTATGATTTACTTACTGGGGGAGAGGTTCTGATAGGTAGGCGGAAACCAGAGAATCAAGGGGGGTAAAAGTAAGTGACACGAACGTGAAGTCAATGCCCTGCTTGATTTTGAGCCAGTGCAGGTTAGAGAGAGGTGGTGTGACGTGGTGATTGCAAAGCTCGCACCAAGCTGCCTCTAACTGAAAGCCTTTAATTGAACAGAAGCCTTTGAAACTTACTCCCAAATGATGTCAAGCCATCCCTGACGGAAAAAATGTATGCGAAGCTAAAGCACATATGTTTATTACAGCTTTTAGTTTGTCCATGCGATTCGTCCGTTGTTTGCCAAAGCATGCCGACACTGTGCCTGCTGCTTTTAACAATTTCTACATGTTGACCCAGTACATGTCTTTTCTAGGGATGTTAGGCTTTATCGAGTTGCCCATGTTACCAGTAATCATGTGGTCATGCTTTCTTTAGGGCATCTGTAAAGTGCCTGGTAAAAGAGTAAGCTATCAGAGAGCACTATACACATGTATTATCCTTATTATTATTATTGAATATCCGAAGGCAAAGAAAATCGTCCAAACCACTGAAAGCAAATGGAGCAATAAGTCTCAATTCTGTGGAAGGGCACAGCTAGTTACATATCATTGTTTTTAAGAATTATATAAAATAAATGATATCATCACCACTTGCAGTGGCATAAATTATTGCCCACCGCAGGATTCGAACCCACGACTTCGGAACCAAGGTCGTGAAAAGAAACTGCCTCACCTAGTGTGCCACTACTGCCCTAAAATAAATAAATTCTTGTATGGTGGTTTTTTAACATTACGGTATATGGTGCAGTCATGGCTGACTAGGACTAAGCAGATGCTGATGGTGACTGCTGTCTGATTAGACAAAGAGCGTAAGCACTCACCTTTGTAAGATCAGATAGTCCAGCCGACAGCTCAGATAGCCCACAGTCTCGTAGAGACAGTCGTGTAACATTCACAAAATTTCGAAGGTCCTGAGCAAAATTAATGCCACTGATCTGACTCAAATCCAACTCTAAACGTGATGAGGCGTCCACCAGCCAGGAGTCCGGTATTCTGCCAAGTCTCTTATCAGAGAGGTCAGAGGTCGTATATTTCGGAAAATTAGCCTCCATTTCTACAATAATGCAGTTGAAGAGGTAAAAAGTATGAGTAGCTCGTCAGCTGGCCACTAGATAACACAATTTGGCAAACCTTATTTTAAAGATGTTCCACAAAGTCAGCCTTATAGTGAGACAACGAGCCACTAAGCTAATGAGATAGGGGAGAGACAGATGAGTAAAGAAGACATGAACCCAGGCAGGCTGAGCTCCTTGTTTGGTCATGGTGTGCTAACACCCAGATTGCAGAACTAAAGGAATCCGATGAGCTCACACTGCCTTCATTAAGAGCCGTTTCATTGGCTACGGTTCAAAATACACTTGCAAGCCTCCAAGCTCATTATGGCACTGCTCGAAGTCTTTTTCCTCAATTTTTACTTCGAGATGAATGGATTTAGCTATGAACTCACCAAGTATGTAATCGTTGACGAGACTTTTCTCCATCATTAGTAGCAACCGTCCATTTTGGTATAGCTCTAGCAGCTGGCCAACAGCAGACTGAGTTAATATATGTTTAATCCCTTAAATAAGACGTCTTGTTTGGCTGCTAACATAGTAACCACGTTTGGATAGGCTCTTGCATTTTCAGAATTTCGTCAACGATCCTTGGTACTATATTGTTGAATGTTTCTTGTGTCTGTGCCAATATTTTGAATCTTTGACGAGAAAGGAAGAAGGAAAACTGCTTGATAGTTATCAAGGACTTCTGTGTCTAATCCAGGATTTTTAAGTATAGGTCTAACGATTGCCGATTTGAAGGCCTTGATGACCCCCTTTCCCAAAGAAGCATTACAAATCTCGGTTATTGCAGGGCTAAGTTGGTCTGCTAGTGAAGACCGCAGAGATGAAGGTATCGGGTCTTCAGGAGACGAGCTCTTTTTGCTAGACCTTATTAAGGTAGCCACATCGCATGCAGAAACATCGGAGAACCTTTTAAGGAAAGTTTACAGGTTGTGGAACCGCCATTGCTTTAGTCGGATGGAGCTTAATAGAGGCACGAATGTGCACATATTTTCAGCAAAGAAGGCTGAACACTTTTCGGCTGAGTCCTCAATATCTGGGGAATCAGACGTCTCAGCATTGGCCAGTAAATGGTTTACTGTCTTTTAAACCTGTTTAAGGTGCGACTGGCAGGAATTCAGCTTTTGGATGAAAAAAAATCCCTGGTTTTTTAAGCTTTCGAGTATAAACCCAGAGAAAGTCGTTGAAATGGACTAGATGTGCATCAGAACCCGTTTTCTTGAAACGACGTTAAAGTCAGTGCCTAACATGGTGCAGGTTTTTTGTAAACTGAAAGAAATCTTGAAGACTCTGTATACGAACAGAATTAACATGAGCATGCTTGTCAAGAGCACTGCTGAGTGTCATGTTCACTGCATCAGTGAGGGTATCGAGGCTCTTGGTCGAGTCTGGGTGCAGATCAAGAAGACCTGCATCACAAACAGATTTCAAAAATATCTATGTCAATGCTATTTAAGTTACGTCGCTTGACAGGTTCAACATCACTCTGTTCGTACAAGGGAGCACTAATGGCAAACGAGACCGAACAATGATCTGAGAGAGTCAGGTGGTACACCACAAGGTCAGTGAGGAGGACATTCTTAGTGATCACGAGATCTAGAATAGGGCCACCGACGTGGGTGGCATGATTAGCATGATGGACCAAACCAAAAAATCTCCAGAGAGTCAATAAATAGGCGGACCTGGTTGTTGTCAGCGTTGTAAACGTTAATGTTGAAGTCTCCAACAATTACGGCCGGTCACACACAAATATTTTAGCGAGAAAGTCTGAAAACCCCTCGATAAACAAGTTTACACAGCCAGGAGGCCGATATATCAAAACTCTGCAGCTAGGCTTGTCTGTCGTGAGCGTCGCAGTTGCCACATTACTCCACTTCTCGCCGACCTGCACTGGTTACCAGTCAAGCAATGGATTGACTTCAAGGTTTTGTCGCTCACTTTTAGGTCTCTTCATTCTATGGCTCCAGCCTATCTTTCAGAGATACTACCCCATCAGGCAAAGCATCGTACCACTCGCTTTTCGGAATCCAACAGTCTAGAAATACCTCGTACAAACCCTAAATCCTTTGGAGACCGTGCATTTAGCTCGTATGCTCCCACAGCCTGGAACTCCCTCCCGACCTGCATCAGAACATCCCCTGACCTGACCACATTTAAAAGAAACTTAAAAACATACCTATTTAGGACAGCATTTAGTGGGTCCTTGTGATTCGTCCTCGATGTGCTTATGCGTGCTGACACTGTTCATGCTGCCACTAACCACATTTGCATGCTGACCCAGTGCATGTAACCCCTAACCATGTTATTCATTTTGTTTGTTTTTCAAGCATGATTTTACTTACTATTCTATTGCGTATCACTTTGCAGCAAATGTAAAGCGCCTAGAAAGAGATTAAGTTCTCTGAGGGCGCTTTATCAAGTGCAATATTATTATTATTATTATTTAGGACAGCATTCAGTGGGTCCCCGTGATTCGTCCTTCATGTGCTTATGCGTGCTGACACTGTGCATGCTGCCACTAACCACATTTGCATGCTGACCCTGTGCATGTCACCCCTAACCATATTATTCATTTTTTTTGTTTTTTCAAGCATGATTTTACTTACCTTTCAATTGCATTTCACTTTACAGCAAATGTAAAGCGCCTAGAGAGAGATTAAGTTCTCTGAGGGCGCTTTATCAAGTACATTATTATTATTATTATTATTATTATTATTATCACAACAATGAGAGGCATTTTCTTTGACGAAGACCTGATTGCAACCGATTCAAATGATGGCCCGTGAGATGATGTCGACCATCAACCATCTCAACCACTCCAGCAATAGCTCCTTATCTAATTATCCCTGTGACGATCTAGCCGGTCGCTTATCTACCTCCTCTGTCCAGACGATAAACAAGATCAGGTAGTCCATTCCTACGATATCAGTATTCCCCCTAGAATTCTGTGCCTTGATTCCAGGCTGCACCTCAACGTCTAAATTTAGGCAGGTCACTAGTGATCTCACCCTGAAGTTCATACCCAAATCAAAGAAGACGACAAGTGCTTGTGATGCTATTCCTGCTGTCCTGCTCCTACGTTACATTGATCTGCTGTTGCCGTGCATAACTATTATCAATAATATGTGATAAGCCTCAGGCCATGTTGTAGCAGCTTTCAGAAAAAGCTGTAGTCAGGCCACTTCTCAAGAAAGCGACACTAGACCAAAAACTTGAGCGACTACCGCCCAATCTCCCTTCTACCATTCCTATCAAAGACACTGGAACGGGTTGTGGCGGACGAGCTGAACTCATATATTGAAACTTCAAACCTTGCTGTTAAGTTCCAGTGTGGCCTTAGAGCTAATTACTTCACAGAATCAGCATTTCTTTGGTTGTGCAACAACCTAATTATGAATAGAGAAAGGGGTAGCATAACTATATTTGTTGTGCTCGTGTTTATGACGGTTTTGTTATATTGATTACCAATTCCTGCTTGAGGGCTTCCCATCTCGCACTGTCGTCACTGGCCCTGCATGGTTCAGGTTGTATCGAAAATGAGATACTCAAGAGTATCAATGCGAATGAAAACAGATCATCCCAGGAACCGCTGAAGTATGGGTTACCTATGTGGGCCAGGATGGCCTACTAGGTAAGGCGGTTGCTTTTCACGACCTTGGTCCCGAAGTCGAACGTTCGAACGTTTCAGGGTGGGCGGTCCTTTATTACCCCTGCAAGCAGAGGTAATAATTTCAAGGCTCTTCTGCAGCATTGCGAAATAGGCTGTTAAATCAGCCGGTATTTTTTACTTTCTACCTCGGGTTCTGTGCTGGGTCCAGTTCTTTATACGTTTTATACACGGTTTATCTGGCTGATGTGACTACAAAGCACAATTTATATTATACCTTCTATGCAGAAGACACTCGGCTGTACCTTTTCTTTTACCTCTGTCAGCCTTCTAGCTTGTCGAATTCTCTCAACTCCCTGGCTCATTTATTGAAGATATCCTGACGTTGAGGGAAGCACACTTTCTTGAATTATATTCTGATAAAACCAACTTACCAATAACGGGCCAACCGATGGCGATCCAGAAATAAGAAAGGCAAACGCTTGAAATCTGCACTGCCAGCATATCTCCTATTTAATCAACAGGAAATATATTTCTGATGGTGTGTTAGTGCGTGCGTGCGTGCGTGCTTGCATGTGTGTGTGTGTGTGTGTGTGTGTGTGTGTGTGTGTGTGTGTGTGTGTATGTGTGTGTGTGTGTGTGTGTGCCATCTTCCAAAGTAACCTGGCCTTAGACGACCACATCAACTGCACAATCAAGTCTGCCTACTTTCAGCAACATAACACTGCCTAACCTCTGCTTAGACAGAAATACCACATATAAATTGGTCCATGCACTTGCTTCAAACAGTCTCGACTTCTGTTACTCATCGCTTGCTGGTCTACCCAATGGTGTAATCGGAAGCTAACAGCTCGTGCACAACTATCTAGCTATCCTTACAGGTCGTGAGCGTCTCGTTCACCACTTTATACTACTTCTAGCCGACCTGCAACGGCTTCCAGTCGCAAGCTAAAATGTGATTTGGCCTTTGTGAGCCTGTGCATGCTGAGACTCTGCTAGACGCCTTAATCCCTAGCTGCATGTTGACACGGTGCATGTCACCTTGAGGCATGTTCTGTTTCGAGTTGTTGAGCGTGATTACAACAACCATGTCATATTCCTTCATTTGCAACTAATGTAATTCCCCTAGAAAAGATTGTTTTCTCTTAACGGCACTTTAATTAATGTCCCAATACTCTGCCCACTATTATGATATTTGTAACACGAGTAAATATCTGGCGAGAAAAGACGTGGATGCTATTTTTGAATTGTTACAAGCAAGTGCAACACCCCATCTTTATTTCAGAAACTAACAATTAAATATGCTACCTAGACTGATTTCTCATCCTTTCACACCTCTAGATCAGTCAGAACTGGACGTGGAGTCGCTATTTTTAAGGCGCTCTAGAAATTCAACTTCAAGCAATTTGCAGTACCCTTAAAGCAGTCTTTACAATCGATCGTCTTGATTTCACCAGAAAACAAGCCACCGATGGTGGCAGTAGTTCGTCGCCCACCAGGTAAAAAATCATCCTTTATCTCAGATTCCCCTAATCTCATTTTGATTCTATTTGCAAGAAATCGATCCTTCCTCGTATGGGTGATTTCAAAGTTCACTTTGATAACTTATCTGACGGCTTCAGCACTGAATTGTGTGCATTGACTGCCTCATTGTCTCTTGTGGTTCATGTCCATGGCCTTCTCACATCAAGGGTCACACACTCGACGACAATATTTCACACAACTGCACTTTGTTATCACCAATTATTACCGAAACGAGTTTATCTAACCAGATGCAGATCTAACTCAGTCTACAATGTGTGCCCTCCTCCTCCTCCTCCTCCTCCTGTAACTTCACTTGTGAATCGCGAAACCTCAAGACCCTTGAGATCGATGCTGTCCGTGTGAGAATATCTGCCTCGCCTCTGCTGCTCAGTCCCCTCCGCTCTATCTTAATTGGTAGGTAGTTACGACACGACACTAGCTGTTACGCTCTACCAGTTACCACCTCCGACTAAGCACATTGAGCGCCTCTTCCAGACGGCAAGTGGTTCACCGCAGACATTAAACTAGCTAGGTCTAATAAGTGCAAGCTTAAAAAAGCATATACATGATCAGTAATCACTTTCCATCGACTGGCATACGATGACTAATGTAGGTCGTACCACTCGATCCTATCGAAGGCCAAGTCTAGCTTCTATGAAAACATAGTCAAGATTACGGAGTCCATCTTCGCGATGGCACTACCCTCCCTAGAATGCTGTTCCTAGATTCCTTGCAGTACCTCATCGTTTGCATTCAATCATATCACTACTGACCTCGTCCTGAAGTTTGTATCCAAATCAAAGGAGACAACAAGTACTTAGAACCATATTCCCACTGTCCTGCTCCTACGTTGCATAGATCTGCTGCTGCCATAACTGCATAACTAGTATCACTAACACGTCATTAGTCTCGGGTCATTACCCAGTATCTTTAAAAAAAAAACTGTAGTCGGGCCACTACATAAGAAAGCGATGCAGAACTTGAGCAACTAACGCCAGCTCTCCATTCTACTATTCCTATTAAAGACACTAGAAAGAGTCATGGCAGATCAACTCATACATTAAAACTTCAAACCTTGCTAGTAAGTTCCAGTCTGACCTTAGAGCTAATCACTCCACAGCGTCAGAATTGCTTCGGGTGTACGACGACCAACTTCGGAATGCAGACATGGGTAGAGTATCTCTGCTAGTTTTGCTCGATCTTTCGGCAGCTTTTCATACTAGCAATGGCCAAGTTCTTCTTGAGCTTATCTCATTTGCCTTGGCATCACTGACATTGCTCTGTAATGGTTCAAGTTTTATCTCAGTGGAAGACCCGACTTCAAGGTCTTGTAGCTCGCTTTTAGGTCCCCTGATTCTTTGGCTCCAGCCTACCTATCAGATCTACCCAGCTCTCCAGGCCATGCATCGTACCACCGGCTTTTCGGAAACTAGCTGTTTACTTATACCTCGCACAAACCTCTAATTCTTTGGCGACCATGCCTTTAGTTCGTATGCTCCCAAAGCCTGGAACTCATTCCCGACTTTTGCCCTGACCAGACCACATTTAAAAAGAAATTAAAAACGCACCTGTGTATGACAGCATTTACTGGGTACCTGTGATTACCCCTTTATGTTTTTACGCATGCTGACACTGTGCATGCTGCCACTAACTACACTTGCATGCTGACTCTGTACATGTCAACCCTAAGCAGGTTATTCATGTTGTTTATCCACCATGATAAGACTCACCATTGGATCTTGTGACCTTTGCCGCAAGTTTAAAGCACCTAGAAAGAGATTGATTTTTTCTGAGTGCACTTTATTTGGATTACCATTATTATTATTATTAATTGTGCTTGCCGAGCTCTAGCCAAATGCAATTAGGTTCTGGCAGTGATCCCACAGTTGTGCAGCTATGGTATTATATCGCAAGCATTGCAGGTGCCCTGGCACACCAATTTTTTCTACCTGCAGTTCCTCTTTAATAAGCAGACCACAGACTTCAATGCTCTGTCAAGCACTCATAGATTCCCTAATTATTCAACTCCAACTTCCCCATTGAAAATTCCTCCAAATTATGCGAAGCATTGTTCCCAACTGTTTTTGTCTTAAGCCTCTTCCGAACCTGAAATTCTGTAGAGACTGGGCCATTTGTTGGCATGCAGAGAAATTCTGGAACCCATCCGAACAAACGTCACGTTATACCCAGTGTTGACGACATTTAAAAATAGCCTTACATGCATCAGTTTAGCATTTTTTGGGTAATATTGATTTTTCTTGGTTTTTCGAATGCATGCTGACACTAGGTGCACTACCACTAACAATGAAGTACACATTGAATCGGTGAATGTCGCCTCCAACTATGTTATCCAAAAAATACCGAGAGTTCTTTGTCGTGCATGCTACCACTAATAGTACGATCTGGTTCCTTTGCATCACATGTGATGTGCCTAGAAAGACATTGAGGTATCGGAGGTATCTGCTGTGCAAATGCAATAAAATAATATTATTACTCACTTCCTCGATTACCTTCATGAATCAGCTATGCTTCACATTTTCTTTTAGTTTCCTTAGATGAAGTATGTTGGCTATGGGATGTCTGGCGGCCTCAGCTTTAGCTATTAGCTAGGCACAGAAGACTCTCTGGGTGACATTCACTAACTCCTAGTGCTCCAGCCTAGTCATATGCAAAGATACGATGAATTTAATAGTAATCGATTACTGATAATTAATTAAAAACCGATTCACCTGGCCGATTCATTGAGGACTCACCAGGTCTCATTCTTCGAAGTCTTACATAGTCTCTCTGGTCGGATACTCACCAGGGCTCACAAACCGGATACTCACCAATACTTTATTAAATTTTCACCTGGATTCAACACTCATCGTGGACCCACCTTGTCTCAATTATCGGCGACTCACCTGGATTTATTTCTTGCAGAAATCTTTTCTGTTCAATAAGATCGGCAAGTGTGGCAGCTCTGACATTATCGAGACGAAGAGCAGCAACAAAGGCACTGGCTCCTTCCTCCCCCTTCTTCAGCACGAAGTGTACAAGGTAAGAGGCTGCTTTCGGATCAGTGTTCTGTGCCTACAAAAGAAGGGATTGGAGAGAAAAAAGGTAAGTCGAGAATGTTTTACCAGAGCTGAATCGAACCAACAAACATTTTGGCCCAGGCTTACAGTACACTATACTTTATGGGTCTGCTGTAAGCTCAATTTTCTGATGGAGGCATTCTCAAATTAGTCACAGCCTAAATCGTACTCTTCGTTCGTGTAGTGGTACATCTCTGCAGCTCTTTTAACAGGGACCTGATTGCTTATTTTTCATACTTACTTATTTCTCTCTGAAGAAATCTCCTAGATGTCACGAGCTCGGTAGCTGACATTAGTGCCGGAATGAAATTTTAAAGCCTTGAACTCCCTCCCGACCTGCGTCAGAACATCCCCTGACCTGACCACATTTAAAAGGAATTTAAAAACACACCTATTTAGGACAGCATTTGGTGGGTCCCTGTGATTCGTCCTTGATGTGCTTATGCGTGCTGACACTGTGCATGCTGCCACTAAACCACATTTGCATGCTGACCCTGTGCATATCACCCCTAGCCATGTTATTCATTTTGTTTGCTTATCAAGCGTGATATTACTCACCATTCAATTGCATTTTCCTTTCCAGCAAATGTAAAGCGCCTATAGAGAGATTGAGTTCTCTAAGGGCGCTTCATCAAGTGCATTATTATTATTATTAACTTGTCAGTAGGAATAACTGAACTACTTTTACTTCCAACATGCACAAGAGCTTCTTGTAATTTCCAGAACCTTCTTTTACCTGCACTCAGCTGAGCACAACGAAGCTTCACGAACTCTCTAAATTTCTACAACTCGCCTGAACTCCTTGGACTCAGCCGAGCTCCCTGAATGCTAAGGCAATCTTTAAAGGATAACAGACAAGCATAGGAGACAGTCGATAAGACGGTAAGCTGAGTCGATGTCATGTAAGTTGAGCGAGAGACAGCTTTCCTTGTAAGGATATCAACGTAAGTGAATGTACAATTCTTCACTAAGGTGCTGCTCAGGGACAAAGCATGAAACGTATAACTAGAAATAGCTACAAACTTAAAACAGGTGCTTATCAACCCCGGAACGTCCAAGGCTGATTGATCCATTGTAACACAACCATGTGCTCTCTCGATACGGCTAAATGTATGGTAAGTCGTATCAATATGGAAAGAGACTCACGGAAATCATGCAATTTGGAAAATATATAATTATGGCAAAGCAGAAGCTATCGTTTCAGGAGCGTAAGAAATTTATTGATCCACTTCTAACCCCTAATAGAGATTCAATTGGAAGATAGTCGGGACTGAACAGGTGTCACAACGTTTTTCCGACTTGAAGGTATGTATTGGTCAACTACGCAACTAACAATAACACGGATCAATCAAGGATACTGGCATGACGACGAGGCAGAGTGCTAGCTAAGTAAGCCCTCTGCTAGCCGCACCTAATTCTTTTTGGCTTCCAAATAAATGACAGTGAGATCAAATCCGTTAAGGTAAGCCTTTAACATACAGCTTCGAAAGACAAGTTAAACTAATCGATAGCCAGATCTGTCAAGTAGCTTCTTGTTTTTAGTGCTGCTTGAACGAACAATTTGTAATTGCTTACTTCTATTTCCTGGAACTCTGCACTGATCAGCCGGTTTCCGATCAGAGCACGTGCAATCTGCATCACTTGTGGCTTGCTCAGTCTGTCAACAATATACGACATATTTACACGTAAAGCAAGATGCAGATCTTTGTTGGTAGGTGCCATAGATGTAGAGGCTTGTTCATCTACAAGGCATGAAAGAAAGCTAAAGTACAAAGCAGATGGCTTTCAAATACAGTACTGGGTACTAAATCAGCCATCATTTGACCGAAATTACAGTCGTAAATCAGTAGTAAAAAAAAATATTTTAGAAATGGTAATCTCCTACTCAAAATGAGATGCTAGTCAGAAAAGGCGGTTACCGTTAAAAAACATCAGTTCAATTGCATTTCGAACGTAATAATCATTAAAGCACCCATCAGCTTGAAAATGGATGCAATGTCAGAAGCCCGGTTAGTTCTAAACAGCTTAGCCTTCCAATTCCTGCAGTCATTGCTGGCCAATTCAAACACATGCAAACCCAAGATTTGCAGATGTAGCAATACATTTCTATATCCACGGATATAAAGCCGCCAAACATTAGTTAATGACTCAGAAAATCAACCATGAATCTCCCAATGCCCGTATGTACTGGCATAACAGGCCGCAATTGACGGTTTGCTCGAGTTGAGGTTAAACCATGCTGTGCCAAAGTTGTCACAGTGGGCCTATTCCTAGGATCTATTATTATTTTTCTTTCCGGCTCGGAATGAAGCTTACGAAAAATTTGCCTCATGCAAGATTTGTATACACATAAATATTACACCAACACTCTCTCACACACACACACACACACACACACACACACACACACACACACACACACACACACACACACACACACACACACACACACACATACACACAGAGACGCATAAACAAACTCACATGCACATATATAAATTAGATTTGCATGTAGTGGTTACATTATACAGCCAAAGTTTGAAATGCGGAAGAGAAAAATTGTTGCAGCTCGAAAGACAGTTTCTCATGTCTAAATTCAAGGTAAATAGTGGCAGGATATCTCAGAAGTAATTGTTAATATATTTGGGTAGGCCTTTAAGGTTTAGAAAGTGATTTTGGTTTCAGCAAGTAAGTAGGTCTTTGAACGTTGCATTCTGTAGCTAACTTAGTACAGCCATGTCACTGTGGCTTACTGAGAAATTTTCCTACATTAACTATATAGAATAGTTATCCCTAATACTAAGCTCTTCTTATAACTATCTTTTACAACTGTCAAATTTTTTGGGAGTAGGGGACAGCATTTGTGGCTTTTATGCTGTTTTTCCAAATTCCTGCATTACTGAACTTAGTCAAAAGTAATCTAAGAGTAACCGCAGTGCCTAATCTGTGTCGGAGGTATCCGAACCTTAGTTTAAAGCGACCTGAGCACATGCCTAATTAAAGCACTGCTAAGAAAATTTAGTTTTGCGAGTTAAGCACCCCCTAATAAAAATTAGCTCCTTCAATAATAAAAATTAGAAAAGTACATTGTATATAGTCCCTAGGAAAAATCAATCTCCATCTCTGTGATTCGTCCTTCATGTGAATATGCCTGTTGACGCTGAGCATGCTGCCACTAACCAGATTTGCATGCTGATCCTGTGCATGTCACCCCTAACCATGTTATTAATGTTGCTTATCAAGCATGATATTTCTCACCATTCAATTGCATTTGTCTTTACAGCAAATGTAAAGCATCTAGAAAGAGATTGAGCTTGAGGGTCCTTTATAAAGTGTAGTATAATTATTATTATTATTATTATTATTATGGGAACTTTACATTTGCTGGAAAGGAAGCACGATCTAATGGTTAGTGGTAGCATGCTCAATGACAACGAGCACAACTTGGCTAGGGATGACATGCACATTGGCGGCATCCAGATATGGTTAGTCGCCTGAAAGTACAGCTTCAGCTCACATAAGCATACAAAAACCATTCAGGTAGACAAACCAAAGGCTACGATTAATAAATGAGAGTTTAGCTTCCAATTTAAATGCAGTCTAGTCGGGTGCTGTCTTGGCGGAATTCAGATGTGGGTTCCAGGCTTAGGAGCAGACGAACTAAAAGCACGGTCTCCAAAGTGTTTGAGGCTTTACGAGAAACAGGTCCACGATTAAAATCCAAAAATTGGCTGGTACGATCCTTAGCCTGGCGGGGGGGGGGGAGTAGATCTGATAGGTGGGCTTAAGTGAGAAAATAAAGGGACCTGAAAGTGAGTGACAAAACCTTGAAATCGATGCATCACTAGGCTGTGAACCAGCACAGGTCAGCTAGAAGCAGTTTAATGATCCAACTGCCAGGCTCGCGACAGACAATCCTGCCTGCAGTTTTGCACAAGCTGCAGGCAAATGATAACGCCGGCCTGTAGACCAGCAAACAGTGAATAACAGATGTCGAGTCGGAATGTCACAAATGGATGGACCAATGTAGATGTGGTATCAATGTCTTATTAATGTCTTATCAATGTCTTACTGCGAATTTTAGCAATGCTATTTAGCTGAAAGTAGGCAGACCTTACTGTGTAGCTGATTTGATCGTCAAATGAAAGGTCATTTGGAATAGGACACCTGGAATTCGTGAAGATTCCATGTTAAGTGTGCTGGCAGGGCCAATTTGTATACAACTTTTTGAATTTATGTATCAAACATTGTTCGTTCATTCAGTTCCGTCACTTGATTTTATCCTCGTGCAGTTTATAAGCTGCTGAAAAATAATTTTCTACCATCGTGTGCAGATTCTATCAATATATGCAGCATTGGAGTCGGGAAGTCGAGATAGTGATGGGCAGGGAGCGATCGAAGCGAAGGTACAAAAGTCTCATCTGCATTGATGAGAACGTTTGGATTGTGCCTGACTAATACACCGGAAAGAGGGGTAGTATAAACAGTACAAAGAACAATACTAAGCAAAGAGAACTAAGGTACCCCATACTTCCTCGTGCGATTATTTTCCATTTCACATCAATCCACTGGAGTCTTCCACTGAGATAATACTTAAACCATTGCAGTGCAGAGCCAGTGATGCCCAGGCGAGAAGAGAGGCACATGAGAACGGCTTGGTAGTCGACGGTGTTAAAAGCTGCCGAAAGATCGAGCAAAACAAGTATAGAGAGGCTACTTTTCTGTCCATTCCGAAGTCGTTATACGCCCCAACCAATGCTAGAAAATTGGAATAGTCGCATTGTTGGTAAGCTGCCCGTTGATAAATAAGCTCTTGGAGTGCTTGACGGTTAAAATAACTTACCAATATCCTCATATACGATTGCTGGTGTACTACTGAGTCCCACTATGGTGAAGTTTTGTTAAGACGGGGAAAAGAGAGAGAGAGATGGTTAGATCCTTTACCCCTCTGGTCTTCTCATTTCCCCATTCCTATTCTCCTCTCCTCACATGGAGGTGCATAAGGACAGCTCTCAGGTTAGCTACGATACCAGTCCTTACCTTAGTGGGTTTGACTAGGGCAACTGGTGCAGACCTGCTCAGCTTAGAATGAAGGCTTGTGCTGACCTTCTTGCGGTCAGTATGTGATGCACCGACTAATAAGCTTCGAAAACAAAGAGGGCAATTTTGCATGCTGGCACAGGAGTTATCCAAGCCGACTCAGCGACAATACAAAAGCCTGATAAAGAATTCGCACAGCTTAAACTCTGTGGAACCGGTTCGCTCCACATGCAGAGCTCGTGCCGGTGCGTAATCACGACTACCGGGCGAGCAATAAGCTGTTGCTTTAGGCTCAGCTTTTTATTTTTAACTGCACAGCAGCTCTGCATGGTGAGGTCCATCGGTGGACAAACGCTGGGACACTGTGTCAGGAATACGAAGTGGGTGGAAGAGGGAGGAGCTCTGAAAGGTAGCTCGGCTTCTTACTGGATAAACTAGCTAACGACACAGTGGGCGTTCAAAGGTGGATATGGGCCGGTGATGGTAAGCTGAGGCTCTGGCTTACGATTGACCACTGAACCTTGGGATAGTTGGGCACACCAAGCCGGCTCCAGCCCTTCCTTGCTCCTAAATCCGGAAGTGGGCGATTGCTGCCCCCTCTGTTTGAGCTTCTTTGGCTTAGCTCGGGCGGCCTCGAGCACCTAGTTAGCTGCCACATCGAACGAAGTTTCCGGCTGGCAACCGATGCTGTTGTCCACCAAAGGTGACTTAGTCCAGCTGCTGCAACGCGACGACGACGACGATGACGAGCAGCTGCAAGCTTTTTACCCGGGAGCTTTATCCATGCTCCACCGACAGGCAGCTCGGTTCAGGACGCATTCGCAGGTGGCGACTAGCTCGTTTGCGAACGCAGCATTGCCGCTGGGCCGGGATAGAGATTCGGGAGAAACGGAAGCAGTGCGAAGCGGCGAAAAGAAGAAGCAGGCTGCCACTGCCGAGCTGCAGAACTCCCAATCCATCGCTCGAGTCTGACGTGCCGCCGCCGTCGCCACCACTGCCGCGCCACGTGGAGAACCTGTAGCGATACTTGGATCCAAAGCTAAATAAGCTGGCCATGTATTCGGCTCCTCCAGCTATGGTTTATATGGTACTGCTGCAATCCTTTGGCATAATCATGTAATTGCTAAAATACTCCTGATAGATTAAATTAAATTTAATGGTAGCTGATTTAACAGCCACTTTTGTGTAGCAACAGAAAAGCCTTTAAGACATCGGGACCAAGGTCGTGAAAAGCAACCGCCTACAGAGTGTGCCATCACGGCTGACCGATTAAACCTACTCATAAGCCGTCCTAATTGAGCCATCGCCTAGAAAGAGATTTGGTTCTCTGACAAGACATAAACACGGAATATAACGAACAAGACATAAACAAACCGAATGCATGATGCTCACCATCAGGGACTTAAGATTAGCAATAACCGTGGCAGTAACTGTGTTCTGCTGGGTGCACAGTAAGCTGACTGCTTGTAGGTATAGCAGGGAGCTAACTGACCCTTAGCTTCGGCCATCCTGCCACACTCGGACTAGCTGGGTCGAGCGGCTGTAAGGAATTGCTGCCGGCCCCTCACCATATCAGGCTGAGCCTGATGCCAGAACCTGGATTTTGATTCGCTACTTTGTTTTTGGTGCAGTAGTAAATTCCGGAAAATTGCCAAGATAGCCCATTAGGCAATGCATCTGCTGGGCATTTCCCCAACCGGCTCATTAAAAGTAACCTGAGAGAGGTGGAAACGGAATAGGGAGAGTCCCTCATTAGATATACCAACAGAGCCCCATCTGTGCTTAAAATATCGACTTTTGTTCTGTTTGATTCCGTCTGTTCTCCTTGTTAGGGAGTTTGAGGCATTGATTAAACAAACATCATTTCGGCAATGTCCAGCCTATAGGGCCTGCCTCTAATGTTCTCCATTCGTCCTTCGTGCCTGCTTATATTAGCCATGCTATGGTGGCTTCGAAGGAAGTTATAACTTTAATGTATGCTGTCGTTTCATTTCCATACATTTGAATGATTTAGCTTCCGTGGTATATAAATCTGCATGTCAAAACTGTGTCTAGCTTTGAAGATGTGGCTGCAAGATGTACCTGCACTCCTTAACAGCATGGAACTGCTCAACCACACTCCAAACCATTGTTAAACCTTACCCAACTTAATCTCTCAATTTAAGTGCAACGACACCTACAGTTTTTCCAATATTGGAAAATGTAATATATTTTGATATGTAGTATACAAAAAATATTCATTTGCTTTGTGCCCCAAGAGAATTTAATCTCTATTCAGGCGGGTAACATATGCCTCGGGGCTCGAGCCCACAACCTTAGCCAGACCTTGGTCGTGGCGAGCACCTTAACCACTGGACCAAACCTGATCTGATCATCTGTTTCATGATTCTGTGATTTGCTGCTAAGATTCCTATCTTCTATCATGTATGTATAAACAGCTTACACAATCTCTTACAGTTTGAGCTATCTAGATGTAGCTAATGTCGTTTGGTTCGCCCATCAGTTGAGAGCCAGCCGATGCCTAACTCGGACAGTTTATTACCAAGCATGGAACCGAAGAGCACACGGCTCCCCCCCCCCGGTCCCTACTCTCCCTCGACTCCCTCCTCGACGCTGGTTGTCCCTTAGCCGACCCCGATGGTGAATCCACCATTTGTTCACCACTGGGTTATCTGCCTGTGTCAATGCCTCATTAGAAGCTGAACACAGCTGTGCACAATCCCCTCTCGGGGATGCTCCCACCAGCTTTTGAGGAAAGGAGCTGTACCAGCCCGCATGCAATCGAACTACAGCTAACACAAACTTAATCAGTGCCTGGACAAAGCAGGAAAGCCGAACTGCTGCTGTCGCCGTCGACTTCCATCAATCCGTTTAGTAAGGTTTCGTGCATTGCTTATGATTCCTATTTGCAGCTTCCGAGCTTGTTTCTCTCTTAGTGGAACTTGTCGGCTCCTTCGAGACTGTCGATCCACGGTGCTGCGACGATGCTCGATACTTTTGACTTCCGACAGCGGTTTCCGTGGACAAGATGCTGCCGTCCACCATCGCAGTCAAGTGACGTTCTGGCGACACTGTGTGTCTGTGCTCGGGCCTGCCCGATCGCCACAGCGACATGACAACGGGCCATGCAAATTCTGCTTTTGCTGCGGGGGACTGCTTGTGCGATCCTTTTTTGTGGTGGCACGAGGTCTGTAGCGAAATTCTGTGGTAGCCACCCTGCGACCATCCTGCCTCTGCTTTGGGTAGCACCCCTCTCCCTGTACGTACGAGTTGACAGCAAGTCATTCAAATTGTGCCTCAGCAGTTTCCTCAGCTTTTAATCTTCGTCACCAGTCAAGCCGCTTCCTCTCTGTCGGATGCTGTTTGTCCCATTTTTGTGCGTGGGTCGTTTTTCTTCGTGCCCATCCGTCGGCAACATGGCCGCTTGCGGTCAGATTGCATCGTCCGAAAGCTGCAGCCGCCTTATCGAGTGCTGCACCCGGGGCCTCAACTCAGGCACGTGATGCCCGGGACAGCAGCTGTGGCAGCTGCTGGTCACTAGCTATATTATTTTGAATGACGTGCCAGTGGAACTGCCTGCTTCTCTAAGCTGAGCATGGAACATCGGGACTTGCCAGTCTGCCTCGTTAGAGCCAGACGCAGCCTGCCTGGCAGGCTCTGCATTGCAACGACTCGCAGTGCGGCAGGGCATTAGGATGGCTACTTTTTTTTTGGCTATTCACCGAGTCTAGCCTTAACAAACACCAGTTTTAATTTTATGACGTTGTCCCTCTTGCTTTGATTTTTTCATCAGATTTCTTAACCCTTACTCGTCATAATCCCCTCGAGGAGTTTGAATATATCCAATATAATTATATACAATTTATTTGTATATCGCCCTAAGAGAACTTTATCTCTATTCAGGCGCTTCATACATGCCTCGGGACTCGAGCCCACTACCTCTGCCAGACCTCGGTCCGGGCGAGCACCATGACCACTGTACCAAACCAGCTCTTAATAAGCTGCCCCTGCTGTCGGCGATGCTAATTTTTATTGATTTTTCTAAATACCCCTATGATCTATATTTGAAGCTCCGTATGTAAATTGGATCCATTGGAAGTTTTCTTATTCTTGCTTGTCGGTGTTTGGTCCGCCATTGCTTCTTCCTCCCCCACCCCTCCATCTTAACCTCCCCCTAGCGGTCTCCTCCCCCTCCCCCGTTACTTTTGGCTCTGGTCACCACAAGAGATTTTGGTTGTAGCCGAGTGAGTGAGCTTCGAGAGTCACTCGGCCGAGTCACCTCACTCTAGGTTAGTTAGAGCAGAGCTAGAGGTCAGAGTCTGCCCTAGGATTTGAGGTCAGAGTTTGAGCAATTGGTCAGAGTTTCAGCTGCAGCTGAGCAGATTTTGCTCCTAGGTAAACGTTGCTGCTAATACAGATAGCTCAGCTCAATGCAGCTCAGCTGTTGAACCTCCACCCCCCCCTGACCTGCCAGGGCAGACCTTCTCATGGTTTAAGGATCAGTAGCATCAAAGGACTCCGTGTTATCGTGCATCATCGACAAATTGTGATCGATCTTACACTAATACATTATTATTAGTTGTATCGTAAATAGGAGGTACACTGAAAAACGAAGTGCGAATTTAGGGATACACGTGAAAGCACTGTTCGGTTAATGTGTATAACTTGCTCAGTAGCTTATTGGTTGGTTGGCTGTACCCGAATCCCGGCTGCCTGCTCCAGGACGCTCAGCTGTTGCTGCTGCTGCCTCGATTCGGCAGAACTAAGACCGTTCAACCATCCTCTCATCTGTGACTGTCACTGGGCTTAGATCATTAATCTTCCAGTCCTCTTGATTGATTATTGATGACCTTGTCCTTTCTCCATCCCTTCCCGTGTCATCTCACTGGCACGGCTAGGTGTAGCAGCACCCGGCGTCCTGCCGGAGCTGCACAGCGCTTTCGGTGCTGCCTTCTTCCATCCATGGCTCAACTTGTGTCCCCTGTGGCTCGAGCTTTCCACCACGTACAGCTGTCTGCCGTCTCGCCGAGCTTTGTCGTACGCGAGATAGCAGTGATGATGATGGCCGATGTGGCCGAGCTGTCTGACTCCTAGAGCTTGCAGCAGCATCTAGTCACTTTGCTCAGCTCAACGATCCAAGAGCCAGACACCTGCGGCTGGCCATCGTCACGAGTGCAGCGCCCCCCTCCCCCGGGGTGAAGGGACAGGTGCCACTGAGGCAAGCGAATACGGATAGCCTGGACCCTCGGTCACAGCGAACAGGTCACCGAACACAGATAACCTGCAGTGATGTGACTGCAGCACTTCGATACGTCTGTCCTCGAACCACGGCCTCTGCTGCAGTGGCAGCAGTACCCTGTGTCTAAGCAGCAGGCCAAGCCGTGAGTGAAGCACTCCTACAGCAGCTCGTTAGTCCTGCAGTGACTGCACTGCAGTGACATGGTCGTCGTGTCTGTTGCTTCGTCTCGCTGATATCCAGCAGCTCAGCTCACTGACGCTCGCACCGTACGTGCTCTGCAATAACATGGTCGTGTCTGTTGCTCCGACTCACTGGTGTCCAGCTGCTCAGCTCGCTGACACTCACGCTGTAGTGACATGGTCATGTCTGTTACTCTGTCTCACTGGTGTCCAGCTGCTCATGATGCTCATGCTGCCGTACGTGCTGCTAGCATCGTACTCCTTCATGTCGTGCTTCCCAGCAGTGGATGACCGGCGGATGTCATCATGGCCACTTGAATGCAATTGAGTGGCCCACTGCAAGCTGCTTTAGTCGCTTGCCGAACGAAGGCTACACGAGAGCCGAAGTAAAGCCGGCTGAGCTGAAAGCACCGGTCAGCTGATGCTGATGCCGCCTCATGTTCATACCAGCAGAAGAGCCTTAAGGCCACCATCACTGCTTGCAGAGGGCTCAAAGAGATTGCCTGCTGCAGGACTCAAGAAACCTGAACACCCAAAGTAATACCAGCCAATCAGCCGTGCATTTGTTTCATGATGCCTGACGCAGTGAATGTCAATTCAGTGTAAAGTATGCATTGCAATGTCTGCACAGTGGTCTCTCTCCCCTATTCAATTCAAAGTTTAAGTGGCACTCTGTGTATCTGTTTTCTCTATCGAACCAAATGAAACTAGTCAATACAGCTGAATTTTTTCCGTATCGACATGATGCCGGTTTTTTTAACTCTGTGAATGACTATACAAGTAATTGATTGTATGTTGCACGAAGGTATTAACATAAGCATGCAGTTTCTGGGCCAACTGTGCAGTTGGAAGCTATAACTTTACACTGGCTCTTGGTAATCTTACGGTTAGATACGGTAGGTATTACCATTATTTTACACTTGATAAAGCACCCCCAGATAACTCAAATCTTTCTAGGCGCTTTAAATTTGCTGCAAAGGAAACACGATCGAATGGTGAGTAATATCATGATTGGTAAATGAATGACATGATCAGGGGTGACATGCCTAGGTCAACAGGCAAGTGTGATTAGAGGCAGCATGCAACAGTGTCAGCACGCCTATGCACATAAAAAGCCGAATCGCAGGGACCCACTAAATGCAGTCATAAATAGTTGTGTTCTTTATAAATGTGGTCAATTCTGGGGATGTTCTGATGCAAGTAGGCAGTGAGTTCCAGGCTTTGGAAGCATACGAACTAAATGAGCAATCTCCAAAGGATTTGAGGTTTGTACGAGGTATTGGTAAACTGCTTGATTCCGAAAAGTGGGTGGTTCGATGCTTAGCCTGGTGGGGGAGTAGATGTGATAGGTAGGCTGGAGCCTAAGAATGAAGGGACCTAAAAGTGAGTGACAAAACTTTGAAATCAATCTATTGCTTGACCGGCAGCCTGTGCAGGTCGGCGAGAAGTGGTATGATAAGGCAAGTGAGATGCTCACGACAGACAAGTGTAGCTGCTGAGTTTTGCACCAGCTCAAAGCACCTGATTGCACATGCCGGTAGGCCACCAAGCAGTGAGTAACAGAAGTCAAGGCAGGATGTCACAAATGGATCGACCAACTTAGATGTGGTATCCCCATCTAAACAAGCCCAAATTTTTGCAATGTCATATACCTGAAAGTAGACAGACTTCATTGTGGAGTTTGATGAGGTCGTCTAACGAGAGGTCACTTTGGAACATGGGACATAGATTTCGAGCTGATTCAATCGGACGAATGCTGGCAGATGTAGTGCTATATATGTATTATATATATATATATTTACATGCCTGTATATTTTACTGTGCTTTTTATGCGCCTTCTTGGATGCTTCTGCAAGGATTTTTAAATTGGGTAGTCCTACCCCACGAATTAAGCCCGGCTAGAGTAAACATTCAGCGTCTTCTCGGGCCGTCCAGCTCACTCACAATCGATCGCTGCAGTGAGTCACTATATTTAGCGGTAATCGAACCTATAACCATCCTGGCGAGTGTTGCAGCAGCTGCTCTGCTGAATGCATGTTCACTATGCGATAACCACGAAGACCACTCTTTAAGTATCTTGGTCTGTAGTTCCACAAAGACTGTGATTGATCAACAGGAGAGTTTTGTGTAGCACACTCCCAACCTAAGCAGCATTCAGTACGTATTTGGTAGCCAACAGACTTCGTATCACGAACCAAAAGACAAGGAAGGCTGAGAAGCATAGCTGAGTCGGGAGACCTGTGGCACTGTTGCCTCCTTTCGACCTAGCTCGCTTGTCGATCCAGTCGGCACTACTTTTTCAGGATTAAGTCGGCACTACTTCTTTCGGGTTTCGGGCCAGTCGGCACTACTTTTTCCCCTTTTGCAAGCTGTTGGCAGCAACCGCTACTGCTGTGAAGGCACTGCTCGGCACGGCACTGCTCTGCAAAACTGGATTGGCTCCAACATTTTCCTGCTCATGTCCAACCCTACTCACCTACAATAATGAATTTGACGGCGAGCTAAATTTCTGCGAGCGTTTGCCGGGCAGCTACTCGGGGAATCGCGTATTCTGTCAGGCATTTGAGCTTGAGTTGTGGGCTGGACTAAATCGGCCATCAATTATTCTTTAATCTGTTGCGGGTAGACGCCGTAGCTCAGAGGATGGTCGGCCTCGGCGTGCGGGAAAGTCTGCTATGAAACGCAGCTTGACAAACGATTAGTCCACTTGGCGTGGTAGAGCTGGACGCCGACGTAGATATCATAGATAGCCGCGTACAGCCTAAACAACGCTGTGTTAGATTAAATAGAACAAAACAGCACCTATGGTGAAACCGCTTAGGTTAGCCTCTACTACTTCACACGCCCAGCTGAGTGGCTATTCACTCGCATCAGCCGCGGTAAATTCGCTCTTCACATTCTAGCGTAAAGCGGGTGCGATCAACTGCAGAGGTTTTTTCAAGTTATCTTTTTCCAGGAGGTTAGGATGTCCGGGAAAGTTCCTTATAGGTGCAGTCAATGTCCACCCAAACTGTGACTCATATCCCTCATAATAAGTGACATCAGAGGTAAGCATGAATAAGAGGCAATAATTAATAAGAAGAAATAATTGATAACAATTAATGATTAATAAGAAGCGAAAATGGCGTAAGTAGAAATCAGAGGCGATAATTCTATGGCTCGGCCAACAGCGGCTATTCAATGTAGTAGCTCAAACCAGAGAGCTCTAAACCGTCCTAAGCCGGACAACAAGGCAACTAATGCAACGGTTGAGTTCGCCGATCCAGTCGTAGCTCCTCATCGTTTCGGAGCATTCCATAACGTTCTGCAGCGAGGCCGCCGCGTTTGAGAGGTTCGCTCCCAGCCCGCTGAGAGAGGAACAAATGACGTCACAATGCCATCACGTGCCGTACAACGTACCGTCAATTCACGGCGACCGTCGACTAATCGGCAGGTAATTCCTTTGGAAGTCACAGAGGATCTATTGACCGCGCGGAGATTTTGAAAGTATTCTTGGACACATTTATCTTTTCATTTTTTCCGTAACCGTGGCAGAGTTTGCATCTCCGAAGTTTTGTAAGTAGAACCGTCGTAAGTCGTAAGTGTAAGTGTAAGTGTAGCAGCCTCTACGTCACTAGAGAATTGGGCGGCAAACGCTGCCGTAACTATACGAGTCTCGGTCAAGGTGGGACGAATGCCGATGACGCTTTGAGCTTCTGAAACTTGGCTAATAGTAATACATTTGTATAGCGCCCTGAGAGAGCTCAATTTCTTTCTAGGAACTTTGAATACGCTATAAAGGAAGCTCGATCATCAAAGGTAGGTGGTAATATCTACGTGTCAACAAGTACAACATGGTTAGAGGTAGCAGGCACGTTGTCAACATTAGAAATGGTCGATGGTAGCCTGCACACAATGGAACGTCGCAAAGATCCACAAAACGTTATGAGAAATAGGCATAACGACTTTCCGGTGCCGCAACAATGCACGAAGTTATGCAGGCAATAGCGGAACGTGGTTGCAACAAATTGCGCTCATAGCTTATTATGAAAAGTCCTTTCAACAGCGTATAGAAGTACATTTGCCTGCGATGGAGGTGTGTAGGCAGTCAGTGCCAGCCGTGGCCAGAGTAAAACTCTCGTACCTATAATAGAGTGCAGCCCCTCGAGTACCCGACCGAGATATAAAGCTCTGCTTCTCAACAGCTTGAGCGCAACTGACCACCCACTTGACTTGGTTGTGGCTTTTACGCTGCTTAACCACGAGTTGTCACGTAATTAATTGTAAGCAGCTATAATTAACGAGCCGCGATTATTGAGCCTCTCATATCTCAATAAAAAGCTTGCGCTAGCATGCAGCAGTTTTAACGTGCTTTGAGCGCTGAGTGGAGCCAGGTCCGATTACCGCCGCCATAGGCGACGACAACTACTCTCCTACTGCCGACTATGGCACATGCTTTTCAGTGGTCCTGAGCTGCTAATTCTATGCTACTCACTACCTCAACTGCTCTCCTGACTCTGCTATGCTTCCCATTCGATCTTTGCTGCGTGAGACGAAGTCTGTTGGCTAACCGAATGCATACCGAAAGCCGCTTAGGCTGTGAGTGGGCTATATAAAACTCTCCTGCTTAACACCCACATGGTCTTTAGGATTTTGTGGAGTTACAGACTGTAATACATTACATAGGCAGGGAAGCACCTACATCCTATAGCAAAGTTCTCCAGGCCCAAGGGGCCGGAGCAGTGTACCTCACCCCCAACCGGGAAACTCTGGCTCCGCCCCTAGCTCGACCCCGTGACCTCGGTCATTAAAGACGAGCATCATGCGTCTGGGCAAAATACCGGGGGGGGGGGGCCAGGTGTTGATGCTCGGCTTCACCACCTGTTTAGGATAGGCATCAAGAACTACCGACCGGGTATTTTCAGACGCTCGTTTCATGGCTATATCTTTAGCACCGGCAGCCTTCAAAATAACGTGCCCCGGACTTTGATGCGCACCTGCAGAAACCCGCACGCCGTTCTATTCGCTTTATCTCCGCAGATGCAAATAGGCTGACAATGCACGCCGCCGCCAAATGTCAATATAGAGCAGCACCCGACGGCTCCGCTCGCTCGCCGTCCCCTCAGTGGGAGCTGCTTTGGCTTAGCTCAGGCGGCCTCGAGCAGCTAGCTAGCGGCAATATTAAACGAAGTTGCCGACTGGCTATATAGTCAGCTCCTCCAGCTATGGTTTATTTGGTAGTGTTGCAATCCTTCGGCATAATGATGTAATTGCTAAAATACTCCCGATCGATCAAACCTGCTCCTAACCGGTCCTATTTGAGACTAATTGCTTGGGCCGATGTAACCGATATAAAATAAACATACCGAATGAATGAAGCTTAGGCTCAGAGGCTTATGATTAGCAATAACTGTAACAGTAACTGTGTCCCGCTGGGTTAGAAGTAAGCCTACTGCTGGCTGGGTATAGTAGGGAGCTAACTTACCCATTGGTTCGGCCATCACGCCACACTCAGGCTATCTGGGTCGAGAAGCTGTCTGGAATTGCTAACTGCTCCCTAATCAGGAAAGGCTGATTTTGATGGCAAAGCGTGGATTTTGATTGGCTGCTTCGTTGCTTACACGGGGGGGGGTAACTTCTGGAAAGCTGCCAAGATAGCCCATTAGACTTTATATCGGCTGGGTATTTCCCCAGCCTGCTCGTCGACCTGAGAGGGGCCGGAGATGGGAGATTCCCTCACTAGCATTGCCTAGAGCCGATTCGTTGCTTAATATAGCGACTTGCATGCTTTCCGATGCCAAATTTTCTCCTTGTTAGGGAGTTTGAGCTATTAATTCACTACGACAAGGCCGAGAATGCATGGAAGAAAGCAAAAGTAAAACTCAAATGGCTTCAAATACATTGAGTACTGGGCACCAAATCGGCAAACATTTGACCAAATTCACAGTTGTCAGGCAGTAGCAAAAAACTATTTTAGAAACAGGAATCTGCTATTCAAAACGAGATGCAATTCAGAATAGGTGGTTATTGTTAAAAAACATTAGCTCGATTGCATTTTGAACTTAATCGTCAGCAAGCGCCCATCAACTTGGCAAGGGATGCAATGTCAGAAGCCCGGTTAGTTTGACACAGCTTAGGCGTCAATTTCCTGCAATCATTGCTGGCCAACTCATTCAGACCCAAGATTTGCAGATGTAGCAATACATTTCTACATCCACGAAGATAAAGCCGCCAAAGAATAGTTAATGACTCAGAAAAGCCACCATGAATCTTGCATCAGAGGCTGAGGCTCTGGCTTAGGCTTAACCCCTGAACCTTGGGTAGATGGTTGGCACAACGGCACACTAATCCGGCTCCAGCCCTCCCTTGCTCCCAAACCCGGAAGTGGGTGATAGCCGACCCCTAAGTGGGAGCTACTTTGGCTTAGCTCAGGCGCCCTCGAGCAGATAGCTAGCTGCCATATTGAACGAAGTTGCCAGCTGGCAACTCATGCTGCCGTCCACCAAAGCTAGCAACGTAGTCGGCTCCTCCCGCTATGGTTCATTTGGCAGTGTTGCAATCCTTCGGCATAATGATGTAATGGCTAAAATACTCTCCATTGATGAAATCTGCTCCTAGCCGGTCCTAATCGAGACTAATTGCTTGGCCTGATGTAACCGACAAGACGTAAATAGACCGAATTCATGAAGCTTACACTCAGAGGCTTACGATCAGCAATAACTGTGGCAGTAACTGTGCCTTCTGGGTGCAAAGTAAGCCTACTGCTGGCTGGTATAGCAGGGAGCTAACTTACCCATAGGTTCGCCTATCCTGCCACGTTCAAGCTATCTGGGTCAAGTGGCTGTACAGAATAGCTGCATGCTGGCTCACCATAAAAGGCTGAGCTGGGTGGCAGACCTTGGATTTTGATTAGCTACCAGGATATTTATACAGAGACGACTTCTGGAAAACTGCAAAGACAAGACACTAGCTGGGCTCATTGACGGTAACCTGAGAGTGGGAAGGGAGAGAAGGGGAAGAGGGAGATTCCCTAGCTAGCATTGCCTGTAGAGCAGAATCTGTGCTTGAAATATCGACCGTCTTGCTTTTCGATGCCAACCTTCATCCTAGTTAAGGAGTTTGAGCTATTGATTCAATAAACAATGCTTTACAGATAGTCTGGTCCACAGGGCCCTCCTCTAATGTTCAACATTCGTCCTTCGTGTGCATGCGAATTGCAGAGCAGCAGCTGCTGCTGTGCTGCCTGTACAGCCACTAGAATATGTAAGTGGATCGTGCTGCCACAGCAGAGGGCTTAAAAAGCTTGCATGTCCGGCAGGTGATGCACTCACCGACGTCAGTTCAACAAAGCAACACAGTGGTTTCATCGTTCAGTTGGTGAGACGTTTCACCATCCTGCGGGATGTTTAAAAGTGCAGTTTCTGCAGAGAAGACGGAAGCACGGACTAGCTAGCAGACTTCTGGTGCATGCAGTGCCAGAGATCAGTGTGCTCAGCCTGCTAACCTGGCCAGAACTGATACAACTGGAGTCACGTGACAATTGCCCTGCAACAGATCACTAGCTGAGACGAAATGCTTGTTATGCTTTTGAAATGCTTGGAAATGCTTGGTAACCAGTAATAATAAGCGGAAATGCTGCAAGCCGAAACGCAGCAGCAGTGCTGGCAGCACTCAAAACCTCTGGATCTGCTGTGCTTCGACTGCAAGCAAGCCAAGTGCATCGGTTGTACCAGCCAGTACGAGGTCTAGCCACCCTGAGTACGGCAGATGCTGAAAGGACCGAAAGCCCCAACTTTCTGGAGGGACGCAAGAAAAAAGCCAACAGCGTCTGCTTGTCTGCTTGAGCGGGTGCACGATAAGTCTGAGCAGCTGCTTCAGCCCAGAGATCTGGTCCACGACATTCAATCGGCTCGTGCCATTCATTTGGACTAGGTGGGGACTAGCAGAAGTTTTTGGTTGATGCTTTGGGCAAAGCCTTTGATGATTTTGTGAGCAATCCCAAGGACTGCTGTGACCAGCTCTAGGGCAGCACTGCAGCCCTTGAAATGTTGGCCGAGGAGCTGCACAAGTAACTGTAGCATGTATTTGAATAAGTTAGCAAGCAGCCTCACAGCCTCTGCTGGTAACCGTGATTTGTTTAGCGAGCACGTGACCTGACAATCACATCTCGAAGTGCTTGCCAAGCTGCTGGATGGATTTAAAGATACCGCAAAATGGTCGGCTTGGGGTGCTGAGTGGCTCTCTGCCCGAAGACTTTAACACAATGGTCGCCTCGTTGACGGGAACTCTGAAGCTCACCACAGGTAAATATTAAATATTAAATATATTTCATTTATATAGCGCCCTAAGAGAACTTAATCTCTATTCAGGCGCTTCACATATTCCTCGGGGCTCGAGCCCACGACCTCAGTCACACCTTGGTCGGGGCGAGCACCTTAACCACTAGACCAAACCCGGTAGCTGCTGACTGCAAAGCTCTGCAGGCCGTGTTAAACCTAGCTTGATGTGCTGACACGGCAAATCTTGCCGATGCTTCACAGTTGCTGCCACGGAGATTCTTTTCCTTGCAGACTGCCTTGGCCGAATACTACCTGAAGTGATTGCCTTTAAGGATGATGCTGGAGGTTGTGAAGTATCAGGTGAGTTTGCATTTTGCATCAGCTGGAAACAGCTTGTCGGCCAACAAAATATGAGGTACTTATTAGGCCAAGGAGCTAACTTACCCGCAGGTTCGGTCTTCCTGCCACGTTCAAACTATCTGGGTCGAGCGACTGTACAGAATAGCTGCATGCTGGCTCACCATAAAAGGCTGTGCTGGATGGCAGAGCTTGGATTTTGATTGGCTACGAGGATACTTATACAGAGACGACTTCTGGAAAACTGCAAAGACAAGACACTAGGTTTGTATCAGCTGGGAATTTCCCCAGCTGGCTCATTGACGGTAACCTGAGAGTGGGAAGGGAGAGAAGGGGAAGAGGGATATTCCCTCGCTAGCATTCACTCATTAGCCTGCATAGCCGAATCTGCTTAAAATATCGACCGTCGTGCTTTTCGATGCCAACCTTCATCCTAGTTAAGGAGTTTGAGCTATTGATTCAATAAACGATGCTTTCCGTTCCTGTTTAAAGTTATTGTGATTGTTTTTTCACCGTAGCGCGTAAGAAATTACGTGCTTATGGACATCAAAACCGCTTATCGCTTCGGGCTGCTGGGTCTCCCACGCCGGCGGCTGCCTTAGCTACGCCGGTGGCTAGTAACCTGCTTGTTAGTTATGATCGTCAGCAGCTGCTATCGCTTCCTCATCGTATATCAAATGCATTCCTAGATATTAATGTCGTTGCTAAGATTCATGAACTATGCATTAACAAAAGAAAAGCACCCTGTAGCCCCAGCAGTGGCCGGAACCGCCAGCTCAGACGCCGCTCGTTGGGCGGGAACTGTGAGCCTGAGTACCCGCTCGGCTTAAATCGATAAACTGCCCGACAATTAAAGACGCAACTCCATCCGGTTTCTTATTCTTTCACAACCCTAGATCAATTAAAACTGGAGGTGGAGTTGCTATTATCGTGCGCTCGAAATTCAACTTCAAGCCATTTGCGGTACCATCGAAGCAGTCTTTTAAATCAATTGTCTTGGTCTCACCCAAAAACAAGCTACCGATAGTGCCAGTAGTCTATCACCCACCAGGTACCAAATCCTCCTTAATTTCAGATTTCTCCGATCTCATTTCGATTCTGTGTGCAAGAAATCGATCCTTCCTCGTTATGGGTGATTTCAAAGTTCACTTTGATAACTTATCTGACGCTTTCAGCACCACAGTTCGTGCATTGACTGACTCATTGTCTCTTGAAAATTCGCCAATACGAACTCGACCATGGTCACGCAAAACAATCAAATAAGTAAATACAGAAATGTACCCAAGAAAACTTTCGAAATCCTCGCGCGTTCAGTATATTTGACAAGGCCGAAAATAACAGGGAGGAAACGATGTCTGATAGCTATGCACTGTGGGTGCTGAGGACTGTCGTTTAACTCCCTCGACTTACGAAAATTTGACTTTAAAAAAGGTTAGCCTGTACCTGTCCATTTTGAAATTGGGGCGGACTGTAATCGTAATAATAGATTTGTATTGTACCCCCAGAGTGCTCTGTCCAGGCACTCTACATGTGACGTAAAGGAAGAACGGTCGAATTGTCAGCGGCGGCCGTAACTTAGCGAGTTCACTCTGCGACCCACATCTCGTTTAGTGCTGACGCAGCGGCAGCAGCCGCCGCCGCTCTCCGCGGGGATAATACCGCGAAGCGCGTGCACTACGCTGTAGCGGAAGCGTAGCCTGGATGCGCCTACCTGGATAAAGGATATCTGATGAAAGGAGAACGCCATCCGGGTACAAGGGGCAAACTCTGCAAAAGTGCTGACTCAGCAAGTTAGCGAGCGCTCCTGCCGCGAGTCCGCCCAGATAGCTGCAAGCAACGCCATTGGTCAACGGATGTCGCTAAAACGTCAAATGGTCGTGGTCAATGGTCGTCGATAAAAGGATGTTAGATTAGGTTTGGCGATGTTGTGCCGTCAGTCGTGAGTTAGTGCCAGGTTTTGGGAGCATGCGAACTAACGGTACGGTGCGCAAGTGATTTGAGGTTACCACTAGGTACGGCAAGACGATTTTATTCAGAAAAGTCGGTGGCACTTCGCTTTGCATGGTGGGGCGAAGTAGATTTGACAGTATTGAAGTCGACGCTCTGCCGGACTGACTGAGCTAGCTCAGGTTGGCAGGCAGTAGCGAAACAGGAAGCTGCGAAGCTCGCAACAGACAGACAAGCCGCAGCTGCAGAGCTGTGCACCAATAGTATATATAATAAAAAGCACCCAATAAGCATAAATAAATAAAATAAAGCTCCGCCATAGGCAACGATAACTACTCTGCTACTGCCGACTATGGCACATCTTTTTCAGCGATCCTGAGCTACTACTTCTATGCTACTCACTACCTCAACTGCTCTTCTGACTCTGCTATGCTTCCCACTCGATCTTTGCTGCGTGAGACGAAGTCTGTTGGCTAACCGAATGCGTACCGAAAGCCGCTTAGGCTGTGAGTGCGCTATATAAAACTCTCCTGCGTAACACCCACATGGTCTTTAGGATTTTGTGGAGTTACAGACTGTAATACATTACATAGGCAGGGAAGCACCTACATCCTATAGCACAGTTCTCCAGGCCCAAGGGGCTGCAGCAGTGTACCTCGCCCCCAACCGGGAAACTCTGGCTCCGCCCCTAGCTCGACCCCGTGACCTCGGTCATTAAAGACGAGCATCGTGCGTCTGGGCAAAATACCGGGGGGGGGGAGGGGGGCCAGGTGTTGATGCTCGGCTTCACCACCTGTTTAGGATAGGCATCAAGAACTACCGACCGCGTATTTTCAGACGCTCGTTTCATCGCTATATCTTTAGCACCGGCAGCCTTCAAAATCACGTGTCCCGGACTTTCATGCACGCCTCAAGAAACCCGCACGCCGTTCTATTCGCTTTATCTCCGCAGATGCAAATAGGCTGACAATGCACGCCGCCGCCAAATGTCAATATAGAGCAGCACCCGACGGCTCCGCTCGCTCGTCTGCCGTCGGCAGAACTCGCAGCGTCAGGTAACCGCGTCGTCCGTCCAAGAATACGCTCGACCTAAGTCGTCTAGAGAAAATCCCTCGGCGGCAACGGCCGCCACGCCTCGCCTGGCCGCCATTGTGCGCTGGCGGCGGCCGCCGCCGCTCGGGCCCAACTTTAGGCAATCACGCGACGACGCGGACGCGCGCGTGTCAGCGAACTCGCGCCTGCGGCTGACGGTCCCTTGAGCGGAGCCAGCGCTGGATGAGCGCCGCGCTAGATTAGATTAGAGCGGGTCGACCGTAGCCGACCGTGTCGCCTTACGCCGCGGTCTTGGCGAGAGCTCCGCCGGGCGTTGGTTAGGCTACGACTCGCGTTCGAGCGAGCGCAAGAGAGATCGACAGCTTCCTCGTCGACTCCTCGGTCGAATATATTTACGACGATACTTTTCCCGTCTTGGGACGAACGCAGCTCTCGGGTCGCTTCCTGCAGGTCACGTGGACTGCAGCCTCAATGCACTCGCGATCCACTCGCCTCACTGCCATCTTAGTCGCGATTGGCTGAGCCGACGCCTTGGTAACACGGCGCTCCCTATTAATACTAATACTAATGATAATAATACAGTCAGCCCCCGACTTACAAGGGTTAAACTTACGAAAATTCGCCGGTACGAACTCGGCCACGGTCACGCAAAACAATCAAATATCGAAATGTATCCAAGAAAACTTTCGAAATCTTCGCGCGTTTAGTTTATTTCACAATGCCGAAAATAATAGGGAGGAAACGATATCTGATAGCTATGCACTGTGGGTACTGAGGACTGTCGTTTACCTCCCTCGACTTACGAAAATTTGACTTTGAAAAAGGTTTGCCAGTACCTATCTATTTTGAAATCGGGGGCGGACTGTAATCGTAATAATAGATTTGTATTGTACCCCCAGAGAACTCTGTCCAGGCACTCTGCATGTGACGTAAAGGAAGAACGGTCGAATTGTCGGCGGCGGTCGTAACTTAGCGAGTTCACTCTGCGACCCACCCCTCCTTTAGAGCTGATGCAGCGGCAGCAGCCGCCGCCGCTCTCAGCGGGGTGAATACCGCGAAGCGCGTGCACTACGCTGTAGCCGAAGCGTAGCCTGGACGCGCCTACCTGGATAAAGGTTATCTGATGATAAGATAGCGCCGCCCAGGTACAAGGGGCAATGTGCCGACTCCGCGGCGGCAAGTTAGCGAGCGCTCCGGCCGCGAGCGCGCCCAGATAGCGGCAAGCAACGCCATTGGTCAACGGATGTCGCTAAAACGTCAAATGGTCGTGGTCAACGGTCGTCGATAAAAACTGTTAGATTAAGTTTGGCGATGTTGTGCCGTCAGTCGTGAGTTAGTGCCAGGTTTTGGGAGCATGCGAACTAACGGTACGGTCCGCAAGGAATTTGAGGTTACCACTAGGTACGGCAAGACGATTTTATTCAGAAAAGTCGGTGGCACTTCGCTTTGCATGGTGGGGCGGAGTAGATTTGACAGTATTGAAGTCAACGCTCTGCCGGACTGACTGAGCTTGCTCAGGTTGGCAGGCAGTAGCGAAACAGGAAGCTGCGATGCTCGCAACAGACAGACAAGCCGCAGCTGCAGAGCTGTGCACCAATAGTATATATAATAATAAGCACCCAATAATAAGCACCCGATCAAAATGCCGTTGTACTAGCACGAAGTGAGTAGCAGTAGTAGTGGAGACGGAATTTTACGAACATATGGACCCATTTGTAGGTGCTGTCCCTGTCTCGGCAACCCGAATTTCGACAATATCATGCATCTGAAAGTAGCAATACTTTTCTTTACAGACTTTTACTTTGCGGACATTGCATCGGGCTCAGAGATGTCCAATGCAAGGCCGGAGGTTGTGATGAGTTTGAGGAGTATCAGCATTCGCTGCACACAATCCCAGACGTTAGAACTTAAGCAGTGAATCTGTATCTGTATTGAAATGTTTGTTGAGAGAGAAGACACGATCGGTCGCAGTCGGCCCACTTTCAGTTAAGGAGCACAAGCAATATCATGGCATGCCTTGACAAGAGTGCGACCGCTTAACTAGCTCATTTGTGACGTCGCCTGTAGATTGTTGCAATTCCGTTTATGTGGGACTTCCGGCCTCCCGTGTCCTTAATCGACTGCAGGAAGTGCAAAATTCAGCAGCTCGTATGGTCTGACGTGAACGGCGTAGCTGCCATGTCACTCCATTTCAGCTTGAGTTTCACGAGGTCCCTATCAAACATCGAATAGATTTCAAAGTCATCTGTCTGGCTTGTATGTGGCTTCAATTGCTTGCACCTGCTCACCTATCTGATCTAGTTGCTTCTCCAGTGTGCTCTCGCCCCTCAGCATTTCCACATCTCTTTACTTCACCGTCTGTCACACTAAATTGAAGCACTTTCGTGACGATAGAATAGAGCCTTCGGCTCATGCGCAGCAAAATTCTGGAACATGAAACCAGCTACTGTCACTATAATCACCTTGAATCTTTAAAGTTTCAGCTAAAGAGGCATGTAATCTGGTTAGCTGTCTCTTTGCCATAGTTAGCTCGTCTTTCTCGGAACCCGATGTTATTGGCATGCGTCCCTGTTCATCATTCAAGGAATTTTACTAGCCAGGCGTCTCTGTAAGTTGTGGCCACCAGCGTATTAATGATTACACTAGAATAATAATAGTAATACATTTTATATAGCACCCTCCGAGAACTCAATCTCTTTCTAGGCACTTTACAGTTGGGTTTGTGCGTACTTTATTGTTGGCTTTGGTCTGATATGGTTTGCTTTGGCACGTTTGATACCAAGCTAGTCAATAATCTTTGGGTATTGATTCTCTTGTCGAGAGTTTCAAAAGTGCCTGTAAATGTTTTCTGAATTCTTGTATGATGGTATACAATGATCTGTTATTATTGCTGCCGATTCCCAAATCTTCTTGAACACCTAAAATTCACATGGGCATCACTGACACTTCTCTGCAATGCTTTAGGTGTTATATTGGCCGAAGTTTTCAGAGCATTTATTTCTACTGACAACATTCATTCAAGGGGCAGTTGCGTGTGGTTACACTGAAGGTTGTGTGCTTTTCCACATCTGTTCACAATATGTACTCTCCATCTGGCCAAAGGAATCGCCGAGCAGAATTTAATCGTTCATTTTTACGCAGATGATCCGAGGCAAATATGCCTGTGGTTTGACTCCTCCGTCCTGTATTTACATACGTCGAGCTCGATCTCCCTCTCTCTCTCTCTCTCTCTCTCTCTCTCTCTCTCTCTCTCTCTCTCTCTCTCTCTCTCTCTCTCTCTCTCTCTCTCTCTCAACTACAGGTATGCAGCATATATAGCTAACGTTTGAACATCGCTGAAAAGGAAATAGATCATTCAATGACGATAAAACCAGCTGACTGGTGATGGAAAAACCTCGTGTTACTCAGAATAAACAAACATTGACCTAACAAGGGAATGCATGGCCATCAAATCTCCTGTAGCACGTGCAGCAATCTTCACCTTACGCTCTGAAGTGAGCTTTCAATAGAAGAGCTTTAACAGCTGCTCCGTCAGAGTCAATTCTGCCCACTCCCAGCTACATAAACCTGGAAAACATTTGGGCCTGCATAGACAGGCACACTGAAGCCACCCCTAGTCCATGAGTTTGTGTGAAATCCATAATTGACTTTTGCAACTCAGTAAGCTAAGATTTGTATGCAATGAGACGCTTGCATCGATGCGACGTTCTGCAGCTGGCTAGTTGGACCTGTTTTACATGGCTTTGTGAAAATCCTTGGTCGTTCAAAAATCTACGATCTTCGTAATAAGCTCGGCGATTATGTCACAGTAAACCTTGAATGCCTGTGGCTAGCTTTGAATGTTGGCGATCTTATCCACAAATGGGAATGGAACAGCTTATTTTATTGTCGAAAAAGGGATCTGAGAGCGAAGAGGTGAAGCTGCAATTGGAGCAGTGGTTCAGCTTTTGCTATGAAGGAGCCAAGCCGTGGCCTAGACCTAGTGGGCTAGAGTTAGAACTATGCCATATCGCACAGGAACCCTATATCTTAATCTACTTGTCTGAGACAACGAATTATCTAGACTCTCTCCCGGGTAGTTCTCCTCGTTTAGATTGAATAGGATCCATTGCTGCCCTCGCTAACGAATCGAGTAAATTCAGATAGACATGCAAATGCAGGTAAGAGAGTGAGACTGAATGTGGGCGTGGCCTCTCTACTTGCTCTCATCGATCTCTCAGCAGCACTTGGCACAAATTACCACGTTATCATGGAGCCAATCTGGGCAAGCCCGTGTATCGGTGGCATAGCAAATCGTGCACAGAGAGTAGAGTAGGAACAAAGAAAAGCAGCTTCGTTAGGGAGACCACGACCGAGAGGCGCACTGCATGCCGATGCACCTTTAGCTGAGACTTAATGGACGCTTGTTCGTTGCAGGCAGCTATGTCGAGCTTCAGCTCGCCATCCCTGCCTGCAACAAACTAGCGTCCCTGCAGGCAGTGATGGCGAGCGGAAGCTCGCCATCACTGCCTGTAACGAAATTCAGCTTGAATTCCCAAATTCTTGGCGAATGCAAGCTGAAGGCTCGATCATCATAAGATTTCAACTTAGTGTGCACGTGCGACTATAAGATGACCACGTGCAGAGAAGCAGGTGGTCGAGAGAGCACGTGACTGAAGGAGCACGTAGGTCCGACAGGTTGGCTGGTGCCAGCGAGTGAAGTGACCTGTAGGATAGATAGAGCTTCTTGAAGTCGATTTCATGTTTAATAGGCAGCTATTGTAGCTCTGATATAGGTAATGTGCACGATTGAGTGCATGTTACTAACTTGAGGTCCTACCAACCCTTTGCCCTGAGTGTCTTCTTGCTAGTTTTGCTTTTTGTTGTTGCTTGTCTAAGTATGATATTTCTGTGTTTTGCTTACTTAGACAAGAATGCTGCTTTTTGTAACATGAAACCCTAAGATTGTTGATTCTCTTGCCGCAAGTTGTTAAGTGCCGAGATAGAGATTTGGTAAAATGTTGGCCCTCGACGAGCGATGTATTGCTAGTATTAAATTAGATTAGTTCTTATTGTAGCTTTGGTACAGGCCCCTACTAGGGGCTTGGCTGTTTTAGGAAAGTAGGGGCTGGACTTGGAGACTCAGGGGATAAAGGTGTGACACATGGTCAGGTAGCAGCAGAGTGGTTGTGTGTTGGTGTTCTGCCAAAGCTGAAGCCAGCTATGGTGTTTACCTTGTTACTGCGATCGGGCTACTTTTACTTTGGAATAGATGTCAGAGTGTAGATATAAATTTCGGTCCTGCTAGGAGACTGTAAGGTGCCTGAAGGCCCCCCCCCTTTTGCCGTACCCTCGTTGGGGCAGACTAGCTATGCTTGCCTTTAGAGTGAAAGACCTCTGGGCTGTTGCAAATGATTCATCGATATAACTCGTGCATTCTGCTAAGAAGAACCGCCTAGTACTAGGCCTGCAGTGTATAATCTACCTCCGTATCTTACTCTAGCCTCAAATCCTGGCAAGCTGCACATGCTGCACGTGCTGCACGCTGTCACAGCAAAGAATACATTCCCAACCAGTCAAACTGTTTGCTCCGTGTGCCAATGCCATTTGCTAGGCACTATATTTGAGCTGGGTTGTGAGGTTCAAACTTAAGCAGTAATCGAGACAAAATAATGAGATGGCTGACAAAAGGAGAGCAGACAAGGCTAGATGCTGTTGGTCCCAGTGCAATGGCTTGTAAGTTTTCATGACTGAGTGACCTCCCCTCCAAAGACATTATATCCAGACAGTAAGCCCCACTTTGCACTTTCGTGTGGTTCTGCTGTACAATATTAATTTTGTCATCCATTGTTATTGCAAAATATAAATGTTGGCTGATTTTACTGCTAACTCAATAATGTTGTGCCATATTAGTCTTAGTAGCTATCACTGAAGATTGCAGTGGGGCAATAAAGGATTGCCTAATGCAGGACTCGAAGCCACGACCTGGCTCGTTTAGAGCAAGCACCTTACCCCTGGTCCAAAGGATTCTCACATATATTTCGTAGCTGACATGTCAGCCGGGTTTTCCTTGCACTTGTTAAAGGCACAAGCCGAGGCACGAGAGCTTCAAGGTGTCACCGAATGGCATAGATGGACGAAGGCCTGCTGCCTTGAAATGCCTGACGATGAACTGCTGATCAGTCTCAGCTGAAGAAGTGTGTGTACTCAGCTTCTGCCGACCACCCTTCCATATTATAGGGCTCAGAGATTATACACTGTCCTGCTTGCAGTATTGTGATTGACATCAGCTCAGCAACGCATAACATTGCTAAGTCTATTGCCGAATTGGTGAGACGATTCACGTGACTAAGAAATGCTGACCAATTCATTATCTGCAGAGAAGATGGACTACCGGACGAGCCAGAAATGTGATGTAAGCAGTGCCCAGAGGTCCTTGTGCTCAGCTTGCTTACCTGAGCAACACGTGAACACTGCATTGGCCCAAATCAGAACAAATGGCTTTATGCCAGAGCTGAGCAGCAGTGCCAGAAGCACTCGAGACCTTTGCTACTGTGTTGATCTGCTTTGAATTGACTAGTAGCAACAAAAGTGCCCCGATTGTGTTAGCCAGTGCAAGTGTTACATGCTCGAGTGATCTGCTCAGCACACTCCGCACCAATATTTATGACAGGACCGAAAGCCGATACTTTCCTAAAGGATGAAAGAGAAAGCATGCAGAGGCAGCTTTAGTGTGTACTTGGCAAATCAGAGCAGCTGCTGCAGCCCATGAATCTGGTCAGAGACATTCACTTGGCCTGTGCCATTCATCTAGACGAGCTTAGGACCTCAACTGCTCTGCTGACTCAGCTATTCTTTCCATTTTACCTTAGTTGCATGAGATGAAGTCTGGTGGCTACCGAATACGTACCGAAAGCCGCTTAGGCTGTGAGTTTGCTATACAAAACTCTCCTGCCTAATACCCACATAGTCCTTTTGGGTTTGTGGAGTTACAGATGGAGATACACATTACATAAATAGAAAGTATGCCATAGATGCTTTGAGTGAAGCCTTTTAGGATGCATAGTGCAGGCTTGTGCTGCTACGACACGTGCTCGTGGTCCTCGGTGGCTCCCGTTAAAGATTTGTCAAGCAGCTGCACCAGTCAGTTAGTGCAGCCTGCATCTACATACATCAGCAGCAGCCTCTGCCGGCGATCTCTGGGCTTCGGCACTGATGCCTATGATTAGCTCGACCAGCAGGTCACCTTGCTGTCACGTTTCGAGGTGCTTGACAAGCAGTCGTGTGGATTCAAAGAGATATCGCATGCAGGACAGCATGCATGAGATGTTTCGATGTCAGTCGGGAGAGAATTCCAGACTTTGAGAGCGTGCGAACTCGAAGGCCTGGTCTCTGGAGGGGTAGAGGTGGCTTAGAGGTACATTTCAACGACTCGAGCCAAAAAAAAGCAGGTAGTAAGAGCTAGAAAAGCAGGTAGTACGAGACCTAGCCTTATTTGGAAACGACAATTATAATAAGACATTTGTATAACTTACTCTGAGAATTTACTCTTTTCATAGGCACTTTACAGGTGCTTAAGGGAAGCAGTTTGAATTAGCCGATCTGGGCAGAGAATGAACGACTTATAATGGCTGTCTCGACACGTCCTTGGTCCTGCTTGACATTTCAGAGAATTTGATTCCATCGATTGCAAAAAAAACTGCTATGCAGATTCTTTCATAAGCATCTGTGAGCTTCTTGCTGGTTCAAGTTATACTCGCCAGCATTATGAGGAGCAGCATCAGGAGAAGAATTCGGTGGCACCATATGCCACCGCATATGTTCTTATAGCACAGTGGCTGCATTTTGTATTTGTGTGCATGTGTAGGCAGCATAGTCTCAGCGTAATGACTTGTCGCTGTCAAGTACTATTAGGACTACCAGCATAGTGGTGGTAGGGATCGTTTTTGCTTACCGAAACAGCCCTCAGTTTACCTCCCTTCGAGTAAGTTGGAAGGGGAATCGTAGTTCTCTGGGCAAATGCAGGTCTTGGAACAGTACTATTAATATAGTAATGTAAATTTTCAAAGCGCATAATAATATATTGATATTCTCATAGCAAACAATACAATTTACTGTTATTTTCGTTATTAGCAATACAATAAATTGTCATTGTCATTAAGGCAAATATAATACATTGATGTACACTTTCAATCAAATTAGTGTTGAATGTTAATCACAACAGTAGTGTTCTCTTTAATCTCTCACATGAGTGACTCGATTTTTCACCTCATCAGTCGGTTGCATTTACTCCTCCTCTTCTTCCGTTTCTTCATCATTCGAAACTTCAGCTATTAGCTCCAAATTCTACAAATTTCTTCTTTTGCTTCAGGAAAACCAAAACTTGTAGCGTGCACGGTTTCAGACTTCGACGTTTCTGACAAAATATCCGCTTGGTGAGTGAGCGAAACCGCTCAATTGTATTCGAAGTGGTCGGCTGACGCTTTGTGACCACGTAAGCCGATGCAGGTGCCTATTGCATACACTTTCACTTTAAAATAAGCTCGGTAAAGGAAATGCTGGATATATTTCATTTCATCAGAAATATCACCGATGGATTGCGATTTCAACTGAGAGTAGACAGCAGTATTTTCATCTGAATATCATTGACCTTTGCTTCAATTCTGGATAGCTTCGTTTTTAAGATATCTGGGTCTGATGAAGATCTAGTCAATTTAAAAACTACCTTTGAGTCTACACCCGGAAGCTTAATAATATAAATAATTTATTTATAGGATAGACAAGTCAATCTCTTTCTAGGCGCCTTATATTACTTACTAGGCATTGCTTATTTAGTCAATTGAACGAGGGTGCCAGGCATCTGCTGTTGCAACAGCTGTTAACGTTGCTGCTGTCCCCTGTCCTGCAGTGAAAAAAGAAGCATGACTACGACTAAATCACTGTCAGCTGACAGGCAGATACATCGGAGCTTAGCTGTTAAAGCTCATGACCTTTAGTCACAATTGGGCATGAAATCAGAAAGGATAAAAAATCAAAAGAGAGTAAATCAATTAATTATATATATATTTGGCAAACTAAGCAACATTGTTTGACACGATTGATATGCTCTTTGTCAATACAAAATGCCGCTTTGAAGTAAAACTGTTACAATAATTCATTGTGTAGAGCCCCAAGGGAACTTAATCTCTATTCCGGCGCTTCACATATGCCTCGGGGCTCGAGCCCACGACCTCAGCCAGACGTTGGTCGGGACGAGCACCTTAACCACTGGGCCAATCCAGCTCGGCAAGCTATATATCAGAAGTGGGATTCAAATCCATACCAAGAAAACCAGACTGTGACGTGAACTCGGCACCTTGGACCGCTCGGCCCCTCTTACTTCTATTTCTTCAGTATTCTCTATTTTCAAAATCTTTGCAAACTGTGTCAGGCCAAAGGCTGCACATGTTCTAAATATCAACTTTAGAGAGTTGATAATTACCCTGAAATGCTTTTTCGTCAGGCTCCAGATGTCATGCATACACTTGTCTGACCTGCTGCCATTCCAAATATGGTCGAGAGTTCTCATCTTCTGAATTATGGCCCTTTATCTCTTTCATAATATGACACCATGATGCAGAATATTGCTCCGATTCCTATAGCTTAGTTTTGACTAGCGATTTCAACTCACCTAAGCAATTTTCACCACTGCCTTTCTAGTTCATCGTTGTGAATTAAATGTCAGGAGCTTGCATAGCAGCACAATACTATTTGAGGAAGTCGGCAACAGTTTTGCAGGAATCCGTACGTTCAAGTACATTTATGTGAGATGCAAGTTCTTCATCAGCAGACTACTGACTTTTGTCTCCATACTTTTTCATCTCTTCTTCCACATCCTTGAGTTGGCCTGCTTTAAGGAGATTGGAATACGTACAAACAACGATAACTCGTATCTCCGCTGGTTTAGCAAATATTGTCATAAGCCACTTGTTCACTTGCTCCTTCTGCTTCTCAAGTTTTTCACTTATATTGAACGCAACGATGCAAAGTCTTTTAGAAAGCAAAAATATTGGAACCACGGATTGATAAATGTCTTCCCTTCTAAAGTCATTCACGTTCACAAAGTGACTTTTGATTTTTGCAATGCTCTAATCTATCACACGAGTTGTATCGTCAGCGGCAGCAGTAGATGGCTGACTGATTAATAATGACTGAACGATGCTAGTCTTTCCTGCTCCCGTGTTTCCAAGCATGTTGATAGTATCACCGCATAGCGATTCCGTACCTGAGTGCTATCTCGGAAGTACTGCCGAACAGCTTTCATACCCTGGTCGCACACTACACTAGGTGGCAGAAACGTGGGATTGCCTTTCAAATTTAGATCAGCCAGTAAGTTATAAACCATTTCATCTGGCAGCTCACTTACCATGATTCCGCCAAAATGCATTTTACCGCCTAAAACAAAAAGCAAACTTAAATAAAGGATAAGCTATTCGAGCTATATTAGGATAAATATTCCCCGTGCAAGAGATTTAGCAGACTCTGCCATGGGAAACACTTGTAGATAGGCAATTATTATTGAATTCATTCAAGAGCTGCAGAATAAGTAGCTGGCTATAAACGGTTAATTAATAAATACGTTATTGTTGTCCAAAATATTGTGAGTGTACAACACACAGTTTCTCAAGAATAAATCAGAGTTTAATGGAGGAGCCTCATTTCATGCAACCGACACAATAAATCCTGATTAAAATACTGCAAATAAGTTCACGTCAGGCATACAAATATAGTAATTCATTTGCACTGCACCGAATGATCACCTACTCATTACACCTCGTTTGTTATTATTCTTAATGTTTGTAGTACCATTATAAACATCTACAGCCAAATTGTAACAAAAAAGCCTTTAAAGAGTGAGGCAAATGATGAATCTGTGTTACGTTCTCACATTCTTATTGTCAAGGAGTTCGTTCCTTGAGCGAATTCGGCAGGTGAGCTCTGTTCAGGCTGCCAGCATTGGGGGTTAGGCTCGGGCAGCTCTCTCATCGCCCCAACTGAACTTGTCACTTTTAGTATCTATGAGGTCGGCCAGATACCCGTGTCGTGGCAGTGTGATGGGAGCGATGAGAACCTATTAGGTTTTGCAGAATGCCAGTCAGACCTGATCGTCCGATGCTTCGTCTTCTTGCCTCAATGGCCTAGCTCTGGCCCATTATGTCTCTCCGAGTTACAACAAGCTGGCGACACGTACGAGTCCAGCAGATTAAGTTCGCTTAAAGAACGCATCCCTCGCTTCTTTTTTTGAAAGTTGTTCAATCTAGAACGTCGCTTAATTATAAGCATCCGTAATGTAATTGTATATTGATGTAACAACACGGCTAGTCAGCCAGAAACGAAAAATGCCTACGCCGATGCTAAAATTTGATCCGGTATCAGCAAACACAAACTGGTCATATTGCACTGCCGCCAATTGAACAAATTAGGTCAGTTTAACAGCATATTACTCGGAAGCACTGAACCTAAACCATGTCACCTTAGCCGGAAACGAGCCAGAGATCATGAAAGCAATGCTGACTCTGTGGAGTGATTAGCTCTAAAGCCAGACTGGAACTTACTAGCAAGGTGTGAGGTTTTGAAACATGAGTTTAGCTGGTCTGCCACAACCCGTTCCAGTGTCTTTGATAGGAATGATAGAAGGGAGACTGGGCGGTAGCTGCTTAAGTTCTCTTGGTCTAGTGTAGCTTTCTTGAGAAGTGGCCTGACTACAGCTTTTTTGAAAGGTGCTGGCACAGGACCTTAGGCTAATGACCTATTAATGATGTTAGTTATGCATGGCAGCAGCAGATCAATGCAACGTAGGAGCAGGACAGTGGGAATATGGTCCAGAGACCTCATTCTCTTCTTTGATTGAGATACGAACTTTAGGACTAGATCACTAGTGACCTGCTTAAATGCAGATATTGAGGTGCAACCAGGAACTGAGAAACAGCATTCTAGTGGGGAGGTTGTCATCGCAGGGATAGGTTCCCTGATATTGTCTATCTTCTGCTCAAAGAATCGAGAGAAGCGATCGGCTAGATCATCACAAGGATCATCAGGTAAGGAGCTAATCTGGGAACGGTGAGGAGATGGTTTATTGTCGACATCAGCATTATTGGATTGCGCTTTAGTGATTCAACAATGTTTCTATAGAAGCTTGACTTGGCCTTCGCTAGGATCGATTGGTACGACCTACAGTAGTCTTCATATGCCTGGCGATGGACAGTTAGCCCGGATCTTGTGTATGCTTTTTCAAGCTTTCGTTTATTAGACCTGGCTAGTTTAATGTCACCATAGGCCATCTGGCCGGGGGAGCACAGTGCACTTAGTCAGTGGTGCAAACGCGTCGAGCGTGTCAGCTAGTGTCGTGTTGTAGCTATCTACCAATGATGACAGATCGGAGGGAGGACAGAGCAGCAGAAGTGAATCAGATATTCTTGCATGAACAGCATCGATATCAAGGGTCTTGAGGTTTCGCGATTCACACGCTATTTTAGAGGAGGATTTGGGCACACACTGTAGATTGAATGAGATCTGCATGTGGTTAGACATGCAGGATTTGGAAACAATTGGTGATGACAAAGTGCAGTTGTATGAGAAAATCTGCTAGGGTGTGTGACCGTTGATGGGAGTAGGGCCATGCACATGAGCCACAAAAGACAATGAGTCAGTCAATGCACGAAATTCGGTGCTGAAAGCGTCAGATAGGTTATCAAAGTGAACTTTGAAATCAACCATAACGAGGAAGGATCAATTTCTTGCACACAGAATCGATATGAGATAGGAGAAATCTGAGACAAAGAAGGATTTTGTAACTGGTGGGCGATAGACTACTGCCACTATCGGTAGCTTGTTTTCGGATGAGACCAAGACAATTGATTCAAAAGACTGCTTCGAGGGTACCGCAAATGGCTTGAAGTTGAATTTCGAGCGCACGATAATTGCAGCTCCACCTCCAGTTTTGATTGATCTAGGGGTGTGAAAGAACGAGAAACTAGATAGAGTAGCGTCTTTAATTGTCGGCAGTTTATCGATTTCAGCCAAGTGTCAGTTAGGGCTCGCAGGTCGATACCATTTCCAGACATAAGGTCGCTTATTACCAGAGGTTTATTGCACATTGAGCAAGGATTCCAAAGGCAAGCGTCAAGTCTGGCCGATGGAGTTACAACAGGCCCGATGACCACTAAGTTAGAGAGATTTACAGTTACGCATGTGGGGGAGCATGTGGGGGAGCGTGCTGAGCGGTTCGAGACAATGCTAGGAATACCAAACGAGCGGGTACTCAGCTCCCAGTTTCCGCCCAACGAGCTACGTCTAAGCTGGCGGTTCCGGCCACTGCTGCGGCTACAGGGTGCTTTCCCTTTGTTAATGCTTAGTTCATGAATCTTAGCAACAAAATTAATATTCTAGGAATGTATTTGATCTACGATGACGAAGCGATAACAGCTGCTGACGATCATAACTAACAAGCAGGTTACTGGCCGCCGGCGTAACTAAGGCAGCCGCCAGGGGGATGTGAGACCCAGCAGCCCGAAGCGATAAGCGTTTAGATGTCCATAGGCACGCAATTTCTTACGCGCTACGGTCAAATAGCAATCAGAATAACTTAAAATTGGTCTTAGCTGTATCGTTTCCGCATACGATGTTCGCAAGAACTTCGGTTTTCGGAAGAATTCTGCAACGAACACGGATGCACGTTAAAGCACTCTATGTCAGGAGGCGAGATTGATTAGGTATTTTAGTTGAACTTAATTACGACCTTTGGCCTTACACGTGAGCTGCAGGGCTTAAGCCCACTATCTTGACATCAAAGCCTAAAAGAAGCCATTTCTGTGGTCTAATGTGAAATCATTGTTTCCGGCTTCTCGAGGCGACTAGCGAGCTTCCTGCTTTGCACCAACAGAGCATCGCCTGCGGCCTGCACCTGTGCTAAATTGGTAATCTTATGGCCAGTGAGATCTTCTAGATTATTATTATTATAAATAATTCTATCACTTAGATTAATTAGCAACTAGCATTGGTAAGTTCTAGGCAGCTGCCGTCATTAGTGCACTCTCAACCTCTAGAGTTGTAACAGTCTCAACAAATGAAATTCCGACAAATGCCAGTGCAATCCGTCGTCAGGAGGTCTGGCGAACTTCTGCATGGGCGCGACACATAACTTCAGGAAATATAAATGGTATTTCCAGCTTATCGCAACTAATATACACTCACAGAATCCAATTTTTGTATTTTGTATAAAAAATTTAGACCAAAAGCCAGCGCAGTTACGCTAACAATAGCCAATAGACAATAGACACCTCAAGGTTAGGGACTTGCTAACTCCACCCCACCTAAACTACCTAGTATTATCAAATAATTCCTCTGCACTCATTTCGTTCCCAGACCTTCACGATACCGTTTATTCAAGGGCAGAGCCAAGAGCAACCATACTTGCATGCTGACCCTGGGCACATTACCCCCTAAACGTATTATTCTTGTTGCTTATTGAGCATGCTGCCACCAAGCCCTCGATTGTTCTTCTTCTTCAGCAATTGTAAATTGTCTAGAAAGCGATTGAGCTATCTGTGGGCGTGTTATGCATTGTAATTATAACAATAATATTTATTGTTATAAGCCTTTGCATAAAATCTGTGGAAGTGAGTCTAGGAGCGTCGAATCCACAGCTTTTGGAGCCAGCGGACGACCTTAAAGCTACCATCTGTCCAATATAGGTTTACGCCTGCAAATACTGATTGGGTACCAAGATTCCTGATTAGGGTGAGCGCGTAGCGTATCAGCTACGTGACCGAGGCGGGTGCAGGTAAGTTGGGAAAACCCTAAAGAGCAGTCTGCCGATGCATCATTGCCAACTTATCAATTGTCTAAAATGTATGTGAGGCCCTTAGAGGCTGATGTCAGTAGAAAAGTGATTGCAGACTTAAGCTACGGCTTACTGAATTGCAACCACTATGGCTAAAAGCGTAGTGCGGTTTTTCGAAAGTTTTGACGTGTAAGCGGTCCTACCTGCATAATGGTCAGGAACCTCTCGCTTCTCCGAGCTGCACTGGTTTGGCCCAGTGGCTAAGTAGCTCGTTCCGACCTAGGCAAAGATGATTGTAGTTACATGAAGCGACTGAACGGAGATTATGTTCCGTTAGGACGCTATAAGGATCAGTCTGTGTATGGCGAATAAACTTCAGATATGGCTTCAGACTTTCTGCCTAGATCGATTACTTTGAACGTGGAGAATTGCCATACACGGATGTAAACGAGGTCATTCTGGTCATTTGGTATAAAGGCTTTAGGCAGTATGCTTTCTTCACAGAAATCCTTGGACTGCTTACGTTTCACTTGGAGTGCTGTGATGTCTCTCTCGGCGAAGCTACGTAATTCATTCAGCCGATACAATTTAGGGGTACACTGAACTTACCAGGCGAATTTTTCACTTAACCAGGATTTGAAAGTGAACACATTCACCAGAAAGCGTTTTCAAATTTAGTCTACCTCATCTAGCCTCCATTCCAAGAAGCAGAAAGACGCGGATTGATGTGTAATTCGCAATACTATCAGCCCTACCTGCGGAATGGTCAGGAATCTCTGGCTTCACCAAGCTGCACTGGTTTGGGACATTTTTTGAGTTCCACTTTTCCAGACTGGGTGTCATACATGTATGGACCGCCTCGATTAACCACCGGTGCCGTCGCCCTAGCGTTGGAAAGCACCTCCGCCAGCGTGCCAGCGGTGGCCCGCCGCTGCAGAGAGAAATGTCATCGCCGTGCGGGCAATGCGAATCGACTTCAATTTTAAAGACCAAGCAGGAGCAGCAGGAGCTGCATTGAAAGGGCAATGCCTGACCGCAATATGACGTTCGATGAGCTTCTGGGCTCGTATCGGCTTTTCGTACGTCGCTAAATTCAGCCTCCGATCACGTGATTGGGGCATGAGTCGAGGTAACTTCCAGTTTCCAGCGAAGGTGGTTTGATTTTCTTTTGCAGCTTCTTCTCAGCACGTAATTAGAAGAGGAAATCCAGAAGTGTATGCCTGCCAAAATGCGTTTCGAAACTCGAATTGTCAATATATTAATGATGCAATGGATTGTTGGAGAGTCGCTCCGGTCGGTAAGTCTCCCTGGTGGTCCTATCTTCCTACAACCCCACCTGCTCACCCTGGCCCCATCTTTCGACTAGCAAGAATCCTCTGGCGACCCACTCACCTCTCAACTGTACATCATCGCCTCATCAACGAAGCGCGGGTGGTCCGAGTGGCACTGGGGGCTTGCCGGCCTATCGACGTCGCGGGCGGCGGGCGTCGAAGGAGAATTTCGAAATCGAAATCACCTGCCGCCCGCTCGTTCCCTGCGCGGGTATCCGACGCTGCGAACGCGCTCGCGTAGCCGGGTGGCTCAGCTGTTTGTTATAAGCACCGTTAAGCCACACGCAGCCGACGATTACTGCGAGCCCCTCCAGTGATAGGCATGAATTTCCTGGGAGCTTGGTCGTCTCAGCGTTGGTATCGAGGCGGAGCGGTGCTTGACAGCGACTACTTTAACGGATGGCGCTCGGTTTACGTCGCGTGCGACCGAACAGCGAATGTTTAGTGAATTTTGTCGATGAGTACTGCCGCGAACGCGCAGCGGCAGCAGGGATCGGTCTTTCTTGAATTACCGCGTCCCCGTTCCTAATGGAATTCTTCGCGGGGCTCAAATTGCGGCTGCACTAAGCGCTATGCGTTTACGGCTTATCGTCGAAGTTTTGCGGCATTCCGCAAAAACATTCCGCAACAGAAGGTACTGCCTCCAAAGGATTTGTGGTTCGTCCTCGCTCGATAGGCGTTTCGGCGCAGGGCGCGAATATTGGGGTTTGGGCTGAGCTCGTATGCGTTTTTGGCTCATCCGCGATATTTCGTGGCATTCCGCACGCGAAAGCTCTTGAAATGGGCTATCGAGTTTTGCTCGTTTGCCGTTCCGCTCTGCCACGCTGCTCCATCCATTGCAATAGGGAACCGTGTTAAGAGTTTTCTTCAGACCAATCTTGCACCATTAGGCTAGCGCAGTGTTCTTGGTGAAACGAGTCAATGAGCCTCGCACGGGCGCCGCCCTAAGCTTACAGTGGTTCACTAAATCAGCTGAATATTGCGACTGTGTGAAGCTCAAATAGAGTTGGCGTATCGCTCAGCGAATCCACTTAATATCACAGCGTACCGCATGCGAAATCCAGACGGACAGACTGCAAAAGTAATTTGGCGCATGCAGCGAGCGGGATGCTGTACAATCGTTCGAGAGCGGTAACCGCGTGGAGTAATTTTGCAGTATTCTTTTTCGAGAGGGCGACGCACAGGAAACGCCGAGAAATTTTGCGGGGACGCTCTAAGGCAGGTGGCTGTATAGCTCTCAAAAACTGTTATAGCATTTGCCCAACTCTTGCGTAACGGAATTGTAATAGATCATAGTGGTTGTCTGCGGATCGCGGTTTTTCGCGGCACTCGCATAGCAGGCGCCGCCGAAGAATGGGGGTGCAGCTGATGGCGGCGGCGGCGAGATTCCGACGATTCGGTCGATGCGTCATCGGAATAGCCGCAGTAAGTGCTCCAATCCAGGGCTCCAATCCGTTTGATTGAATAATTGTGAGTTCGCTTTCGCGTGCTGGAGTTGTGACCGCTATCAGGAACCAATTGACGTTCTACGTTTGCTGCGAGCTTAAAGCGCTCAGAAGGAGATTTAGTTCTCTTTTACGGGACTATATGAAGCCCGCATGGTTATTGAATAAAAGCTCATCTGTCTTGGCAATTGAGACACCTTCTTTCTTCACTTTCCTGCCTGGATGAACCGAGATACCGAGATGTAGTTCGGCCATTTATATCGTGCCCCGTTGTGACAGTAGCGTCTGCCGACCTCCCATCACGGCCGACGTCATTGCCTCTGCACATCCGAAAAACCAAGTCAAGCTTGTGGTTAGCCAAGCGCCAGACTGCCAAACGGCCTTGCACATGGTTGACTGGATGTTAGGCTGTACAGTGGCCGGATTTCGGAGTGCAGAGACTGTTTGAAAATAAAAGAGGCATTTTGTGGCTTGATTGCGGAATTTCAAGACTGCTTGAAAAGAAAAAGGGGCTGGACTATGAATTGCTAAGGCTACGATTAGCTGTGAGAGGCTGGATTGAGGAGTATGAATGTTAGGATAACGGTGGCTAATGCACAGCCACTGAGAAGCTATACGTTCAATTGTGCCCGCGCCTGACAACAGATACAGTTGGCAGTACTAAACAATAATTAAATATTTTTGGTGCACTTTGGAACACCTAAATCACTTTTTAGTCAGTTACCATGTGCTGAGAAGGAAGCACGATTCACTAAATGAGTTATAACATGCACAATTTCAGCACTTATTAGTACATGAAGGACAATTCATGCGAATAGAGCACATGACGAGAAAAGTAGTCTTATTTCGAAACTTTTTAGTTTTTGAGAAACGTCTCCTAATGGCAAGCAAGAGCCAGAAAAGGAAGGAACTTAAACATAGATGAAAGATCCTTTGATTCGAGGCAGTGTCTTGGACTCGATATGCTGCTCGAGAGAGAGGCAGTGGGAGTCGACCATCAATTCTCGATCGCACACCTCAAACAGATGCATTAGCTAGAACGAGGCGCCCTTATCCTAAGCAGAACGGCAGAGTTGTTAAATAACACTGTCAGCTTTTTCCACAATCTTCTTACCATTCATTGTGCTTGTCGCAAGAAACTACTCAAGAACTAGACGCAGCAAAGCCTCCGCCGTTCGAAAATGCACACCGGGTGCCTCCGACTTCGAGATCCGGTCTCAGTTGGCCTCGGGCCAGCACTTCACGAAGCAGTGACGAGCTCGCACCGACCGGCGCCTCAGCTGCTTGGATTGATGCCAGCGAATCGCTACTGAGCAGTGGGCACTTCAGCTGACACGCCTGCGATCTATGCCCATCGTAGGTGCTCTTTTGATCGTCTGCCCAGCAGATGCTGGCGGTGGTCCGTCTCTTCTCGGCGTCGCTCAGCGAGATTGGCTCCTCCTCCTCCGCCTCATAGGGGCGCCAAGGTCGGAGCGAGCATCGGCCGCATGTGCGGCTTCCACTCTAGCTCCTACCAGTCTGCGACATCACGTGACATTCAAAGCGCCACCCGGCGAAACGTCGCTTGGCCACCATTCCAGAAAATAAAATTAATAAATAAGTAAATCCTAGCTTATTAAACAGCCTCTTTTTATATAGCGACAGAAGAGCCTTTACGGCTATCACCACCACTTGCTGTGGCGATAAAGGATCGACCACCGCAGGAATCGAACCCACGACCTCGGGCCCGAAAACGTGAAAGCAAACACCTTACCTGCGTGCCGAAGCTGACCTTGCACTTTGGCCGGGCTGCCGGCGAATCAAGCTGCACAACTAAAGCGTGTAGCCTCGCTCGGCTGGACCACGGCCGGACTCGGACTCGGACTGTAGGCCTGAGCGCCGCTGCTCCGGTGGCAGTCTGCCTCTGTCCTTCAGGCGCTACCCGCGGGGTCATGCTGGGTCACCACGGTTACTGTCGTTAGGCTACCGGTGCTCAGCGACGGAGCGAATCGGTCGCTACATTTGCATACTGACCCTGTGCATGTCACCCCTAACCACATTATTCATTTTGTTTGTTTTTCAAGCATGATTTTACTTACTATTCTATTGCGTATCACTTTGCAGCAAATGTAAAGCGCCTAGAAAGAGATTAAGTTCTCTGAGGGCGCTTTATCAAGTGCAATATTATTATTATTATTATTATTACGTTCGGTCGCTGTCCAGTAGCGGCGAAGCTCCTGGGGGCGGGACGAATGAGCCGACCCAGCGACGCGTGTTGTGTGCGCCTGTGGCTTCTCGGCCGCGAGGTCTGCCCCGCCTGCGGCGGATGGCTGAGCCCTTGACGTAAGCATGTGGCCCACCGCAGAGGCACTCCAGTATCTGTGGTGAGTCAGTCAGCCCCCCCCCCCAGCTCGTGTATATATACTCTAGGGAATAAAGACGAGAGTCCATTCACTGCTTGTTCACTGCTCAAATTCGCCTGCTTGCGTCTTCGTGTCTTCGTGAGACTCCACTAGCATTACTGCAGCTGGTGACACAGTAACGTAACATGCGTCAGCTTGTTCCTCTAGAGAAGGGCGTCCCGGTCTACAGCAGTCTCTCCCTGAAAACCTGGAAGTCGGGGTCTGCTCGTGGCGAAACAGACGCGGCAGCCTGTTCCTCTAATGGAGAAACAAGGTCCCAAGTCATATAGTAATCACCTCTGTGAAAAAATACATCGCTGTGCTCGTAAGGATATTGCATGTGTTAATAATTTTCTGAGAAATGGGATTCAGTTTAATTTATAAGAGCATTTCTTATAACCGCTCCGCCGACGCTGCTGGCGACAGTGCCTCCGGCGACGCAAATAGGTTTTCGGGCAACATTTAGAGTCTCTCCGACACAGGCCGCGCCTGTGCAGGTGGCTTAGCAGCTGCTGAGCATTTGCTAGCTGCAGTGCAGCTCAGCTTTGCTCAAAGTTACCAAGCGTGCGCCCGGTGTGGTGTGGTTCGGCATGCAGAACGCTGGTCCAGGACAGCGCCAACGGTTTATTGCACAAGGCACGGAGCAGCAAGACGCACGACTGCTTTTGCCCCTTTCTTACACTCGTGTCTCCCTCCTCCCCTCCTCCGGCCCACCATCTCACCACCAGCCGGTTACCGGCCTGTGCATATCCCACATCACAGGCGGACCACAGCTGTGCACCGGCCGACACAGATGGTGAATCCACCATCTGGCCACCAGTGGGTTACCGGCCTGTGTCGATGCCACATCACAGGCTCATCAGAGGAGCCGGCATACAATACATACATACACACGTACTTACGAACTACACGCTCCCTTGACCTTAAGGTCACAAGTCAGGAGCCGGCATACAATACATACATACATACGAACTACAGTGCGTGAGCTAGGCTGACGTCAGACCCTGCATCAGCCCGATTGGCCGCAGGTGAAAGGCCTGTGTGCACGTGCACCATGCCAGTGTCGCCTCAAGCTGCCCCGCCTTCCTAAACGCTTTCCTTGACACCCGGTAGTTTAACTGGGGTGAGAAGACGTGAAACGTGGTGCGAAGGCAGGCGTGGAGGGAGTACGAAGCTCATGAAACAGCTCTTTGATCTCATAGCCAGCTTTGACGGTCTTTCATGACGACTCTGACTTTGCTTATGTTTCGAAGCTGCTTCTTGCCCTGATCAAAGTTTAAATTGGTCCTAGAAGCACGGCAGAAGTGATTGATAGCAGCCATACTCAGCTCTGCATACGCGAGAGGTTTCAGTATACAGAGCCCTTTCAGCAGCCGGCCGCCATCACGCTGCAGCCGTCGGCATGCAGCTCACACAGCGCCGCACGCCCGGGCCCATGCCACCAGCATGGCGGCGCGCGAGCACACGCTCTCGTCGAGCACGAGATTCTGGGTCGTCACGTCGCCACGAGGCAGCCGCCGCCGCCGGCGAGCGCCGCTCAAAGGCGCGTACAGCCGCCCTGCCCGAGCGAGTTGTTTCGCAGGCTTAGGCGCCGCAGCGTGCGGTCGCAGCCGAGCCCGACCGCCGGCGCCGCTCGACGTTGCTGGTACGGTAGATCATCTTCGGCAGCACAGCCTGGAAAGACTCGGTAACCAGTTCCTGCCAGCAAGGGAGGAGCCACTACTTTCATCGGGAGGGGGCTCAACCACCAAAGTTTATGTAGATATATATACAAATTACATATATACACACACACACACACACACGGGCAGATTCTGCAAATTTTTATGTTAAAAGTGAGAATTTTAAGTTGGCACTGCCAGACCCCTGATTAATAGAAAACTCTAGCGTACAATTATAGTGTCTATTTGACAAGAACTCAGCGATAGTTGATTGAGTGAAATTAAAGCATAATAGCCAAGCACCAGACTGCCAAACGGCCTTACACATGGCAGACGGGAAGTTAGGCTGTACAGGAGCCGGATTTCTGAGTGCTGAGACTGCTTAAAAATAATAGAGGCATTTGGTGGCTGGATTGCGGAATTCAAGGACTGCTTGAAAATAAAAGAGGCTGGACTATGAATTGCTTAGGCTAGGATTAGCTGGAAGAGGGAGGATTGAGGAGGATGAAGACTGTTTGAATAACGAGGCTGAATTTAGGAATGCGCTTGCCTCTTTTACGGCATGCACTACATTGACCAGTCTTAAATGCCCTTCGATCCTGGATGTCGGAAAACTTCCTGAAATTAAATGACGATAAAATCGAACTGCTTCTCATAGTACACCCTAAGCGTGTGGCTGGATTAAAAGGCTTTGCTGTTCTAATAGGTGATGCTATTGTGCGACCTTCACCACGTGCTCGTAATCTAGGTGTCGTGTTCGACAGCTGCTTCAATTTCAAAAGCTTCATTCACAAGACTGCCTCTACAGCTAGCCATCACATCCGATCCCTATCCAAGATTAGAAGCTGTCTCCCACAGTGGCTTGTAAAAAATTTAACTAGCTCTTTAGTTCTGTCTCGGCTTGATAATTGTAATTCCCTTTTGGCTGGGCTACCAAAGAAAGCTATTATGCCACTACCGCGGACTATGAATATGGCTGCAAGGCTGGTCTTCAAGTCCCAGCGGTTTGAGTACGTGTCACCTTTGCTAAAAGAGCTAGGATGGTTGCCGGTTCAGCAAAGGATACAGAACAAAGTTCTTACGCTGACCCACAAGGCCAAGGCCACGGTTTGGCTCCTTCGTACCTAGCCGAACTGCTGCATCAGTTTCAGCCTGTTCGTGCCCTCAGGTCCTGTGTGGACAATAAATTAGCTGTCCCATTCCTCCGCTTAAAGACAGTTGGCGACAGAAGCTTTAGCTCTGCAGGTCCTAGACTGTGGAACGCGCTTCCACAATTCTTACGCAACGACATCTACTCTCCAACTGCCGACTATGGCACATCTTTTTCAGCGGTCCTGAACTGCTACTTCCATGCTACTCACTACCTCAACTGCTCTCCTAACTCTGCTATGCTTCCCACTTTCTCTTTGTTGCGTGAGACGAAGTCTGTTGGCTACCGAATGCGTACCGAAAGCCGCTTAGGCTGTGAGTGAGCTATACAAAACTCTCCTGCGTAACACCCACATGGTCTTTATGACTTTGTGGAGTTACTGACGGAGATACAAAGTCAAAAAACGCCAACCGATGCAAGCGATTTACGTTGGATGTTTTTTCTACGTGCCTAGACAGTACATGTGTCGCTGATTTCCTCTCCAAGCTAAGCCTAGTGTGGAGTTGAAACAATTTATTCAGTGCTTAGGCCACTCTGTCTGTCGGCCTGTCTCTCCCTCTCCTTCAATATCACTCTCTCCCTGCCTATCGCTCTCTCCAAATCTTTCTTTCTCTCGCTGTCTCTCTCCCCTCCCTATAGCTCTCACCCACTCTCTCTATCTCTCGTTCTCTGTCTCTCTCTCTCTCTCGTTCTCTCTCTCTCTCTGTCTCTCTGTCTCTCTCTCTCTCTCTGTCTCTCTCTCTCTCTCTCTCTCTCTCTCTCTCTCTCTCTCTCTCTCTCTCTCTCTCTCTCTCTCTCTCTCTCTCTCTCTCTCTCTCTCTCTCTGTCTCTGTCTGTCTCTCTCTCTCTCTCTCTCTCTCTCTCTCTCTCTCTCTCTCTCTCTCTCTCTCTCTCTCTCTCTCTCTCTCTCTCTCTCTCTCTCTCTCTCTCTCTCTCTCTCTCTCTCTCCTCTCTCTCTCTCTCTCTCTCTCTCTCTCTCTCTCTCTCTCTCTGTTCCTCTCCCTATCGCTCTCTACCTCCTCTCTCTCTTTTTCTTCGTCTTGTTATGTCTCTTTCCCCTCTACCCTTTATTCTTTAGCGAGTCCTTCGCTGGAGATGCAGAATAACAATAATAATAATAATAATAATAATAATAATAATAGTGCACTTGATAAAGCGCCCTCAGAGAACTCAATCTCTTTCTACGAGCCTTACATTTTTTGCAAAGGAAAACGCTATTGAACGGTTTTATTTAAACGACGGTACCGCCCCTGATCGGCAGCCCAGCCTCCAGAGATTCTGGTGGTCTGCCGGCCGGGGGCGGAGCGCGATAGCTCGTCCCTAGCCCGCGAGCTAACGGCGGGCGAGGTCGATCACGTCCACCCTCCGCGAGAACGCGCCGACGGCTTACTCGACTACCAGCGCGCCGAGCGCGTCCGCTCGAGCGCGGCGCCTGACAAATTAGCCTTCCGTCCGAAGAGGTCGCCCAGTCGTAGGACGACTGTTGAGCCAGCACTAGGCGGCGCACACTGGCGCCCGCAAAGCGACGACGCGTAAACCGCGAAGTCACGATGCCGCTACTGCATCCAAGTGCCAGCCGCTGTCGAGGGTCTCTTAAATGTCACGTTGTGCCACCCCCGCCGCCATAACTATTTTAACTGTTCGCGGGAGTGTCGACATGTGCGTTACGCCGGAGGCGTCGGCCGGGCGCTGCTCGATGTTGGAGCGAATAACGGGACGTAATCTAACGTCTATCCGTCTGTAACTCCACAAAGCCCCAAAGACTGCGTGGTTGTTACGCAAAAGAGTTTTGTATAGCGCACCATGCCTTAGTGGCTTTCGGTATGCATTCAGTAGCCAAAAGACTTCACCTCGAACAACAGAGAGAAAGTGAGCAGCATGGCTGAGTTTGGAGAACAGTTGAGATAATGAGTAGCATGAAAGTAGCAGCTCAGGAGTGCTGGAAAAATGAGCCGCAGTCGGTAGCAGGGAAGTAGATAAAGTACATCACCGCTCTATCCTTCTAGGCCTGCCGCTTTTGTTATTTCCTGTCCAACCTCAACGTCTTCTGTAGCAATCCAAGTCTTTCCACCGCCATCAGGTCCTCCTGCTGACGACGTAGACTATTATAGTGTGGCGGCGGTGGCGGCCTCGGACTGGAGCATTTACTGCGTCTATTCTGATGACTCATCAGCCGAATCGTCGGAAACTCGCCGCGGCCACCACTCCCATTCTTCGGCGGCGTTTGTCATGCGAGTGCCACGAAAAATCACGATGCGCGGACGACAAAATTCCCTAACCAGCCGCTGTTTGGTCTCACGCGACGTAACCGAGCAACGTCCGGTAAAATATTCACCTTTAATCGCCAAAATCCAGTCCATTAGAGTATTCGCCTCCGCGCGAAGCTCCGTGTTGACGGCGCCGCTCAGACGACCGTGCTCCCAGGAAACTCGTGCCCATCGCCAGAGCACCTCGCAGTAACCGTCGCCTTCGGCTGCGGTTGGCTTACTGGTACTTACGTCTTGACCTAGCTCAGCAGCGTGGCTAGAGGCGTCGTATCGTAGCCTGAGCGTGGCAGGGATTGGCTGAAAATAGCCTCTGCCCCTGAATTTTGGCTCGAGACCCGTAACGAGGCAGTGCGATGGGAGCGACGAGCACCTATTAATTTTTGCGGAATGCCAGTAAGACCGGATCTGCTGTTTTCTTGCCTTGATGGCCTAGCCCCGCCCACTGTCTCTCCGAGTTATGAAAAGTTTGCGATACGTGAAAATCCGGCAGATTTAGTTCGCTCAACTGCAGCATCTCTTGTTTCGTCTTTTGAAAGTTGCTCAATCTAGAACGTCGCTTTATCATAAGCATCCATAAAGCAACTGTATAATGACGTCACCCCACACGGCTAGTCAGTCACAAACAAAAAATACCTAAGTCGATGCTAAAAGTGGATCCGGTAGCAGCAGACACAAACTGGTCATATTGCAATGCCACTGTGTGAGCAAATTAGGTCAGCTTGACGGCATATTACTCGGAAGCACTGAACCTAAATCATGTCGCCGAGCTGGTTTGGTCCAGCGGGTAAGGTGCTCACCCCGACCAACGTCATGCTGAGGTGGTGGGCTTGAGCTCCGAGGCACATGTGCAGCACCTGAATAGAGGTTAAGTTCTCTTGGGGCGCTATATAAATGAATTATATTATTAAGTTTTGTCCCCTTAGCCGGGAACGAGCCAGCCGGAGCTCATGAGTCCACTGATCCAGCAACCCATTACCTACGGAACTCATTGGAAGCCAATATTCATCTGCTGCTAGTTGAAAAGAGTAAAATTACAAATAGTAATTTGACATTCTCCCTAACGGCAGTTATGCGGCACCACACAGAATACCACAGCAGGCTCAGAGGCGTCTATTCGCACGAACTTTTCCCGGCATCCTAAATGTAACTCCCCAGGCCTTTGCTGGCCGTTCCTTAAGTGGCACTGGCGTTGAATCACAAATGCCCATCCACCAACAGTGGTGTTATACTCTTTCTAATCACAATTACATGGCTTTCTACGCAATCGTCGTTGCGATTCCATACTGAATGGTGAGCCCAGTGAAAAGTACTCTAACTTGACCACAATTCCAGATTACTGAGTCCATCCTCGGGTGACCCTCTCACCTCTTAACAACGCTACGCTGCATTAACAGCGGCGGGCGGTTTGAGTGGGTGCGGCCACCAAGCCAACGTCGGCGGAGGAAGCTAGTCGGCCTTTGATGTCACTGTCGGCGGGGAGACAAAGGCCCATCACTAGGCGCTCACAAGCATCAAACGCCGCCCATGCGTTCGCGGGGTGGCAATCCAATACCGCGAACGCACACGCGTAGCGAGCGCCGCAGAGCCGGGTGGCTCGACGGTTTATTGAAATAGTAACAATACTAATAATAGTAATGAAACTACTGTTAAGCTAACCGCAGCCGACGATTACTGAGAGACTCTCAAGTGCTGGGTTCGAATTTCTTGGAAGCTCGGTCTTCCGAGCAGGTCGCATCGAGACGGAGCGGCGCGTGACCGCGACTACTATAACGGAGCCTGGACCTAACTCCTTACTGAAGTCAAGATGTCGCCTGACTTGAGGACTATCGAAAAGAATCTACGGACTGAAATACATTTTCTGCGCTTTAGCTAAGTACGGCGTTGCGTGGTGAGCCAGTAGTTGGCGGTAAAGGTGAGTAACGGACGAAGCCGCGGCCAATGTACGTTACGTGCGACAGAGCAGCGACTGGTTAGTGAATTTGTCGAGGAGTACTACCGAGAGCGGGCGGCGGCAGAAGTGAGCGGCCTCTCTTGAATCACCGCATCCCCGTTCCTTTGGAGCAACTGTGAGGCACAAATATGGCGGGGGGGTTGCAATGAGCGCTACGCGTTTACGGCTTATCCACGAAATTTCGTGGCATTCCCGCATGCGAACGCTCTTGAAATGGGCTGCCGAGTTGCGCTCGTTCGCCGGTCCTCTCAGCCATGCTGCGATCCATCCATTCGCTAGGCGCAACGACGAATGCGAAGCTCACGCGGTGAATGCATGTTACAACAGCGAACCACGATAAGAGTTTTCCGCGGATGCCTGTTACTCGCGCAGAACCCCGAAGCCGGCTCGGAGACGTCTATTCGCACGGACGTATCCCGGCCTCCTCAATGTGCTGCCCATTCCTTAAATGGCTCTGGCCATATACCACAAAAGCCCATTAACTAACAGTGGCATTGTAATCTCTGCTGGCCCATAAATCACTTTAAGTCGTAAACTGGCCATAGGAGTAATAGCAATGCAAAAAGTCCTATGGACCCATAAACCAATACGATCTTAAAATAGCCACATAAATTATGCATAGGTTAGAAATTTTAATTGAACTTAATTTCGATCCTGGTCTTACACATCAGCTGCTGGGCTCAAGCTCACTATCTCTACCACCAAAGCCTACGGGAAGCCATTTCTTGGTCTAGCTTGAAATTATGGTTTCCGGCTTCTCGAGCCGAATATCGAGCCTCCAGCCTTCACCAACGGAGCATCGACTGCGTCCAGCACCTGTGCTAAATTGGCCATCTTATGGCCAATGAGATCTTCAAGATTAATCTTATTGTAAATAATTAGATCTCTTTGTCCTACCCGTGTAATGATCATGAATCTCTGGTTTCTCCGAGCTGTGCTGGTTTGGCCCAGTGATTAAGTAGCTCGCTCCAATCTAGGCAAAGGTGATTGTAGAGGTCGTGGGCTCGAGCCCTGTGGCATGCATGAAGCGCCTGAATTGAGAATAAATTCAGTTAGGCCGCTATACAGATCAATCTATGTATAGTGAATAAACTGTATATAGGATTTCAGACTTTGTGCCTTGCTCTATCGCTATATGGACCCGGAAAGTTGCCATACATTGATGTGAACATGGTCATTCTGGTCATTTTATTCTTAGGCTTTAGGCAGTATTTTCTTCACAGAAATCCTTGGACTGCGTATATTTCAGTTGGAGTGCAGTGATGTTGTTGCACGTAGAGATCCCTCTCGGCGAAGCTACATAACTCATGCAGCCGATCCAACGTTGGGATACACTTAACGTACCAGGCTAATGTTTCACTTAACCAGCCATTAGAAGTGAACAAATTAAACAGAAAACGTTTTCAAACTTAGTACGCCTCATTTAGCCTCCATTTCAAAAAGCAGATAAGCGCGGGTGCGCGTGTATTTATCAGCACTTCGGGTTCGGTTTTCATCACAATTACATAGATTTCTACGCTGTCATCATTGTGATTCCATACAGAATGGTTAGTCTAGTGAAATGCATTGCTAACTTGACGGCAATTCAGGAATGCTGAGACATCCTTAAACATCCAGCGATCCTAAAAGATCGTACCGAGATGGTTGACGTGCAGACAAATGCCGCAAACCTTCCGGTGCTACCCGTCAGCCATTGCTTGCACCCGTTAGAGTTGCAAGTTTTCCCAGAGCACAGTCGTTCGATTATTCAGCACTCCTCAACTCCTTAAATGCATGTCATGATTTAATAAACACTCCCTTCACGGAATCTAATAGAATAAGAAATCTACGAACCTCATCTCAATCAATCTACGAATCTACAAACCACAATTCTTTAGAGACCGTGCTTTTAGTTGCGGAACTATTTTTTGTGGAGTGCCAGGATATTTCGTGGATTAGCCGTAAACGCCTAGTGTGAAGCTCAATCGCATCTCACGCCCCTCGCAAAAGCTGCTAACGAGCGGGGACGAGTAATTCAAGAGAGGCCGCCCACTACTGCCAGCGCCCGCTCTCGGTAGTACTCCTCGACAAAATTCATTAACCAGTCTCGGCTCCGTCGCATGTGGTCTACACTGAGGCGTCGTCCGTTACTCACCTCGAACGCCAACTACTACCTCACCACGCAACGCCGTACTTAGTTAAAGTGGGGAAAATGCATTTCAGTCCAAAGCTTCTTTTCAATCCTCCTTAAATCAGGCCACACCTTGACTTCAGTCGGCAGTTATGTCCTGGCTTTAGGAGCTTAACGACTATGGCTAGCTCAGAATAGAATTTGCGGTCAGGTAGGGGTGCAACTAAACGACTGAAGATTGATGGATACATCAAGCAATGCATGACCGGATTGTGAACTACATCGGAAATTATGGCTGAAGCAAGAAAATAAAAGGACCAAGGATTGAATGACAAAATGTTTTAGTCGATGTGCTGCTTGAAGGAGGATGAAGTGTCGGTTCACGAGAAGAGATTTGTCGAGGCAACTGCGACGTACGAGACAGACAAGCCTAGTCACCCAGTTGCGTTCAGTCTGGAAGCTCCTTATTGCACAGGCTGAAAGATATGCGAAATTTTGTAGTTACATACTTTGAGACTGGGTGTCATATATGTATAGACCGCCTCGATTTACCGCCGGCGCCCGCCGCCGTCGCCGTAGTAATGGAAAGCACGTACGCCGGCGTCCCAATGATTGCCTGCCACTGCAGAGATCAACTTCACCGTGCAAGCAATGCGAATCAGCTTCACTGCATTGTTATTATTATGCTAGCTGATTTAACAGCCTCTTTTTGTATGGCAACAAAAGGGCCTTTACGGCTATCACCACCGCTTGCAGTGGCGATAAAGGGTCGCCCACCGCAGGATTCGAACCCATGAACTCGGGGCCGAGGTCTTAAATAGCAACCACCTTACGTAGAGAGCCATTACTTTCGAAGTCTGAACAGCAGCAGCAGCAGGAGTTGCATTAAAATGGCAATTCCTGACCTCAATATGACGCTCGACGAGGTTTTCGGGCTCGTATCGGTCTTACGTACCTCCCTAACTTCAGACCCGATCACGTGATCAAGGCGTGAGTTGAGCAAACTTCCAGTTTTAAGCCCACGTGGTTTTATTTTTTATTTTTCAGCTTCTTTTTGGCATATAAGGTTAAGAAACGAAAGCCCGAAAGTACATTCATGCCAAAATGCGATCGGAACTCGAATCGTCAATTTATTAACTATGCAAAGGGTGGTTGGTCACTCACTTCGGTTGGTTAATCTCCCGTGCAATTCAATTTCCTAAAACTCGACCTGCTCACCTTGGCCCCATCTTCCAACTACCAAGAATCCTCGGGTGACCTCGCCTCTTAACAACGCAGCGCCGCATCAACAGCGAACGGGCAGTCCGAGTGGGTGCGGCCACCGAGCCAACGTCGGCGGCAGGGGCTAGTCGGCCTTCGATGTCGCCATCGGCGGGCGACGTAGGCCCATCGCTAGGTGGGTGCGAGCACAAAACCACCTGCCAACCACGCGTTCGTAGTACGGGAATCCGACGCCGTGAACGCTCACGCATAACGAAAGCCGCAGAGCCGGGTGCCTCGACGGTTTGTTGTAAGTACCATTAGCCAACCGCAGCCAACGATTACTGCGAGGCCCTCCACCGATCGACCCGAATTTCGTGGGAGCGCGGTTTGTCAGCGCGGCGGCGTCGAGATGGAGCGGCGCTCGAGCGTTTGCAGTACGGGAATCCAATGCTGCAAACGCCCACGCGTAGCGAGCTCCTCGGAGCCGCGTGGCTCGACGGTTTGTTGTAAGTACCATTAATCCAACCGCAGCCGACGATTACTTCGAGACTCTCAAATGGTGGTCACGAATTTCCTATAGTATGGACTATGTATTACTATATTTATTTATTACGGCATTTGTATACGGTTAGATTCCGAAAAGAGGGTGGTACGATAATTGGCCTGGTGGGGGAGTATATCTGAGAGATAGGCAGGAGCCAAAGAATGAAGGGACCTAAAAGTGAGCAATAAAACCTTGAAGTCAATCCGTTGCTTGACTTAAAGCCAGTGGAGATAGATGAGAAGTGGTGTGATGTGGTAACTGCAACGCTCACGACAGACAATCCTAGCCGCGAAATATGCACCGGCTGTAATCGCCTGATAGCACATGCCGGTAGGCCAGCAAGCAGTAAGCTACAGAAGTCAAGACGGGATGTCACAAATGCATGGACCAACATAGACGTAGTATCCTTATCTAAACAAGCCAGAATTTGAGCAATTTCAAGTAGCTAAAAGTAGGCACACTTGATTGTGGAGCTGATGTGGTCGTCTAGCGAGAGGTCCTATGGTTCGCATCACAATTATATGGCTTTCTATGCCATTGCCATTGCGATTCCATACAGAACGGTAAGCCTAGTGAAAAGTATTGCTAACTTGACCACAATTCAAGAATAGTGAGACCATCCTCGAGTGACCCTTTGACCTCTTAATAACGTACTGCTGCATCAACAGTGCTCAGGCGGTCTGAGTAGGAGCGGCCGCCGAGCCGACGTCGGCGGAGGAAGCTAGTCGGCCTGCGACGTCGCCTTCGGCGGGCGACATCGCAGGCCCGTCGCCCGGCAGGTGCGAGCACAAAACCACCTGCCACCCTCGCGTTCGTAGTACGGGAATCCGACGCCGTGAACGCTCACGCATAACGGAAGCCGCAGAGCCGGGTGCCTCGACGGTTTGTTGTAAGTACCATTAAGCCAACCGCAGACGACGATTGCTGCAAGCCCCTCCAGCGATTTTCCTGGGAGAGCGGTTGTCAGCACGGCAGTATCGAGACGGTGCGCAGCTTGACGGCGACTACTTTAACGGGTGGCGCCGTGGTTTTCGTCGTGCGTGCGACAGAGCTGCAACTGGCTAGCGAATTTTGTCGAGGAGTACTACCTAGAGCTGGCAATGGCAGGAGTGGCGGGGTCTCTTGAATTACCGCGTCCCAGTTCAACTGGAGCTTCTGTGCGGCACGAGAATGTGGGTGCTTTGCACTGAGCGCTACGTGCTTACGGCTTATTCGCGAAATTTCGTGGCATTCCGCACGCAAACGCTCTTGAAATGGGCTGTAACTTTTTGCTCGTTCGCCGGGCCGCTCAGCCACGCTGCGATCCATCCTTCGGTAGGCGCAACGGTTAACGCGATGCTCACGTGGTATATGCGTATTACAAGTAATAATAATAATAACAATAATGCACTCAATAAAGCGCCCTCAGAGAACTTAATCTCTTTCTAGGTAGGTGCTTTACATTTGCTACAAAGGGAAACCATTTTGAGAGTTTTCTTCGGACCAATCTTGCACCATTATGCTGGTGCAGCGTTTTCGGTGATGTAATCTATCTCCGTCTGTAACTCCACAAAGTCTCAAAGACCATGTGTGTTACTCAGGAGAGTTTTGTATAGCGCACTCACAGCCTAAGCGGCTTTTGGTACGCATTCGGTAGCCAACAGACTTCGTCTCACGCAGCAAACAGAAAGTGGAAAGCATAGCAGAGTCAGGAGAGCAGTTTCAGGTAGTAAGTAGAATCGAAGTAGCAATGAGCCTCGCACGGGCGTCACGCTAAGCTCACAGCGATTCACATGAGGAGCTGAAAATCGTGACTGCGTGAAGCTCAAATAGAGTTCACGTATAGCTTGGCGAATCCACTCAATTTCACCGTGTACCGCATGTGAGTTCCTTACGACCGGACAGCACAAGTACTTCGGGGCGCTCAGCGAGCGGGAAGCTGTACAATCGATCAAGAGGCACCCGTGTGGCATACATTTTCAGTTGTTTTTTTTGAGAGCGCGACGCACGCGAAACGCTGAGAAATTCTGCGCGGATGATCTGCAGCAGGGCGGTGTTTAGCCGCAAAAATTATTGTAGCGTCGCCCAGCTGCTTTGTAGTGGATTTGTAATAGGTCATAAAGGTTGTCCGCACATTGCGGTTTTTCGAGGCATTCGCATAACAAGCGCCGCCGAAGAATGGGAGTGCACAGCTGATGGCGGCGGCGGCGAGATTGTAACGATTCTGCTGATGCGTCACCAGAGTAGCTGCAGTAAGTGCTCCAATCCGAGCCCGCCTCCGCCGCCGCAAAATAAGAGTCTACAGCGTCAGCAGTAGGACCTGATGGCGGTGGTGAGGCTAATAGCACTATTGTGGTACAGTAAACGTTTAGGTCAGTCAGAAAATAAAAAAGAAGGCTGGCCTAGATGAATAAAAGTGGTAACATACTACATTCACTCTCCTGCTACCGACTGCAGCAGAAAACGGTATTCTATTTGCGGCGCTTGCTTGAGCGACCTTTTACTCGACTGCGTTGCACTTGTCAAACAGCTTCAAGAGACAAGTCGCTGTGCGCCGAGTTACTACAGGTTCGTGACTTAAAACTGCCACCAGTCACTAACCCTGCTGAATCAAATTAGCGAATGCAGTCATGGCGTCGAGCTATCGCACAAAGACAGAGCAGGCGACAGGAAGTGAATTACAAAACGAACAAAGTCAGCATGCATCTCGCATGCGTAGTGCTGCAGGTCACATCTGGCGGGGGGGGGGCCTGCGGAAGCCATTTAGCTGCGAGGGGAGCGCTCTAGGTAACGCTTGCGCTCTCGTTTCCGTCGCAGTCGGCCATGATGGAATAGAAACACTCCCACCTGCATAGTGCAACCATCCTCGCTAGGGGGGTCTCAGGACGCGGCAACCAATTCCATAAGTGAGACCGAACGTATCCTATTTACTCCTTAATGACATCGCGACATTATCCCAAAAAGACGACACTTAAAAGAATGCTTGAAATTCACCCGTTTGTTGCGACATTTTCTCCGTTCGGTTGAATATTGGGAGTTCGCTTGCGCGGGCTAGGGTTGTGACCATTATCAGGAATCAATTGACGTGCTACTTTTTTAGCGTGCGTCAGGTGCTCAGAAGAAGATTTAATTCTCTTTAAAGGAACTATAAGAAGTCCGCATGGTTAGTAAATAAAAGCTCATCTGCCTTGGCAATGGAGACACCTCCTTGCCAAGGTCCGGACAATCCTGCCTGGATGCACCGAGATGTGGTTCAGCCATTTCTGTCGTGCCCCGTTGTGACGAGAGCTGCTGCCGACCTCCCATCACGGCCGACGTCATCACCTCTGCTCATTCAAAAAACTAAGTCAAGCCTGCGGTTAGCTAAGCGCCAGACTGCCAATGTAATGTAATTTAATGTATCTCCGTCAGTAACTCCACAAAGTCATAAAGACCATGTGGGTGTTACGCAGGAGAGTTTTGTATAGCGCACTCACAGCCTAAGCGGCTTTCGGTACGCATTCGGTAGCCAACAGACTTCGTCTCACGCAACAAAGAGAAAGTGGGAAGCATAGCAGAGTTAGGAGAGCAGTTGAGGTAGTGAGTAGCATAGAAGTAGCAGTTCAGGACCGCTGAAAAAGATGTGCCACAGTCGGCAGTTAGAGAGTAGATGTCGTTGCGCAAGAATTGTGGAGGCGAGTTCCACAGTCTAGGACCTGCAGAGCTAAAGCGGCCTTACACGTGGCAGAATGGAGGTTAGGCTGTACAGTGGCCGGATTTTGGAGAGCGGAGACTGCTTAAAAATAAAAGAGGCATTGTATTGCTGGATTGCGGAATTCGAAGGCTGCTTCAAAACACGAGGCTGGAGTATGAATTGCTAAGGCTACGATTAGCTGTAAGATGCTGGATTGAGGAGTATGAAGACAACTATGATAACGAGGCTGAATTAAGAAATGCGTTTGCCACTTTTACGGCATGTGTTACATTCACCAGTCTAACATCCCTGAAGTAAAAAAAAGCTCAGTGTTTTAAGCGATATACTTTTAATGTTCTACCTGCATGCCAAGTCAGTACGTGTGTTGCCTCTCCAAGCAAAGCTAATCGTGGAGCTTCAAACAACGTATCCAGCGCTTAGGCCTCTCTCTCTCTCTCTCTCTCTCTCTCTCTCTCTCTCTCTCTCTCTCTCTCCCACTCTCTCTGTGACTCTTCTCGGTCTCTGTCTCGGTCTTGGTGTCGGTCTTTGTCTCTGTCTCTGTTTTTGTCTCTGTCTCTGTCTCTGTCTCTGCCTCTGTCTCTGTCTCTGTCTCTGTCTCTGTCTCTGTCTCTGTCTCTGTCTCTGCCTCTCTCTGTCTCTGTCTCTGTCTCTGTCTCTGTCTCTCTCTCTCTCTCTGTCTCTGTCTCTGTCTCTGTCTCTGTCTCTGTCTCTGTCTCTGTCTCTGTCTCTGTCTCTGTCTCTGTCTCTCTGTCTCTGTCTCTGTCTCTGTCTCTGTCTCTGTCTCTGTCTCTGTCTCTGTCTCTGTCTCTGTCTCTGTCTCTGTCTCTGTCTCTGTCTCTGTCTCTGTCTCTGTCTCTGTTTCTGTCTCTGTTTCTGTCTCTGTCTCTGCCTCTGTCTCTGTCTCTGTCCCTGTCTCTGTCTCTGTGTCTGTCTGCCTCTATCTCTCTCTCTCTCTCTCTCTCTCTCTCTCTCTCTCTCTCTCTCTGTTTCTGTCTGTCTGCTTGTCTCACTCTCCCTCTCGCTCCCCCCCCTCTCCCCCTCTCTCTCTCTCTCTCTCTCTCTCTCTCTCTCTCTCTTCTTCCTTCTCCCTCCTTGTTCCTTCTTTTTTGGGCCCCTCCTTCGCTTGAGAGCGTGAATGTCGAAAGTGGCTGATACACAACTACTGAGAAGATCTACGCTCAACAGTGCCCATGTCTGACAATATCTAGACTGGGTATCACAAAATCATAATAAAATACTTCCGGTTGACCATGGAACAACTAAATCGCTTTCTAGTTTCATAGCGTGTGCTGGGAAGGAACCACGAATCAGTTGATGTGAGATTATCGTGAAATTTCATCATCTATTAGTAAATGAAGGATAACTCATGTGAATGGAGAACATGATGTACAGAGTAGGCTTATTTTTAATTTTTTTTTAATTAAAAACCTGAAGTTGACATATTTCCTAATGGCAACCAGTAGCCAGAAAAGAAAGGGATTTGAACATGCATGACAGAGCCTTTGATTCAATAGCTGCTTGAGAGAGACAGGCAGTGCGAGTCGACAATCAATTCTCGACCGCACACCTCAAGCAGATGGACGAGTTAGGCTGTGGCGCCCTTATCCTAAGCAGAGCAGCAGATTTTTAAAAACTACCCAGTCATATTTTTCCACGACCTTCCTGCCATTCGTTATGCTTGTCGCACGAAACTACTCAGGATCTAGACGCAGCAAAGCCTTCACCGTTAAAAAACGCACGACTCATCGCCGGGCGACCGCCATTTCGAGATCCTGTCTCAGTTGGCCTCGTGCCAGCAGCTTTACGAAGCAGCTGAGAGCTTGTGTCGTCCCCGCGTCTGGGCTGCTTGGTGTGCTGCCAGCGAATCGCTACTAGGCCACGCGAAGTGGCGCTGACACGCCTCCGATCTATACCCGTCGTATGTGCTCTTTTGACAATCTGCCCAGCAGGTGCGAGCGGTGCGCCCGTCTTTTCTCAGGTCGCTCGGCGTCGCTCAGCGAGATTTGCTCATTCTCCTCCTCGTTGTATATGAGTACCAAGGTCGGAGCGACCATCGGTTGCTCGTGCTGCTTCCGCTCTAGCGCTCTCTGCTCGCTCGTTTAGCGCTAAGCAACCGCTCTGCCTGTCTAAGACGTCACGTGCCGTTTGTCGCGCCACCCGGCGAAACATCGCGGAGGCGCAATTCCGGAAATCTGAGTGAGTCAGCTGACCTTGCACTTTAGCCGGGCTGCTGGCATACCGAGCTGCACTCATAACTCGTGAGCCGTCGCTCTGCTGCACGGTGGCCGAACTCCTCCTCGGACTGTAGGCCTGAGCGCAGCCGCTCTGCTGGCATTCTGCCTCTGTCCTCCTGGCGCAACCCGTGGGGTCACGCTGGGTCACGGCTGTTATCGGCCTTGGGTTACCAGCTCACCGGGACAGAACGAATCGGTCGCTACCATACGGCAGGGGCGTCGCTCGAGGGGGCGGGACTAAGGACCTGTGACCAGGTGACGCGGCAACCCGTCCTTGCAGAGATGGGCGTCGAGGTCTGCCGCTCTCTCCGCGAAAACATCGAACCCGGCGTCTGCTCACGGCGCAAGCTTGGCCCCTAGGGACCCTGGCCGTAATCATTTCAGAGGCGGATGGGTCGACCGCGGCAGCCGCGGATCGGTCAAAGTCAGTTATCAATTAGTCAATTATTGGTCAATTATCAAGTGCATTATTCCAAAGTGCTGGAAGTTTGAAAGTGTTGCTATGCAGCGAGTTCGGGAACAAAGGCTTACGTGTTTCCACGGCTCCTTGTCATCGTTGTCACTGCACTGTATCGAAGTCTCAGTTGTCCTCAATGTGTGTATAGGTCCCAGTTTAATTATCGAAGAAGCTCTATTCCCCGTGAATTGCTGGCTGACTTTGAAGTACCCAATCCAAAACAGCCCGTGTTAACAATGGCGGCATACAATTTAAAGAATAGAACCTGGAATCGGGCTGTCATTAAAACTTAATATTTTTGGCGAAATGCAAATAGGGAAAAATAAATTTGTCAGAATAAAAATCCAATGCACCAACTAGTTAGTGATTATAAAAGTGACAAAATATATGATAATAGACCAGGCTCAGTCCAAGTTAGTAGAAGCACGTTCAAACTCTGTTTAGTCATGAGCTTATTCGATGTCTCAATTAGACCGTGCATCTGTAACTCGATGTTAGCCTGCAGTTAACTGTAAGTAAGAAAACTGCTTCGCAGCAATTGACACACTCAGAAGGTCTCCTGCCCATTTTGAAGCACAGCTCGTCTGTCATTGATATTGGAGGCACGTTAATGAGTATTAGCAGGTAGTAAACTTGAATTGAATGATGATAAAAGTGATTTACTAGTTAGGTTCGCATTAGTTAACAAAATAGTTGGGGAACCTATCCCTCGAAATGGGCTCGCAATCACATCTTCTGTAGATTCTCCGTGAAATCTAGATTATGAGTTCCAAATTGACCTTTTGCAAGACGTTTTTTCAATGTTTCAAACGAACCTCAAATCCCCCTGGAAACCATGCCTTTAGTTTCAGTTCGTTTGCTTCCAAAGCCCGAAACTCAATCCAGCTACAATCACGAAAAACCTCGATGGCATGCAAAGAGATTCTAAAAACGAAGCAATTCCTGACAGCATTCGCTGGGTCCGTGAGAGCTGTCTTGAATACGCGTGTGCGTGCTGCCATTGCGCCTGTTACGACAAAGCAATTGGAGCTTCCTTTCCAGCATCAGTAAAGTACCAAGATGGTTCCACAGAGGCTGCTTCTGCCGCCGCCGACGCCGCTATTTCGTCTCAAGGCGGCGAAGACTCGCGACAGTACGTCCGGCACCAAGGCTATAAGAAGATAAATGAAAGTAAGAGACGGCTGCTGCGGCGGTGGCGCAGGCTTCGGAGAGCACTTCGACGGCGAGTGGCGTAGGCAGATGCTTTACGGCGTGATTTTGTGATTTATTGTGGGTTATTGCTTTATTGGTTTATCGGTAATATTGGAACATTGTTAAATGATTTAATACTTTTCAAGTGTCAGTGACTGCCGGGACAGGAGCTGGCAGTGGGAAATAGGACTGAGGGAAAAACGGCTGTGTGGTGTAGCGCTGGAGCTGTTACGAAATACGCTTGCGTTGAAGCCCCCTCGGTGTCCGCGTTTCGTCGTTTATATACCGACGAGTGCGTGCTGACTGAGTTTTGTTTGTTTGTTTGTCGGTATTTTTTACGTCGTTTGTATACCGACGAGTGCTGACTGAGCATCAGCTTACACACGGCTCGTTGAGCGCGAAGTACGCGCTAGATAGAGCAGGACGAATTGCGCGGGGAGGCCAACTGAGGCAGCGATCGCGGGCGTGAACGGGTTAGGAACCGCACCGGAAAGAACCGCACCGGAAGCACCTCGCTATCGCTTCCATTTCTCGAAGGGTGAGAGTTCGGCATTTGCACAGTCCTCACTCTGTGGGCCGACGAGCCAACGGATGTATATGGCGTGTGACAGCGTGGCTGACGGCCATGAACAAATCAGTCAATACTGGCGCTAACGGTACCTTCATACCTTCATAGCGACGGCCTGCGGACTAGCTGCAAACCACGCGAGCCGGCTAGTCTCCTAAGTGCAGCCGTCGCTGCTGGCGAAAGGCTCAGCAAATGGGCTCCAACGCCAGCGCGCGTAATAGCAAGCCCACGGCCATCTGTCACCTCCACATTTCCCCGACAGCATCTTTGCTCGACTCGAACTGACGCCCTGCAGCGGCAATAAACCTATTATACAAAGTGGCGACCGCCGGCGGATGGGCTACGGTAGCTTTGTAGGCGTGTGATCGCCGTCACGTGGTTCCGCCCCCCAGCCGACGTTCTGTCCGCCCAACGGGAACGCTCCTTGCCGGCACGTGACTCGTTCCTTGCCGCGCAATTCACTTCCTGCCTGTGCGTCGGCCTGCACGCACGCTATCCACTCTCTTCTCTCTCCTAAAGCCTCGTGCTCCGGAGCAGCACGCACGACGGCTGCTAGATCGTATAATACAGCCGTCGTCGACAACGCTTGTGGGGGCTTCGCTCTTCATCGCGCCGCCATCGCAGCGCCCGCGAGCCCCTACAGCTTCTAGGCGATGGCGGCTTCTATGCTATGGCTGAGAGGCAATCGGCGAAATCGGCATTGTCGCACGAAAGGGGCCAGCGAGCGCAGAATGCACGGCCGGCTTCGCGCCGTAATGGCTCGTCGCTCGGGCGGCGGCAGTGCTGGCGGAGGGGGGCTTCCCAGGAAGACTGGCCGCCACTGACCGTGGACTTAACTTGATGCTGGTAGAGCTGAAGTACGGACATTTCCTTCTCTAGACGTTTTCCCCAGGACATTTCCCCAGGACATTTCCCCCCGCACACCCCCTCTGGGGTAGGACGTTTCCCCCCTAGGATATAGGGTTTAGGGTGATAAGGTTTAGGTTTTAGGTTTTAGGGTGTGAGGTTTAGGGTTCAATGTTGAGAATTTATGGTGTGGGGTTTAGGGTTTTTACGTTTTAGAGTTTTAGGGTTTCAGGGTTTAATGGTTTAGGGTTTGGGTTTTAATGTTCAGGGTTTATATATCTATATACGTACTATTACGCGTTGTGCGGAGTACTGTTATTATGTTCAACTTTTTATTGATGGTTTCTTGTGATTGATCTGATTGGCCTAGCAGTAGCTCATTGAGAAAAACATAGAGGTACAGTTTTGTGATTAGACTACCCACAAAGTCATAAAAAATGTTAAACATTTTAAGTTTTTTGAAACCCGCCTTAAAGAATAAAATCGTTATAAATGCAAAGCCAAATTTTGGTGGTTGTCAGATAAATAAAACATGGTCAATAAAGTTATTATTTCAAGACCTATTTACACCGGAAGCAGTACCTTGAGTTCAACAAAATAATTTTCTTTTAAAATAACAGCCCCAACTGCGGCTTTCTGCGAATATAAGCTACCCAGCTCAAAATCGACCCGGAGAAATCACTTTGAGAAACGATAAAAAGCTGTTTCCCAAAAAACTGACACACCTTCTCGAGATTAAACTTCCGACTGGTAGTATAACAAGATCATAAAAGAGTACACCCTCAATTGGCTGGGGCCTAGTCCCGCCTCCAACTCCTCCGCCCAGCCCGTAGCAACCGGTTGCAAACGGCATTCGATGGCCCACTTCTTATTTACCTGGGAGAAACATGTTTACATTGGTATGTTACGTCGGCTCACAAACCGGAAGTGACTATCGTTAGGCCTCACGAATCCTGGGACAGCTGATCCGATTCCCGTAGCGGCCGTAACACACGAGACGACGGCCGCGAGTGGCCGTTCGTCCGGCGGCCGGTAAGCTTGGTGACTTTGATGGAACTGGCACGTCGTTTACTGGAAGTCAGTCTGAAAATGTTGATTACATTATATTTTAGGAAAAATGAGATGATTTCAAGTTCTTAAATATGTGTTTCATATTTTGCTAGCGATATTGGCGAGTGCGGATTTGCCACCCGGCTGCTGCATAGTTTGACGGCCGGCGGTATGAGATCTATCGTGGATATGTTCTGCTTATGCTACTTAAGGATCTTTTTAGGTTAAGTCATTCCTAAGATCATTGCTTATTTATATATTGAATTGCTTGTGTGGTGCATAGCGCTTCCTAGTGCTGTCGCTTGGTTATAGCTTGGGGTTCTCAAGTTTACCTGCAAACGACAGTCCAATGCCTGCTGTGACTTATGTCATATCTCCCAAAATAATGATACGATCACCTTAAAACTTTTGAATATATGATTGATTGCAGTTAAATATCATTCCAACTTTTTCGCGTGCATATTGGACCTCATTAGATAGACTTATTTTAGTCAAAACTGGCTGCGTTCGTCATGCTAAGCCGTTCTCGTCCTTTCATTCACATGTCTTAAAAATCATATAGGTAGGCTAATAGTGGCCAGATCAACTTTAAAATTGAACTACACGCTCATAAGTACGTGCTTTAAAGTTTTATTATAAAAAGGTAGTAACACAGCTGTATATGTGCTTAAAAGTTGTAAAATAATAAGCATAGTAACAGTCTTTTTTTGTCATCGCCTACAAGCGTTTACAGCTTAAGTAGGCTTCTCTGAGGGCTTTCCCAACACTGGTACTCTATACATCATTAATTCTACAGCTTATTCAATACTCAACCAATCGACGTGAAATTTTGAATGTGGGTGGGGCTCAGCAACTAATATCGCCCCCTGCGCATCCAGGATGGATGGGTTTGTATGCATGTAATATGACGGTCACAAAATGTCCTTGAACTGTGATCGTAATGTCAGTCAACAGTTTGGCATTTCAATTTTTTATATATTGTTTTTATTTTGGGAAACATAGAACCGAGCGCCCTGCATTGTTTTTGAGGGGTTTGCCATATTTTTTAGAAATATTGGTATTGAATCTGTTGATTTGACGATAAAACCATATTTGACTGTGCGATAGTGCAATATGTGACCATGACTTTTGCAGGTCATTAGAACCTCTACACGGCAGCTATGTTACGTCAAACGATAGCTTATTTTACCATTGCTGTTTGTGCCAATGTTCATGCCATTCGTTTTACTGGTCTTTGTACGATATCAATAAATGTGCTTGTGGTGGATAAACACTTTTTTATGGGGCACGTGACTCCTACTACTATTTAGATTTACTTATTAATTTTATTGACCATGTTCCAGTCATCTGACAATAACCAAAATTCGCGATTGCATTAATAACTAGCTTACTTCTAAATAATCGACTTTCAAAAAACCTTAACAATCTAAATTTTGACCATTTTTGGAAGTATAATCCGTTATACAAAACTTCAAATTATACTGAGTTGATTTTATTTCAATAGAGCGTCAACTTCATTTGATTATACGTATATATTTGGGACCGATGGCAGCAACCCGGGTTACCGAATCCGGTTTCGCAAATAGAACCACATCATTTATGTTGCGGAAGTCGAAAACGCCATTGACCTGATTCAGGTGCAGCACCGTTAGAATCGTGTCGAAGCAAACTGAAGAACTATGTGTGCAAGGGCTCTAAGAAATGATGCACGCTGGGGTTTGCTATAATGACGATATAAAGATGATAGCAGTGATGTTCTCAACAACGAAATGGAGCTGATGTGCAAGTTCTTGGAAACATTTCTGGGAGCCTAATAACCACCTGCTGGTCTGAAAAGGTTATGCAGGATGTCCAAAATCGCCGCACCAGTGCTCGGATGGCTAGTATCACTGATAGTGAGGACGAGGATCCTGACAATATTGGCGCGCCGTTGGCGGCCGCATCAAATATGGCACTGACTTGTGGCAGAAAAAAGCATCAGCCCAGAATAATAATAATGATAATATTGCACTTGATAAAGCGCCCTCAGAGAACTCAATCTCTCTCTGGGCGCTTTACATTTGCAGCAAAGTGATATGCATTTAAATAGTAAGTACAATCATGCTTGAAAAACAAACAAAATGAATAATATGGCTAGGGGTGACATGTACAGGGTCAGCATGCAAATGTGGTTAGTGGCAGCATGCAGAGTGTCAGCACGCATAAGCACATCAAGGACGAATCACAGGGACCCACTAAATGCTGTCCTAAATAGGTGTGTTTTTAAGTTTCTCTTAAATGTGGTCAAGTCATGGGATGTTCTGGCGCAGGTCGGGAGGGAGTTCCAGGCTTTAGGAGCATACGAGCTGAATGCACGGTCACCAAAGGATTTAAGGTTTGTACGAGGTATTTCCAGACTGTTGGATTCCGAAAATCGGGTGGTACGATGCTTGGCCTGATGGGGTAGTATATCTGAAAGAGAGGCTGGAGATATAGAATGAAGGGACCTAAAAGTGAGCGACAAAACCTTGAAGTCAATCCGTTGCCTCACAGGTAGCCAGTGCAGGTCGGCGAGAAGTGGAGTAAAGTGGCAACTTCGACGCTCACGACAGACAAGCCTAGCTGCAGAGTTTTGCACCAGCTGCAATCGCCTAATCGCCCATGCTGGTAGGCCAGTTAGCACTGAGTTGCAGAATTCGAGACGGGATGTCACGATTGCTAGGACCAACTTAGACGTGGTATCTTTATCTAAACAAGCCCTAATTTAAGCAATGTTATGAAGCTGAAAATAGGCAGATTTGAATGTGGAGCTGATGTGGTCGTCTAACGAGAGGTCGCTTTGCAATATGACACCTAGATTTTGAGCTGATTCAACTGGAGATATGCTGGCAGAGCCAATTTTGAAAGTCAGCCTTTCTAATCTCTGAATCACACTGGGTTTGCCCATAACTAGTAAGTTAGTTTTATCGTCGTTTAGTTTTAGAAAATTTGCTGCCATCCATGTGCAGATGTCATCAATGCATGCAGCAAGTGAGTTGAGAGAATTTGAGTTGCTTGAAGGCTGGGAGCGATCAAAGCAAAGGTACAACTGAGTGTCATCAGCATAGAAGTGAAAGCCTAGATTGTGCTTGGCAATCACATCAGCAAGAGGGAGAGTATAAACCATGAAAAGAACCGGACCTAGCACGGAGCCCTGAGGTACTTCATATTTTAGAGGTACTTCGGATGATCTTTGTCCATTCACGTCAATACTCTGGAGTCTTCCACTGAGATTGGACCTGAACCACTGCAGAGCAGTGCCAGTGATGCCCAGGCTAGATGAGAGGCGCTCTAGAAGTACTTTGTGATCGATGGTATCAAAAGCTGCCGAAAGATCGAGCAAAACAAGAAGAAACACTCTACCCTTGTCTGCATTCCTAAGTAGGTCGTTGTATACCCTAAGCAATGCTGACTCTGTGGAGTGATTAGCTCTAAAGCCAGACTGGAACTTACTAGCAAGGTGTGAGGTTTCGATATACGAGTTCAGCTGGTTTGCCATGACCTGTTCCAGTGTCTTTGATAGGAATGGTAGAAGGGAGACTGGGCGGTAGTTGCTTAAGTTCTCTTGGTCTAGTGTAGCTTTCTTGAGATGTGGCCTGAATGCAAATTTTTTGAAAGGTACTGGGACCAGACCTAAGGCTAATGTCATATTAACGATGTTGGTTATGCATGGCAGCAGCAGCAGATCAATGCAACGTAGGAGCAGGACAGTGGGAATAGGGTCCACAGGACTTGTTGTCTTCTTTGATTGAGATACGACCTTTAGGACTAGATCACTAGTGACCTGCTTAAATGCAGACATTGAGGCGCCGCCAGGAACCGAGGAACAGCATTCTAGTGGGGAGGTTGTCATTGCAGGGATGGATTCCCTGATCTTGTCTATCTTCTGCACAAAGAATCCAGAGAAGCGATCGGCTAGATCATCGCAAGGATCATCAGGTAAGGAGCTAACCTGGGAACTGTTGAGGAGATGATTTATTGTCGACATCAGCATATTTGGATTGTGCAACTGTAATTCAACAATGTTTCTGTAGAAGCTAGACTTGGCCTTTGCTAGGATCGATTGGTACGACCTACAGTAGTCTTCATATGCCTGGCGATGGACAGTTAGTCCGGATCTTTTGTATGCCTTTTCAACCTTTCGTTTAGTAGACTTGGCTAGTTTATTGTCTGTGTTAAACCATAGGCCGTCTTGGCGGGGGGCGAACAGTGCGCTTTGTCAGAGGTGCAAACTAGTCGAGCGTGTCAGCTAGTGTCGTGTTGTAGCAATCTACCAGTGATGACAGATCGGAGGGAGGAATGAGCAGCAAAGGTGAAGCAGATATTCTCGCACGGACAGCATCGATGTCAAGGGTCTTGAGGTTTCGCGATTCACAGGTTATTTTAGAGGAGGATGTGGGCACACACTGTAGATTGAATGATATCTGCATGTGGTCAGATAAGCAGGATTTGGTAATAATTGGTGATGACAAAGTGCAGTTATATGACAAAATTTGGTCGAGTGTGTTACCCTTGATGCGGGTAGGGCCACGCACATGAGCCACAAGAGATAATGAGTCAGTCAATGCACAAAATTCGGTGCTGAAAGCGTCAGATAAGTTATCAAAGTGAACGTTGAAATCACCCATAACGAGGAAGGATCGATTTCTTGCACACAGAATCGATATGAGATAGGAGAAATCTGAGACAAAGAAGGATTTTGTAACTGGTGGGCGATAGACTACTGCCACTATCGGTAGCTTGTTTTCGGGTGAGACCAAGACAATTGATTCAAAAGACTGCTTCGAGGGTACCGCAAATGGCTTGAAGTTGAATTTCGAGCGCACACTAAAAGCAACTCCACCTCCAGTTTTGATTGATCTAGGGGTGTGAAAGAACGAGAAACCAGATGGAGTTGCGTCTTTAATTGTCGGGCAGTTTATCGATTTCAGCCAAGTTTCAGTTAGGGCGATCAGGTCGATTCCATTTCCAGAAATAAGGTCGTTTATTACTAGAGGTTTATTGCACATTGAGCGAAGATTCCAAAGGCAAGCGTTAAGTCTGGCCGATTGGGTTACAACAGGCCTGATGACCACTAAGTTAGAGAGATTTACAGTGACGCATGCGGGGGAGCGTGCTGAGCGGTTCGAGACAATGCTAGGAATACCAAACGAGCGGCGTCTCAGCTGGCGGTTCCGGCCACCGCGGCGGCTTCGCGTTGCTTTCCTTTTGTTAATGCATAGTTCATGAATCGTAGCATCTACATTAATATCTAGGAATGCATTTGATATACGATGACGAAGCGATAGCAGTTGCTGACGATCATAACTAACAAGTAGGTTACTAGCCGCCGGCGTAGCTAAGGCAGCCGCCGGCCTGGGAGACCCAGCAGCCCGAAGCGATAAGCGGTTAGATGTCCATACGCACGTAATTTGTTACGCGCTATGGTCAAATAACAATCAGAATAACTTTAAACAGGTCTTAGATGTATCGTTTCCGTATACGATGTTCGCAAGAACTTTGGTTTTCGGAAGAATTCTGCAATGAACACGAACGCACGTTAGAGCGCTAAATGTCAGAAGGCTGCTCCTGGCGTTCAGATACGCTCTGGAGTGCACGAAGAAGGAACCAGTGGTGGTCCAAAATCAGCCATCAATCCTGAGCTAGTTCATGAAAAAATAGGCTCAATTTTAGTTATCGATCTGGTTAGATACTGCCTACTTGCCCAATAAAAACCATTGTTTTCAAAATTTCTATCTTTTAGCCCACGAATATACCTCGAGCTCAATATTTTCAGCCTATTTGCATATAATTGGGACCAATATTCAGGTAGTTATTGCAATCCGTGCGCGCGCGAACTCTAGTTACAGTGCTAATCCTGGTTACCGCCATCGGGCTAGCATCGGTATTCTTACTTATACATTTATCAAAATAGGGGGAATGTCCACCCGGGGGGAAATGTCCTACGGTCCCTCAGGAGGAAAACTTCTTACAACCGGTAGTGCTAACCTAAAGCCTGCACTTCTGGGGCCGCGATAAAGTGGGCCCAGGGGTTTTGCAGAGCGCCCGCACGACGCCTACCCGCCGGATCCGGTCGTTTCTAGAAGTTCAGAGTGCAAACCATGAGCAAAACGCTGATCGGCCGCAACGGCCTGGGTATCAAATGCGTTTCCAGCGACGGCCTACACAAATGAGCGAGGAACGATGGGCAAAAGCAGGACTCGTTCCTTGTTTTTGGCGACAGCCCAATGAACGACTGGTAATTCGGACGAAGTTCCGGTTGACGACAACATGACAAATTCCTGTGCGCATATGTCTGTATTGAATTTTACCCTATCTTTACTCTCGCCAGTGTAACCAACTACGTTATCTTGCCATCAGTAACTCTGGATAATTGAGTTCCTTGAAGCGACCTCTAAAGTACTTGGACGGAGATTCTGAGATCTGAGAGTACGCCGAAAATAGGAGACTTGTTGCCTCTCGTTGTGTTCTTAGGGCAAAATACCGCTAAGGAATATGCATTTGAAAGTAGTCAATTTAATGCGGAGCAGAGCGCCAAGCAGTAGATCCACAGAGCGAGTATCTGTAGGTCGTAGAGTGGCCGGTCTACTTACCAACTACGGTACTGGTGCGCCGGGGCGGGCCCACTGCTGATTGACAGTAGCAGTGAGCCAAAAGTGGCGGGCTGAATAGCCATGGCACGCGGTTGGCCTGTGCAGGCCAGGCTCAAAAGCTTCATCGGCAGCAGCAAGTTGCCCGTGTGGTAATAATAATAATAATAATAATAATAATGCACTTGATAAAGCGCCCTCAGAGAACCTAATCTCTTTCTAGGCGCTTTATATTTGCTGCAAAGGGAAGGTGGCGTCGAAACGGCTGCTATTATTGTGTTATGGTCGTCCTCGCGAATAGTTGTTTGCGAGCGCGTGCGTGCTGCTCACGTATCACCAACAAACCGGCATTCTTCCTATCCAGCATGAGTTCGTTTCCTGAGCTTGAGTTCTATTGCGGCACTTATGTCGCTAGATAACACACGCTACCTGTCAGACGAACCTTTGCCGGCAGAGCGAACGTCTTGCCAACTACATATACTATCTGGGCGGGTTTCAAAAAAATTTCCCGACCTTAAGCTACAGCCCTCTAAGCGGAGTTTTCTTCACTCGCGTTCTGAACTCCTGGCTGCGACATGCAATCAATGATAATAATAATGATGCACCTGATAAAGCGCCCTCAGAGAACTCAATCCCCCTCTAGGAGCTATACATTTTCCGCAAAGGAAGAAGCAATTGAATGGTGATACACGCGGTAGAGCGCCCATGGCTTTGAGGCTGCTGCTACTCCGGGTACTCTTCTGCTAAGCACTAGCAATTACCATCGTCGCACCGGCCACAGGAGGTAAGAAAATGCGCTGCATGAACGAGAGCTTTGCTTACTCTCAGGTTCAAGAGAAACTGATATCTAAGCGCTCCTGAGCCCCAGTAATCTGCCTCAAAGAGGCGCTTAATCAGGCATGGGCAATGACGTTGTGTGATCGCTCAACCGTGCCAGCAAAGTGTCAGCTGCCATTACAATCTGGATGTAACATTTAGCATGCAGCCGTTAAATTCAAGTAATAATGAGAGGGATTGCAAATGAGACAACAATAATTTTGGGACCTTGGTGCCTGAATAGTCGGGGCTGTTATCTGAAAGCAATCACTTGGACCATTCGATGCAAACGGGTGTAGATTGGCATGCGATAGCTCGGCTAACGGCCTCGCACACATCAGGCGTTACCGGCGCGAACATATCTTCATACCTTCATGGCGACGGCCAGAGGACTACCTGCAAACTACGCTGGGTGGCTAATCTCCTAAGCGCAGCCATCGCGGCTGGCTAAAATCTCGGAAAATGAATTCAGACGCCAGGACGCGCGCGATAGCAAGCCGGCGGCCATTCGTCACCCTGCAATCCACCGATGCCATTTTTGCTCAACTCGAACTGCCGCCCTGCAGAGGCAGTAAACCGCTTCCGCAAAGCGACGACCGCCGACCGATAGGCTACAGCGGCTTCTAGGCGATGGCGGCGAGGCAATCGGCGAAATCGACGCAGTCGCACGAAAGGGGCGAGCGTACGCTGCATGCTTGGCCGGCTTCCCCTCGTGCAAAATTAATGGCTCGTCGCACGGGCGGCGGCAGTGCCGGCGGAGCGGGGCTTCCATGTAAGTCTGACCGCAGAGTTAATTTGATGCTGTTAGCACTAACGTCGCGGTTGCACTTCCGGGGCTGCGAAAAAGAGGGCGGCGGGGTAAGACTTGTTGACGCTGTTGTGTTCTTAGGGCAAAATACCGCTAAGGAATATACATTTGAATATATATATAGCTCATATATATATATATATATATATGAGCTAGGGGATAACTTGACTCTCCAAGATACTGGAGTGCCTCTGCGGTTGGCCGCACGCTTACGTCAAAAGCTCAACCACCGGTAGCAGGCGGGGCATACATCGCGGCGGCCGAGAAGCCACAGGCGCACACAACACGTGGCGTCACCGGGTCAGCTCGTTCGTCCCGCCCTTCGAGCAACGCCGCTACAGGACGGCGACAGAACGTAGCGACCGATTCGCTCTGTCGCTGAGCACCGGTAGCCCAACGACGATAACCGTGGTGACCCAGCGTGACCCCGCGGATAGAGCCAGAAGGACAGAGGCAGACTGCCAGCAGAGCGGCGACGTTCAGGCCTACAATCCGACCACGGTCCAGCCGAGCGACGGCTTCAAGCGTTAGTTACGCAGCTTGGTTCGCCAGCTGCCCGGCCAGAGTGCAAGGTCGGCTGACCCGTGCAGATGGCTGGATAGGCGTCACTTCGACGTTTTTCCGGGCTGCAAGACGAATGTCGCCTGAAGTCGCAGACTGGCAGAGGCAGTGGCATCGGGCTAATCAAGCGAGTGGCGATCGCTAGAGTGGAAGCCGCTCGTGCGGCCGAAGCTCGCTCCGACCGTGGCGCTCATCTATGAGGGGGAGGAGGAGCAAATATCGCCGAGCGACGCCGAGCGACCTGAGAAGAGACGGACCACACCGCCGCACCAGCTGGGCAGATAGTCAAAGAGCGCCTACAGCGGGCTTGAATCGGAGGCCTGCCAGCGAAACTGCACGCTGCCCAGTAGCGAGTGGCTGGCATCAATCCAAGCAGCAGGAGACGCTGGTCGGCACGTGCATTCCACGCTGCTTTGTAAAGCTGCTGGACCGAGGCCAACGGAGACCCGGTCTCAAAATGGTGGGTGCAAGGCGATACGTCGTGCGCTTTTGAACGATGAAGGCTTGCTGTGTCTAGTCTTGAGTTGCTTCGCACGACAAGCACAACGAATGGTAAGAAGGTCGTGAGAAAAGCTGACGGGATTATTTAAAAATGTGTCGTTAGCTTCGATAAGTTTGCCTCGGCGTAGCTCAACCATCAGTTTGCAGTGTCCAGTCGAGACTTGATGACTCGATGCTAACATACCCATATGCCGCGATGCCACAAAGCCACTCGGAGCTAATTGGTTGCAAGGCAGGAGAGTTATCTGCAGCCAATTTTAAGCCTTGGCGGCTGGATGTGAGTATTCGGTGGCACCCGTAACTCGCAGATCGTCCGGCCAGTGCAACATGATGATTGGAGCAGATGCAAGGCTTTGCAGCCAGGCTCGTCTGCAGCGAGCGGTTCGCTTGCCCCAATACATTTCACCGACTCGGACTGCCACTTGCTCAAGCAACTATTGCATCAAAGGCTTTTTCACTCATGTTTAAATCTCTTCCTTTTCTGGATCTTCATTGCCATTAGGAAATATTTCCACTTCAAGCTTTGAAGTAATGAATTTAAGAATAAGCCCACTCCTCGCATCATGTGCTCTATTCACACGGGTTGTTGTTATTGTACTAATACGTGCTGATCTTGAGAACGTTATCCCACATCAGCTGAATCGTGTTTCATTCCCAGCACATGCTAAGTGACTAGAAAGGGTCTAGTTGTTTCGAGGTGAACCAGAAATACTTCATTCTTATTTTGTACTGCCCACTGTAGATATTGTCAGACAGGGGCATTGCTGTACGTACAGCTTCTCAGTAATTGCACATCAGCCACATTTGACATTCTTGATCTCAAGCAAAGGAGGCTCCAAAGAAAGAAGGATCGAGTAGAGAGAGAGAGAGAGAGAGAGAGAGAGAGAGAGAGAGAGAGAGAGAGAGAGAGAGAGAGAGAGAGAGAGAGAGAGAGGGACAGAGGGACAAGTCTAAGCACTGGATAAATTGCTTCAACTTCGAGGCTAAGCTTAGCTTGGAGAGGAAATCAACGACACATGTACGGATTAGGAAAATAGAAAGAACATCCAACACAGGAGGAAATGTCCTACCTCGGGGGAAATGTCTAGGGACATATGTCCTAAGCTCCACCAGGGGGCGGGGAGTGTCCGTAGTGGGAAAACGTCCAGGTGGATCTCCTCCATCCGGATTTCAGGCATTCCTTCAAGTGTCGCCTTTTTGGATAGAGGTCTTGATGTTAGTTAGGAGTGAATCGGCTAGGTTTGATCTCATGTACGGGATATGTCAGCGCGACCTGAGACTCTCCTAGTGAAGATGGTTGCAGTATGAAGTTGGGCTTGTTTCTACTCGTATACTTGTTTCTGTTCGTATACAGAAACGATACAGCTAAGACCTGTTTAAAGTTATTCTGATTGGTTTTTGACCGTAGCACGTAAGAAATTACGTGCCTATAGACATCTAAACGCTTATCGCTTCGGGCTGCTGGGTCACCCACGCCGGCTGCTGCATTAGCTACGCCGGCGGCTAGTAACCTACTTGTTAGTTATGGTCGTCAGCAGCTGCTATCGCTTCGTCATCGTATATCAAATGCATTCCTAGATATTAATGTTGTTGCTAAGATTCATGAACTATGCATTAACAAAAGGAAAGCACCCAGTAGCCGCCGTGGTGGCCAGAACCGCCAGCTTAGACGCTGCTCGTTTGGTATTCCTAGCATTGTCTCGAACCGCTCAGCACGCTCCCCTGCATGCGTCACTGTAAATCTCTCAAACTTAGTGGTCATCAGGCCTGTTGTAACCCAATTGGCCAGACTTAACGCTTGCCTTTGGAATCCTTGCTCAATGTGCAATAAACCTCTAGTAATAAACGACCTTATTTCTGAAAATGGTATCGACCTGATCGCCCTAACTGAAACTTGGCTGAAATCGATAAACTGCCCGACAATTAAAGACGCTACTCCATCTGGTTTCACGTTCTTTCACACCCCTAGATCAATCAAAACTGGAGGTGGAGTTGCTATTATCGTGCGCTCGAAATTCAACTTCAAGCCATTTGCGGTACCCTCGAAGCAGTCTTTTGAATCAATTGTCCTGGTCTCACCCGAAAACAAGCTACCGATAGTGGCAGTAGTCTATCGCCCACCAGGTACCAAATCCTCCTTTATCTCATTTTCTCCGATCTCATTTCGATTCTGTGTGCAAGAAATCGATCCTTCCTCGTTATGGGTGATTTCAACGTTCACTTTGATAACTTATCTGACGCTTTCAGCACCGAATTTCGTACATTGACAGACTCATTATCTCTTGTGACTCATGTGCATGGCCCTACCCACATCAAGGGTCACACACTCGACCAAATTTTCTCATATAACTGCACTTTGTCATCACCAGTTATCACCAAATCCTGCTTATCTGACCACATGCAGATATCATTCAATCTACAGTGTGTGCCCACATCCTCCTCTAAAATAACCTGTGAATCGCGAAACCTCAAGACCCTTGACATCGATGCTGTCCGTGCGAGCATATCTGCTTCACCTTTGCTGCTCAGTCCTCCCTCCGATCTGTCATCACTGGTAGATTGCTACAACACGACACTAGCTGACACGCTCGACGAGTTTGCACCTTTGACAAAGCGCACTGTGCGCCCCCCGCCAAGACGGCCTATGGTTTACCACAGACATTAAACTAGCCAAGTCTACTAAACGAAAGCTTGAAAAGGCATACAAAAGATCCGGACTAACTGTCCATCGACAGGCATATGAAGACTACTGTAGGTCGTACCAATCGATCCTAGCAAAGGCTTAGTCTAGCTTGTATAGAAACATTGTTGAATCACAGATGCACAATCCAAAAATGCTGATGTCGACAATAAACCATCTCCTCATCCGTTCCCAGGTTAGCTCCTTACCTGATGATCCTTGTGATGATCTAGCCGATCGCTTCTCTGGATTCTTTGTGCAGAAGATAGACAAAATCAGGGAATCCATCCCTGCGATGACAACCTTCCCACTAGAATGCTGTTCCTCGGTTCCTGGCGGCGCCTCAATGTCTGCATTTAAACAGGTCACCAGTGACGTAGTCCTAAAGCTCGTATCTCAATCAAAGAAGACAACAAGTCCACTGGACCCTATTCCCACTGTCCTGCTCCTACGTTGCATTGATCTGCTGCTGCCATGCATAAGCAACATCATTAATATGTCATTAGCCTCAGGTCAGGTCCCAGCACCTTTCAAAAAAGCTGTAGTCAGGCCACTTCTCAAGAAAGCTACACTAGACCAAGAGAACTTAAGCAACTACCGCCCAGTCTCCCTTCTACGATTCCTATCAAAGACACTCGAACGGGTCGTGGCGGACCAGCTGAACTCGTATATCGAAACCTCACACCTTGCTAGTAAGTTCCAGTCTGGCTTTAGAGCTAATCACTCCACAGAGTCAGCATTGCTTAGGGTATACAACGACCTACTTAGGAATGCAGACAAGGGTAGAGTGTCTCTTCTTGTTTTGCTCGATCTTTCGGCAGCTTTTGATACCATCGATCACAAAGTACTTCTAGAGCACCTCTCATCTAGCCTGGGCATCACTGGCACTGCTCTGCAGTGGTTCAGGTCCAATCTCAGTGGGAGACTCCAGAGTGTTGACGTGAATGGACAAAGATCATCTGAAGTACCTCTAAAATATGGAGTACCTCAGGGCTCTGTGCTAGGTCCGGTCCGTTTCACCGTTTATACTCTCCCTCCCGCTGATGTGATTGCCAAGCACAATCTAGGCTTTCACTTCAATGCGGATGACACTCAGTTGTACCTTTGCTTTGATCCCTCCCAGCCTTCGAGGACCTCAAATTCTCTCAACTCACTTGCTGCATGCATTGATGACATCCGATCATGGATGGCAGCAAATTTTCTAAAACTAAACGATGATAACACCAACTTACTAGTTATGGGCAAACCCAGTGTTATTCAGAAATTGGAAAGGCTGACTTTCAAAATTGGCTCTGCCAGCATATCTCCAGTTGCATCAGCTCGAAATCTAGGTGTCATATTCCAAAGCGACCTCTCGTTAGACGACCACATCAGCTCCACAGTCAAATCAGCCTATTTTCAGCTTCATAACATAGCTAAAATTAGGGCTTGTTTAGATACGGATACCACGTCCAAGTTGGTCCATGCATTCGTGACATCTCGTCTCGACTTCTGCAACTCACTGCTTACTGGCCTACCAGCATGTGCGATCAGGCGATTGCAGCTGGTGCAAAACTCTGCAGCTAGGCTTGTCTGTCGTGAGCGTCGCAGTTGCCACATTACTCCACTTCTCGCCGACCTGCACTGGTTACCAGTCAAGCAACGGATTGACTTCAAGGTTTTGTCGCTCACTTTTAGGTCTCTTCATTCTATGGCTCCAGCCTATCTTTCAGATATACTACCCCATCAGGCCAAGCATCGTACCACTCGCTTTTCGGAATCCAACAGTCTAGAAATACCTCGTACAAACCTTAAATCCTTTGGAGACCGTGCATTTAGCTCGTATGCTCCCACAGCCTGGAACTCCCTCCCGACCTGCATCAGAACATCCCCTGACCTGACCACATTTAAAAGAAACTTAAAAACATACCTATTTAGGACAGAATTTAGTGGGTCCTTGTGATTCGTCCTCGATGTGCTTATGCGTGCTGACACTGTTCATGCTGCCACTAACCACATTTGCATGCTGACCCAGTGCATGTAACCCCTAACCATGTTATTCATTTTGTTTGTTTTTCAAGCATGATTTTACTTACTATTCTATTGCGTATCACTTTGCAGCAAATGTAAAGCGCCTAGAAAGAGATTAAGTTATCTGAGGGCGCTTTATCAAGTGCAATATTATTATTATTATTAT
>WPIO01000295.1:0-70000 GCA_009760855.2 Cristatella mucedo
TTTCGCATTTATCGATGGCTGCTTTCGCGTTTTCATTCCGCTTCCGGTCACAATGTATTTGCCCACAGGTAAAGTGCACTGCTAACACGACGGCGCCTTATTGCTCTATTTACGGCGTATTTAAAGCCAACCATCTTGTGAGTTAACTTCACCACGGGGATGTCAAATAAAATATGTTTCGTAGTTTACACATGGGAAAAGTGGTGATTATATGAGTAATGGAGTGTGAAAAGAGCTAGTAAAATTGCTTTGGCTAAGCAATCACTAATCTTTGGCACTCGAGTAGGTCACGGTGATTAGGACTGATCAGGTCTCATGCTGCCATTCCCACTATCTGCCTAGTGTTCCAACTCTCCATTCTAAACTTATCGAGGGCTTCCTTTTGCTCTGCTTGCCGACACTCAGCGCTATGGCTTTCCTAAAATACTCAGAAAAATGCACCTGGAATATATTGCTGCTTCAGCGTATTAGGGCTTGATATTACCCTGATTTGCGATGAGCATCGCTCTTAATGTTTTCGAGTTACTGGAAACGCGGACACTTTCGCTGAACAGGCTGTCATGCTAAAGCCTTACGCTGTGTGTGGTGATAATAGTGTTGCACATAAGGAATCACACTCACTAAGTGTCACAAACGATTCTCTACTTGTTTTTAACTGCTCCGCTTAGATGCTCGGCCATTTCCTTGCAAGCACGAGAATTTCCATCGTAATGAAAATTATGTGGCTCAAAAAGCCACAGTCAGGATAGATGTTATGCTGTAGAGCTGTCTATAAATCACTCAAAAACCTAAGCAGCTTTCGGTAGTTATGCTATAATAGATAGCCTCAATCTCACCCAACATTGACAACATGCAACTCAACGCTAATTCGACCGGGCGGTCAAGGAAGGTATTAGCGTGGAAGTAGCATCTCAGGAGGGTTCGAAAGCATGCACCACGGTCAGCAGCAGGGGGCAATACCTAAGAACTGTGGAAGTGGAGCTCCACACTCGAGAACCCTCTCACTAGCTGCTGTTGCCGACAGCCTTTAAGCGAAAGAATGGAATTGCTAATTTGTCTTCCATTGAGACCTGAAGACACGAGGATGCTACAATTGTGAAACCTTCTGTGCTAGTTATGAAGTAGCCAAGCCTCGGTGGGCTTCGGGCTGTCAGTTACAAAGGTTTCTGTACGTCCATTAATCAGCAGGGAGCTTAGTGCAGTACATTTAGCTAAGGGAAAACGTGACCAAACTTCGAATATTAGCTGACTACCCTACTGGCCATATTCGCAGCGTACTAAAGAGGCATGACTTTCATAACTAAACGGACTGCCTTAACGGGAAGTGCAGTATTTGAGCTTTTAGACACAAACATTTCAGCTGTTAAAACGGGTTTTAGCAATCCCAACTCTCTGCTATACCTTTTTCCCCCTGAAATATTAGAATATGGATCTAACGTAATATAAACTACTTATTAAGTCATCCTTCTTTTCCCCTAAAACAGGAACTGTCTTGATACTTTATAAACAACTTTCAACGAGGCAACACTAACCTTATCCGAGCCTCAAGGTGAAGGTCGAAACAGTGGTACTATCAGAAAAGAAACAAGCAAAATCTAATAGTTTACAGCATAGACCCTCAGGTTTTCAGTGTTTTCTACGAGTCCGACCTTATTTTTTTTGTGTCACACGGAGTGGCATCTCTCAGCGCTAGCCGCGATAGTGCAGGGTCTGACTTATCGCACCTCGTAGCGCTGACCGATAGGCCATGGCGGACTAGCCTAGATTTGGCCACAGGACTGGCCAAGGTCACTGGCGCAAGGAACTGGCCAAGGGCTAGCCAAGCGATTGGCCCAAGGGCCTAGCCCAGGGGCTATCCCGATGGGCTGGGCCAAATGGGCTAGCCGAGGACTTAGTCCAGAAGAATTAAGTCCTAGGAACATGCGAGCACTGACGGAGCGATAGGGGTCCGTGACCAAACCAATACATATTAGGCCCAAAAAAAACCAGGTCCGAGAGGGCAGAGAGGGCAGAGATGGCATAGATGGCATAGAGGGAGGGGCAGTGAGGGCAGAGAGGGCAGTGATGGGCAGAGAGGGCAGATAGAGAGAGAGAGAGAGGGCCCGCTGAAGGCAAGAGTAGGCAAGAGGGTAGAGAGGGCAGAGAGGGGTAGAGAAGAGAGAGAGAGAGAGAGAGAGAGAGAGAGAGAGAGAGAGAGAGAGAGAGAGAGGAGGAGGGGGAGAGAGAGAGAGAGAGAGAGAGAGAGAGAGAGAGAGAGAGAGAGAGAGAGAGAGAGAGAGAGAGAGCGAGAGAGAGAGAGAGGAGGAGAGAGAGGAGAGAGGAGATAGAGGAGAGAGAGCGGAGAGAGAGGGAGAGAGAGAGAGAGAGAGAGAGAGAGAGAGAGAGAGAGTATAAAGGACAGGAACTGACAGAGATCAGGGCTGCAGCTTCGGTAGTCGATGCGAGGACTACGCTTCGAGAGCACGAGAGACGAACCTACGGCGACAGACAGCTACGGACCCTAGTAAAACTCCACAAGCATTGCGGTATGATAGTTGATAACCATAACATATTGACTGAACATCATTAAACAAGTACGATCTGAACTATGCCAGTTATCTGTTGGCAAGACCAATATTAAGAATAATACACTTGATAAAGCGCCCTCAGAGAACTCAGTCTTTTTCTAGGCAATTTACATTTGCTGCAAAGAAAACACGATCGACTGATGAGTGGTATAATGCTTGATAAACAACATAAATAGCATACTTAGGGGTGACATGCACAGCGTCAGCAGGCAAGCCTGGTTAGTGGCAGCATGCAAGAGTGTCAGAACGCATAAGCTCACAAAGAAAGAAAAACAAGGACCTACTAAACGCTGTCATGGATAGATGGGTTTTATAATTTTTTCTAAATGTGGTCAAGTCAGGAGATGTCGTGAAGGTAGTCGTGAGTGAATTCCAGGCCTTGGAAGCATGCGAACTAAAGGTACGATCTCCTACGGACTTGAGGTTTCTACGAGGTATAGGTAAACAGTTATATTCTGAAAAGCGGGTGGTGCGCTGCTGAAGCCTGGTGAAGCAGCAGATCCGATAAGAAAGCTGGAGGCAAAGAATGGAGGGACCTGAACGTGAGCGACTAAACCTTAAAGTCGGTCCGCTGCTTGCCAATTAGCCAGTGCAGCTCAGAGAGAAGTGGTGCTATGTGGTAACTGCAACGCTCACGCCAGACAAGCCTTGCTTCAGAGTTTTGCACCAGCTGTAAGCGCCTGATTGCACGTGTCGGTTGACCAGCAAGGAGTGAGTTACAGAAGTCAAGACGGGATGTCGCAAATGCATGGACCAACTTAGATGTGGTATCCCTGTCCAAACGAGCCCGGATTTTAGCAATGTTATGTAGCTGAAAGTAGGAACTTGATTGTGGAGCTGATGTGGTCGTCTAACGAAAGGGCACTTGGGAGCATAAAAATTAAATTTCGTGAAGACTCAACAGGAGATATACTAGCTGAGCCGATTTTGAGCATTACCCTTTTCAGTTTCTGAATCACGCTTGCTTTGCCCATAACTAGTAAGTTAGTTTTAGCATCGTTCAATATAAGAAAATTTGCCGTCATCCATGTGTGGACTTCATCAATACATGCAGCAAGGAAGTCGAGAGCATTCAACATGCTCGAGGGCTGGGAGGGATCAAAGCAAAGGTACAACTGACTATCATCTTTTCTGAATCCAACAGTCTAGAAATACCTCGTACAAACCTTAAATCCTTTGGAGACCGTGCATTTAGCTCGTATGCTCCCACAGCCTGGAACTCCCTCCCGACCTGCATCAGAACATCCCCTGACCTGACCACATTTAAAAGAAACTTAAAAACATACCTATTTAGGACAGCATTTAGTGGGTCCTTGTGATTCGTCCTCGATGTGCTTATGCGTGCTGACACTGTTCATGCTGCCACTAACCACATTTGCATGCTGACCCAGTGCATGTAACCCCTAACCTTGTTATTCATTTTGTTTGTTTTTCAGGCATGATTTTACTTACTATTCTGTTGCGTATCACTTTGCAGCAAATGTAAAGCGCCTAGAAAGAGATCAAGTTCTCTGAGGGCGCTTTATCAAGTGCAATATTATTATTATTATATTATCAGCGTAGAAATGAAAGCCTAGGTTGTGCTTGGCAAAGATATCGGCAAGAGGGAAAGTATAAACCGTAAAGGGATCCGTTCAAGTATAGAGCCCTGAGGTACACTATATTTCATAGGTACCTCGGAAGATCTTTGTCCGTTCACATTAATACTGCGGTGTCTACAACTAAGATAGGACTAGAACCACTGCAGAGCAGTGCCAGTGATGCCAGGGCGAGATGAGAGGCGCTCAGGAAGGACTCGGTGATCGATTGTATCAAAAGCTGCCGAAAGATTGAGCAAACCAAGCAGAGACACTCTACCCATGTCTGCATTCCTTAGAAATTCGTTGTACACCCCGAAGAAATGCTGACTCTGTGGAGTGATTAGCTCGAAAGAAAAACTTTAACTTCCTGGCATGGTTTGAAGTTTCAATGCACGAGTTTCAGCTGATCTGCCACGACTCATTCAAGAGTCTTAGATAGGAACGGTAGACGGCAGATTGGGCGGTAGTTGCTCAAGTTCTCTTGGTCTAGTGTTACTTCCTTAAGCAGTGACCTGACTAAAGCTTTTTTGAAATGTGCTGGGGCATGACCTGAGGCTAATAACATATTAGCGATGTTAGTTATGCATGTCAGCAGCAGACAGATCCAAGCAACGTAGGGGCAGGGCAGTGGGAATAGGGTCCAAAGGACTTGTTTTCTTCTTTGATTGGGTTATGAACTTCAGGATGAGGACACTACTAACCTCCTTGAATTTCGACATTGAGGTGCTGCAAGGAATCGAGGAACGGCATCCCAGGTGGGATGCCGCCATCGCATGAATGGACTCCTTGATCTTGTCTATCTTCTGGACGAAGAATCGAGAAAAGTGATCGACTAGATCATCACAGGGATCATCAGAAAAGGAGGTAACCTAGGAGCGGTTGAGGAGATGGTTGATCGTAAAAATAAGCTTTTTTGGATTGTGCACCTGTGATTCAACAATGTTTTTATAGAAGCTACACTTGGCGTTTGCTAGGGTAGATTGATACAACAGACAGTAGTCCTCGTATGCCTTTCGATGGTCAGTCAGGCCTGATCTAGTGTATGCTTTTCCACGCTTGGGCTTAGTAGACCTAGCTAGTATATTGTCTGCGGTAAACCAAAGGCCGTCTGGGCGAGGGTGCACATTGCGCTAAGTCAGATGTGCAAACTCGTCGAGCATGTCAGCTAGGGTCGTGTTTTATCTATCTACCAATATGACAGATCGGAAGGGCGATTGAGCAGCAGAGGCGAGGCAGATATTCGCGCACGGACAGAATCGATGTCAGGGGTCTTGGGGTTTTGCGATTTACGTGTGGTTTTGGAAGAGGAGGAGAAGGAGGACGCACATTGTAGACTCAATGAGATCTGCTTGTGGTTAGATAAGCAGGATCCTGTACTTATTGATAATTGCAAGCGCAGTTTTATGAGAAAATTTGGTGGGATATGCGACCCTTGATGTGAGTAGTGCCATGCACAAGAGCCACAGGAGACAATGAGTCAGTCAATGCACGAAAATTCAGTGCTGAAAGCGTCAGATAAGTTTAAGTTATCAAAGAGAATTTTTAAATCGCCCATAAAGAGGAAGAATCAATTTCCTGCACACAGAATTGAAATGAGATCGGATAAATCTGAGATAAAAGAAGATTTAGTACCTGATGGGTAATAGACTACTGCCACCATCGGTAGCTTGTTTTCGGGTGAAATACAGACAATCGATTCGAAAGACTGCTTTGCGGGTACTGCAAATGGCTTGAAGTTGAATTTCGAGTGGATGATAACAGCAAATCCACCTACAGTTTTGATTGATCTAGGGGTGTGAAAGAATAAGAAATCAGTCAGGGTAGTGTCTTCCATTGTCGGGCAGTTTATTGATCATAGCTAAGTTTCAGTCTATGCGAGCAGTTTGAGACTATTTTCAAAAATAAGGTCGCTTATTACTAGAGGTTTATCGCACATTGTGCGAGCATTTCAAGGACAAGCGTTAAGTAGGGCCGCCGGAGTTATAACAGTCCTGATGACCGTTAAGTAAGCGAGATTCGCAATGACGCTGGTCGGGAGCGTGCTGAGCGGTTTGAGATACTGCCAAGAATACCAAACGAGCAGAGTAGTATGTGATTTTTCTATTTCGCACCCTGACCCTCACTCGAGCACACTCCAAAATTCGACCTCGCTATCGCTCGGTCTCCTTTTGAAGTGGCCCTCCTGAGTGTCAGTGTCCGAAAAAGAAAAATCAGATCCTACTCCAACAGGCGTTGCTTCGGCGCAATGGAAAACAATAGACAAAATTCCAAAAATTTTAGTTATTATATATTATAGTAAAAAAATTTCAGAGTTTCGAAATTTGATTTAAAGAAAAATATTTATATATTATAAGATGTCTGAAATAAATTCATTTTCACGGCGTGAGGGAGAATCATTCAATGACCATGCAAAAAGATTAGTATTTTCTTATGAGCAGCGTTTTAATGTTAAACCTTCTTTTACTAAGAAGTATGGCAAGTCAACTAGAATTGTTCATTATCCAGTTTCTGCAGTTGATATAAAAGAATTGATTGAACGTCTTTCTGTTAATAAAAAAATTAACCCGCAAAAATCAGAAAGTAAAAACTGTTTCTATAAAGAAGCAAAACGTCTTTGTAAGATTGATACTAGTGGATGGTTTTTAGGTAGAAAGACTACTAGTGGTAGTTTATTAGATTATGAGTATGAAGGTTTTGAGGTTGAAGATGCAGATTTAGAAGTATTTAAGAAAAAAGCATCTCCTGGATTTATAAATGTTATGAAAGATATCTCTAGCCAATATGGCAATGTAAAAATGAGTCTTCTTCTGCAATTAAAAATAGAAAATGCTAAGAAAGATATTATCTATGCTCCAATTAATGGTCTCTCCCCAATAGCACTAAGTAGAGTTTCTCATTTTAATTCAATAATTGACAAACATTTTTCAAAGATTAATAAAACTGTAGATGAATGGAATGAAGGTGGTTCTTCTTGTAGAATTGTTGGGATATCTAATGCATTTGCAAAGTTTACAGTCTTTGTTCCACAAATTAGAGGCTCGTATTGTGAATTACCAATCAAGTTAAGAAATAAGAGATGTGTTATAAATATAAAAAATACAGATAACAGTTTTTGTGCATTGTGGTGTGTTCTGAGAGCATTACATCCTAGAGAGAATCTTCCAGAAGCAATTCATGATTTAAGACAAATAATGCTTGATAAATATTCTGATATACTACCCCTAATAAAACATTTATTCTTTCCTACTGATGATAAAGGTCCAAGAAATCAGTTTATGGTCAATGGCAGTGTACCAATTAGAGCAAAAGATATTCCAAAACTTGCAAAATTATTCAATGTTTCAATAAATGCATATGAGTATAACAACTCAGTTTATCCATTAATTGCTTGTTCAGATGAAGGTGAAAACATATAGATTTGCTTCTTTATTCTTATAGAGGAAGATCTCCTTATTTACTAGTAACAAATTTTAATGCACTTTGTAGAACAGATAAAGATAGTGGTAGAACAAGATTATTTTGTAAGAGATGTCTCTCAAGGTTTCATGAACAAGAAAAGTTGGATAAACATGCTGCAGATTGTAATTCAGAGAATTGTGGAATTCAAGAATAAAAATGCCAGTGGCTAATAAAAGAAAAGATGGTACAGGAGATTTAGTTATATTTAGAGATTTTGACAAAATGATTAAATCACCATTAACAGCATATGCAGACTTTGAATGTTTACTAGGAACAATTGATAAACCAGAAGAATCAGTAAAAGGGTCTGTAAATCAACATAAACCTTGTTCTGCTGGCTATGTAATTGTAAATCATGAAGGAAAGATTGTAACAGAATATAAGCAAACTTTTGGAGCTGACTGTGTTAAGGATTTTATTTTGTCTTTAAAGAAATATTGTGAAATACAGATAGAGAATCTAAAAATAGTACTCGAAAAAAATAAAGTTTTTGATCGAGAAAATATGACAGAAGAAGAAAGAGAAAATTACAATAATGCATCTGTTTATTGGATTTGTGGAAAATGTTTAACTGAAGATCAAAAAGTCCTTGATCACTGTCATCTTACTGGAAAATATAGAGGCGCGGCACATGATGTATGCAATAAAAAGGTAAGAATTTGTCCAAAAAACTTTAAACTTCCTGTTTATATTCATAATTGAAGAGGTTACGATTCACATCTGATTGTTAGTGCGCTTAATTGCGATAAAGATAAAAAACAAGTAATTGCCAATAACAAAGAGAAGTTTTTAACAATAAGTTTTGGAAACCTTTGTTTTAGAGATTCATATCAATTATTACAAAATCCACTTCATAAATTGGTAAACAATTTGTCTAAAGCAAATGATAAATTTGATATAATGAGGCAACACTTTAAAGAAATTGATGATGCAAAGATGTCATTATTGACAAAAAAAGGTATTTATCCATATGAGTACATGGATTCTTTTGCTAGATTTGATGAGACAAGTTTACCACCAATTGAGAAGTTTTATTCAAGCATTATTGGACATGTTTCAGAAGAAGATTATATTCATGCAAAGAAAGTTTGGAATGCTTTTGAAATAAAAAATTAAGAGAATACCACAATTTATATTTAACGATTGATGTTCTAGCACTAGCAGATGTTTTTGAGAGATTTCGCGACCTAATAATTACACATTATCAGATAGATCCTGAAAAGTTTATGACAACTCCACAATTAACTTGGACAGCAGGATTAACATATACAGGAGTTGTTCTTGAATTACTAACTGATCCAGATATGTATCTATTCTTTGAAAAATGAATTCGCGGAGGGATGACACAAGTATCAAAACGTAAAGCTAAAGCAAATAATAGTAGATGTAGGTATTTCAATCCAGATAAGTTGAAATCATACTTATTATATTTTGATGCAACAAATCTCTATGGCTGGGCTATGAAACAATCTCTACCAACTGGAGGTTTTAATTTCTTATCAATTAAAAAAAATAAAGTCGTGGAATGAAAATAAAAATGATATAGTTAAAAAATTTAAGCCTTCATCAAATAAAGGTTATGTTCTTGAAGTTGATATACACTGTCCAAAAGATAAACATGATTTATTTTCTGATTATCCTTTACTTCCTGAAAACAAACAGATAAAAAAGAATAAACACTCAGAATATCAAAACTCTTTTAATAGAGGAAACGATCCAGTTGAAAAGTTGATATTAGATTTGGAACCAAAACAAAAGTATGGTATTCATTATCTTAATCTTAAGAATTGTATTGAATTAGGATATGAGTTAACACATATTCACAGAGTATTAGAGTTTGATCAGTCCAATTGGCTAGAGTTGTACATTGATAACAATACAAAACTTAAAGGTAAAGCAGCAATGATTTCAAAAAAGATTTCTTTAAATTACTCAATAATTCATTCTTTGGTAAGACAATGGAAAATGTTAGAGATAGAAAAAATGTTGAGTTACTTAATGAAAATGTAGATGAAGAGTCGGCTAAGATGAATAAAATCTATAGAAGTCCAAGATTTGTAGACAGGAAGATATTAACTAATAACATTATTTGCATAGAAAGTAGTAAGGAATCTATAACTTTAAACAAACCTATTTATATTGGATTTTGCATACTTGATTTATCTAAAGTATTGATGCGGAAATTCTATTATCTAATAATGAAAAAAGATATGGATCAAAAAATAAACTTGATGTATACTGATACCGATTCACTCGTCATGGAGATATTTACTGAGAATGTTTATAAAGACTTTATCGATTATCCCGAATCATTAGATCTAAATAATTTTCCAGTTGATTATCCTTTTGGAATGATGAGAAAGCAAAAAGTATTATAAAAGGAAACAGTAAAGTTGTTGGCAAATTTAAAGATGAGATAACTGATAAAGTAAAAGCAGCAATATTAGATGAATGTGTTTTTCTAAGACCAAAACTTTACTCTTATACTATTTACACTGATAAAGAAGTATTTGATAATAAAGGAAAATCATTAAGAATAGTTAAAAAAAATTGTGAGATGAATGAAATGCTTGATAAGGAGAAAGAACAAATAGGACAATCTAAAAAAGCTAAAGGTGTTAACAAAAATGTTGTTGATAAACACTTGAAACATGAAGACTTTAAAAATTGCTTAGATAAAAATGTAGAAAAGAAATGTGAACAATCATTGATTAGAAGTGAAAAGCATGTAATGTATACGATTAAACAAAACAAAGTAGCACTATCAGCTTTCGATTCAAAACGATACTGGTTGGACTGTGGAATCTGCAGTTATGCTTATGGTCACTATAGAATTGCTGATGCATTGAGTAATAATCTAAATCCAGGACGATGTAATACTTGTAATATTGGTGAATTAAAGAAAATTTAAACTACTAATATATATGCCAAAACGAAAGAGTGAAGAAATCATTGAACCTGAAGCAAAAATAAAAGTCAAACATGATATTCGAGAAACAACAAAAGAGTTATATGAATTACAAATGGAAATGGAATATGACAGAGCAGAAGAAGAGTTAATTTCTGAGATGGCAGGAATAAATTTATATTAGTAAATAAAATTCATTATTATAGAAATGGAAAATGTTGAATATGAATATGAAGAGTCCGACAGCGATGATCCTGATTACAATCCATAATACGAAAGTGAATATGAAAGTGATGAGTCAGAATGTCCAGATGCTAGCGAAGATGAACCTAATGAATACAATTACGTAAATGAAGAAGATGAACTATAAAAAATTTATATTTATATAGAATGGATGTTTCTAGAATTCTGAGTTGCGAACAATCAAGAGATATGGCTCTTAAAATTTGTCTACAAAAGTTCCAGAGAGTAGATCAGAGAATTGTCAAGCATTCACTTGATAAACTTATTCCAGACTTGGATAGCTCGTACACTGCCGTTTTCGTTGAGATTTGCGATACCTGTGATAAACTAATGGAATGTAGAAGTAAAATAAATGAAATGTTATTAGAAGCAGAAAAAAAATCAAAAACTCCAAAAACTAAACAGGGCGTTCAGATTAATTAGTTAATTTTGAATGAGATGTTTTTCTTCATAGTATATATATGGATCCAGAAATAACAAATTATAAAATTAGTAATGCAATTCAAGATATTAGTCAAGGTAGAAAATTAAAATTAACTGATAAACTTATTAAAATTATATTTGAAATGTGTACCCATGAAGACAAATATGAGGAACTTAAAATTAAAGCAAGAGAGTTAATAAAGAATTAGATGTTTTGTATATTTTTTATAATAGTATAGGAAATGTCGTCAACAGAAGTATGTGACCCCAATCTTGCTACATCTGCAACTCTGCTGAAAGCATATGTTGACTACCTTGTAAAGTCTAGAATGACTGCTTATGATCAACAGACACTCGACTCAGATATCTCAATTATGACAGATACATCTGTAAAAAAGTTTTATATTGATGAGTTTGACATTGAAGCACAAAAGGTAATCGATTCTGGAATGGCAAGTATAACAAGCGATCTTGAAGCAACAGTTAGAACTAAAGTTGATATTCTTCTTGATACACCTGGAGAAATCTCTAGTTATACAACATGGATTGCTAGCCAGCTACCAACACTTTCAACAGTTATCTCACGGGTTGCAGGAATGAAACCAGATATCTCTGGAATTGTTAAGGATGAATGCTATGCAATTCTACCTGATATATCTGATGGAACAAGTGCTAGACAAAAAGCAACACTTGCTGCTCTAGTTGCCCCAGCTGCTCCAGAGGTTGTCGCAGATCCGAATGCCCCACTTTCTGATACAATTCCAACGACCGTATTGTAAATAATTTATTTATATATAAATGAATGTAGAAACTAGAAGTAAAGACTGTCTAACAGTTGCACAAGGTCAACAGACTATAAAAATTTGCTCATACCCCATGGGAAGAATTGAAGATATTAGGAGTACAGTATTAGAAGCATTAAAATTAGTTTTAGAGTACAAAGCTTTAAGAGTAAATCATTCAGAAAAAGAAATGGCATATATATTTACAAAAGTTAGAGATGGGTCAATCTTTTCAGAGTTTCTTAAAGATTTGAAAATAGATAAAATAAATAGTCTAAAATCAGAAGCATACTCTAAAAAATAGAGTTAACAAAACAATTACCAGGAAAAGAATATATTATTCCAACAGAGCTTATTAAAGAAAGCCTAGATTGGAAAGTTTAGCTACCTACACTAGAAGTAATTAAGTTTTGATTTGAGTGAATAACAGCATCAGATAGATAAATTTCAATAACGTCCAAGTTACTTGGGGTTATCATATTACCATAATTCAGAACTGAAAAATGTATAGTTACTGTAATATCATCAGTAGAAATATCGAATTGTGTTATATAATCACTTAATAATAACATATAATTATCTTCAACTCCATAATAGGTAATGTCAAAAAAATTAGAGACAAAGAAATTTGGTGAATATAATTTATGATAGTAGTTTATAACTACAAAATTTATTAAACTATCAATATATATATTAAATTTTAGTTTAACATCAAGATATCTTACTCTAGTTAAATTCACATCCTTTAATATAATTGATTTTTCAGTTATCTGTTTTTCTAAAACAGCTAGGATTACAGTTTTCTCATCTAAAATATTTAAAATATTAGGCAAACCAATATCCATCTCATAAATATCTTTTACTTTATAATTTAATTTAAAATAATTTATTTGCGATTGTTGTATGTCTGATTTTCTTGCTAAATAATGATTTTCATTGAAAGCGAGGTTCACTATCAAAACCTGACAGATTTTCTATCTTACTGAAACTCAAAGAACCTGTATTAATTTGTGAAAGATCATGTTGTAAAAGTTCAGAGAGATCTCTATTTGGTAGATATATATTAAAAGCATCACTTAATTTTTTACCATTATTTATTTCACCTACGACTATTAGTTCATTAACTGTTAAATCACCATTTACTGTGTAATCTGCCTTAGTATCAACGTACTCTTTTGTTGCAATATAATTATCTTTTATCGGAGCTAGTACATTAACATACTTTTTTGAGTTTGCAGATATGTATCCTCGTATAAATTGATCTGAATCTTTTCTCATATAGTTGTTATCAGCAAATGATTTTCCAACAGCTTCTAAAGGATCTACATTGCTTCCAATATTTACTATTCTATTATTAGACATATCCAATGTTCCAATCATTTGTAAATCTTTCTATTTAACATTATGCTGTTGCTATATAAACAGTAACATTTATTTCTCTATCTAACAAACTCGACCCACATATAAAAGTAGAACTAGCAACTATTTTTCTGCTAGAATTTAAAATATAACTACCATACAATTGATCAGATTGCGTTGTTAGTGTTGATGGTGGAAGCATAAGTACTTTTGTTACTCCAGAAACTTCATACGTCACTCCAATAACAAATAAACCTCTTTGAATCATAATTTTGCTAATGGTATTAATCCATCTACCACTAAATGTTTTGTTATATAGTTGTGTTGTCAATGACTCATCCATTTTTCCTATAAAATATACAGCTGTAACATTTCCTCTTATTCCTCGAAGATAACCAAGATTTACTCCATCATTTGGATTTACAGGAGCATTTTGTATAATTATTGGATTATTATTCATATTCAAAGGACCATTCATTCTTGCATCATTATATTTTACATACTTAGCATCCATATATGCAACAGTTGCAACATTAGTTGCTAATGATGGCGTTGCTGAATTAGCAATATTTAATTTACCTTCTACAAATAAATCTCAACTAATAGCTCCACCAGTTTTTGATATTTTAGTATCTGCATAGTCTTTTGTAGCAGCATCACTTGGATTAACAGGATTAGCAAGATCTATCACTCTATGATTATTCATATCAAGATCACCATCAGCAGTCGTACCTCTAGATACTTTTGTAACAAAGTTTGCATCAATATACTTTCTGTTTACAGCATCTGTAGAATCAACAGGATCTCCAAGATTTTTTATTTGATTTTGATTCATATTTAAAGACCCATTCATAATATCTCCAGTCTTACGAATATACTTTTTTTGGCTAGATCCTTTTCTACGATATCCAAGCGACATTCTATACAATAGTAATAATAAAATCAATATATGTAATATTACTAGCAACTCTTAAATTATCTATCATATATGTGCAGGTTCCATCAATATTTACAACTAAAAGAAGAGTACCAGATACACCATAAGTGTTGTCACTAGTCAACTCTAAAAACGTTCCAGTAGTATTAGAACACCAAAGAATATTGGATACTGTTTAAAGTTTGCTACTGGACCAGCAACAAAAGTTTTATAAGGTGTTGCATAGCCTACAACGTGACCTTGTTGATTAAAAACTGCAATATCTGCAGGAGTTGTTTTTAATGTAGAACTTTCTGTTCCTGTTTCATTTACATCAATATTAAATATGTTTAGTGGAACAATAATTGAATCATTTGTAAAACCAGTAAGTCTTAAGTATAAAGTAGAGCATTTATAAGAATCAACAGATTGCTTTGTTACAACATCTGAATTTTTTAAAAGAGGTAATTCTGTTTGATCCTAGATTAAGAGTACTATTAGAGTTGTCATTAAAAACTTGAGTCATAATTTTTAATAATCCATAGTTTATTACTTTGTAAGGCCTAGAATCTTGAAAATCAGTTCCATCAGCATATCTTCCAGATATTCCTTTAGCATTTTTACAATTCAACTGAGATAACATTTTTGCACTATTCTTTGGAAGTAAGTCAGATAAGTTAGAAACAGAAGCTATTTCTCCTGAAACATTACTTGCCACAGTATTAAAGAAATCTGAATTTAGAGCATAATCTAATCTTATTGCATCTCCATCATTTACTGGAAAACCAAGGTTTTTAATTCTATTTCCATTAGCATCAAGGTTGCTAAAAATATTCCCATTAATCTGACTAATATTATCCATTCTTATATATATGGAAAAAATAAAATCTGGCTTAGATACAACTAAAAAAGTATTATCAGGAACAACAACTGCAACAGAACTAAGATCAAAAGCGATAATAAAAGGGATGCTGTTCCCAATTAGATACAAAAGCTTGGAGTAAGAACTTCTTGAAGTAAGATCAGGAAGATTTTTACCTGCAATTCCAGCAATCATAGCGAGTATAGCTTTTATTGTTGGCGCAGTTGGTTTTAGGAGTTCCATAGATCTGTAACTGTAGCAGGATTGATTAAGAAGATTATTGACTCAACAATGTATACGGCTAAGGCACCACCAATGGATACGCATGAAGAACGAATGAGTGCTTTGAGTTTACAAAGTGAAAGACTAAAAAATGCAATTACAGATATAAAAAGTATGATAGATTACTTGATAGAAACATTGATATTGAGTTTGTGAGTGCCAAAGTGCAGAATAGCGAGGTGAAAAACAGACAGATTAGCTTTTTTGAAAACCAGAAAAACAGTTAGTTGAGGTTTGGGGTTAGTTATAGCGATAAGTTAAAAGAACTAGATATAAAAAAGTAGAAAGTAGTACGGTTGGAGGGAAAAAGCACTGCGATTATAAAAGTGAAAGTGCAATGCTACTAGCTAATCTTTTTTGCACAAGGTAAATTACAAGAAGAAATTATAATGAAATGATAAAAACTAAGAGATGAGTTGAAAACGCTGTAAGAATTAAAAGTCTGTGTAGCGAACAATTGTAATTCTTCAGTTAAGTATAAAGTAAAATTGAGTCGAAGCGAATTGCAAATGGAAGGCGTATTGCGCACATGTCAACCGTACTTCCGTGGCAGTTACATGGATTATTGAATAAGCATAAATGGTATTGCTGTTGTCCTACCTAACAAATATATGACTCATATTCTTTTGCCTCTCTGTTAAAACTAACGCAAATGATAATATGAAGAAGTCTTTTTTCGCTTTCCTTGTTTCTATTATTTTCCGAATTGATTAGCAATTCATCAGACGTACGAATTCTATTATCAGATTTAGAATAGAATTTTGTGATCAAGTTAGAAAAAAGCTGGCATCTCTTATACATAATCCATACTCATGCAATGTCTATGAACCCTTATATTGCATTTAAATCAATACATATAACCCTATAGCCACTCATTATCAAACGAGCCGGCTTCACTTCCAATTCTTGCTTTACAACCACCCCTATTTACTCTCCAACAAAGAATGTTCCCACAGTATTAGGGTTAGGATGTAGTCATAATAGCTCCATAACGCGTTTTCTCTGAATTTACTAAAATCTGATATTGATTCATTTTTACATATATAATAGTTTAATTTGTCTTTAAATAAATTTTAATTTATTATAGAATGGAATACCACGAGGCAAAACATAAACCTTTCAGCAGCATCAAGTAAACTTAATACACAAATCTGATAAACACTATTTCACATGCAGGAGTTAAAAAAGACTGAGACGCTATCAGTATCTTATCTGCTATCTTTGTAACATAAAGCACAACTTGCTAGGAGTGAAAAGTGAACAATCTGAATAGAACACATGGCTTACAATTGAATCTAAGTTTGTAAACACATTGAAAAGAATGATGGACTGGTCTTGGCGATCGTTGGAAGCTATTCATAAACAAATAACTGGTGGAAGGGAATCCATCTGAAACTACAAAGGGCTATTAAAAATCAGAGAGTGTACCCAGGCGGGAAGTGTTTTAAACAAACAGGAAAATCATCGTTCGCCGGCCCAGGACACACATTCACTCAAAGATGCAATGATCTTATGAAGGCGTAAAATTGATTTAGACCGACGGGCCTTTCCATGGACCATTATTATACCGAAACTCTCATCGATGCCGAAAATCAAGAACAGAAATAAGAACTTGTTAGATTAGTATTAGCTGATCGATGCAGAAGTGCGATCGATCCAAAGACCAACCAAATTACGTACGTGGATATGCTAAGACAGTGCGGCCGTCATTAGGTGCACGAAAAGCAAAATTGAGCTTGGGTATTGCTGTGGAGTTTAGCGAATTCATTTGCTACGGATTTTCTAAAAGATACAGTAGACTTAGGCCTGCTGAGATCGAAAATGAGATACAAAATTATGCTCGTGGAACTAGTCGATGAGAGGATGCTTGATATAACTCGGAAAAAGATCTATTTAACTAACAAACTACTTTTGTGTTATTATGCTTTTAACAACTCTGCTGGAGTGAACATTGATCTTTTTGGGGAAGACTATAAAACTTTTACTTTGGTCGATCTTAGTCTAATATTTAATCTTTATTCATTATTATAGTTTCTTTTGAAAAACATTAACTACCATCCAAGAATTCCAGTGATACAAAAATCATCGTTACTAATAATTAGCAGTCTGCAGGACTAGATACTAATTTGTTCATTATTATATCAAACATACTGACGAGTTCTTTCCAAATCAAATCTAATTCAAATTTTTGACCTTGCCCTAGCATCACATGCTTTGAATTATAATTGTTCATTCAATCTATCTACAATGTTTTTGAATATGAAGGAAGGGATTCTTCTTTTATATACATCCATGTCTAAGATAAGGTTTTGAATCGTTTTGAAATTTTCTCTTCAACATGAACGCATTGTGCCTTTGGGCTTTCATAGGAATGACAGCTGCCAGGCTCGGAGGACTACAAATTTCTTTTCTTGATCCATTTCTCTATAGTGGGACTATTTTTGTTTTAATGCAAATTAACTAATGGCATGACGCTACGCAAAAACCATTTCCATGTGCTGGGGAAGATTAAGCACCTCATTCCACAATCCGTTTGATTAAACTTTTGCAGTTGAGAAAGTCTGAAAAGCTGCAGTGTAACACCGAAATAATTAATCACTTCTGGCATTGGAGGAGACACCGAGCGAGTCAAAATACATCGATCTCCAATAAGAGCTCGCAATGATATAGTGCTAGCAAAATCTGATTTACCAGTATTGCAAATAGGCACTACATTATGTTCTGGCGAACTTATTTCATCTCTTGCAAATGCACCTCTGAGAATTTTGTATGTCTAATTCTTTTTCATGAGTTATTTATTTCGAGATCAGTTAGTGGTGTACTTTTCGCTCAAACGGTAATAGTTTTTCTGTTTTTCTTGGTCAAGAAAGTAGTGTTCTTTGCATCATATCGCCACCTAACTTTCTACCATGAGCTTAGAACTCCGGGACTAACTTTTTCCCATGAGCTAAACGCTCCAGCTCCAGTAGATCTAAGTTTACACAAACTTTTGACTTTCCTTTCACAATCACGCAAATTGCTTTAATCATTCCTCCCAAGACCTTTTGTACTATCCGATCTCTACACATGTCCTCATGAATTCTATCTGTTGGCTACATTTCAAGCAGTAAATTTCCATTTCTATAATTATAAACAACGTTTGTTTAGTATAGGAAAATGTCTCTGAGGAAGCCGTGTAATTTTGGACAAGATGTGCGGATATGGTCGCAGAATAGAAACCGTTACCAAATGTTCCACTCAGACGCTGAGTTGTGGTCCAAGTGGTTCCAGGTCAAATCTCAACTTAGAATGATGTGGATATTTTATGGCAGTGGTTAATTATGACAGTTGGTACCATGGCTGCTGCAAGTTCAGACCAAAAGTTGCTCATCACGTGGCATCATGGCAATGGACAAAAGAAAAACAAAGCTTACTCGTGAATGGTGATTGATGCTATGCCAGAAAGCTAGACTCGGTATATGAACGCAAGAATGCGGTTGTACTTGATGATAGTGACTGAGGATCACAAACAAAGAGACTTAGACTATTTCACACGAGGAAGACATACAGCTGCTGACTTGTCTACCTGGCTTTCAGGCTTACTAATATACCTAGGCCCAGAGGAAATTAGAGCTGCAATGTAAATTACTCGATCCCAGCGAGTCGTAATCTTTAAGCAATGCACCCGCAACTGACATTGAGTATAGCCGTGATGCAATACGTTGGAGGGCATATTGATAGGCAAAGCAATTTAGAGAATGGGTTAACTCTTGTACTAGAAAGCCGTTTTGGATATTGTGTGATCGACCTCAACTAGACTGAGTCGGAAAGTCGATTTTGGTCAGTTGATTCAGAGGGAAGTCAGTGTGATGACATTTTCTTAAGTCTTATAGATTATAGTTAAAATGTAATGTAAAAGCTCTCTCAAGTGAAAGTAGCTTACAAAGGGAAGTGTTCAAGAGGAGAGACGATGGGTGTGAATCTAAACTGCAAAATCGCCAAGACTTGAAGAGATGGCAAACAGTCTAGAAAATTCTGGTGAGATACAAAGAATAGAATCAAGAAATATCTGCTTAGAAATGCTGCTGCGCATAGATTATATGAGCAAGCACTAGAGAGATCTACTGATAACTCAGGTAAAGTTGTAACGAGAAACTTAAGAGAATTGAGACCCTAAACTGGCTTTACAATGGAAAACAGACAACTGCAAGTTTTTACGACAAAAACCAGATATATCAAGTACTATTCAAACGCAAGAACGCTGTTAGTGAAGGAAAGCATTAAAAAGCAAGTACTATAGCAAATCAAGCAAAGACATATGTAGCAAATCAGATCCGAGAAGCTATTGATGTTGCTCAAAGGTTTAGCTGAGGAGTTTATATATAAATCCTACTACTGCACTCCAAGAAAACTGTGGCAGTACAAGATTATGAAAATCTCAACTAATTAAAATACTTAAAGATGGATAGTCCCAAGTTATGTATCAAGAATAATAAATGAGGTGATAGTACAAATAACAGACTTAAAACTATATGAGCTAGGAGTAAAACTTACTAATGAAAAAATGTATACTGCTGACCAAGAGCTAGACAAACTGCTCATGATGTCTTAGACTACGCTATGGATTATTATACTAAACCTGTGATGGTAAACAAATGGATGAAATTAACTAAAGCACTATGGGATCAACAATCGATCAAAAAGAAAGATTTACTTGTATTATTGAAACAAAAGAACACGTGGTGGAATATCAAACAATAAGAAAGAATGTCGAAAAACCTGAGTAGACAATCTTTCCAGTGTTATTGCAGAGCTAGACAAAAAGAGAAAGTGTTAAAGAGCAAAACGAGTTGTAGATTATTTAAGACCAAAAGTTGGCAAAGGAACAAAATATACCATTAGTTGTAAAAGAATGATTATGAAGTATTTGATAAGATTGAATTGTGGATTCGAGAGCTTGCTTCTGGCAAATACTGGAGTAGTAAATTCTATTAGTGCTGCGTTGATTACCTTGCAAATCTAGAAAAAGTTCAAAGTCATATGTTGCTAAAAACTTAATAAAACTTTGTATGTGATATATATAAATGTCAGATCTTCTTGATGTGGTTAAGGATACTCTAAAGAATGTTTGTAGGCAATCAAAAAAGATAACATTGCAGGCAAGGAAGGATACGTTTTTAACGTAACTGGAACTACTAATCCTATTAGAGTAATACATCAACAAACCCAATAGAGCTTAAGACACATTTAAGGTATGCTTCAAAATTTGTTGGTACTAATTCAATTAAAAATATAACAAGAGAATACTTTTGTTTTACAGAGTTAGAGGTGGAAGTGAACGAGAAGTAGTTATTCCTCACTGGATATATGCAGCTGTTTCTGATGATGTAAATATTAGAATTGCTGATGCAATAAATAATTCTGTTGTATTATCTGGAAGTGATAAGCTTTGTTTGTAGGTATTGATGCTGCTACTTTCTAATTATGGATTACTATGCCTGCTGATTTTACATTTGTTGCTGTAAGTCTACAATAGCTCCGTTTAGTGGCTGAGTGGGACTGTTACTCAAACTGATAAAACATTTCCAATAAGTACATATACGCACTCTGGAAAACAGATGTTGCAGTTAACTACAGGAACCAGGAACTAAAATTACTTCAGCAAAAATGAAGTTTTTGTTTCTGACCGAATTGTAATTATTATTGTAATTGTAATTTGGTTGTAGTGCAACTAGTTACATAAATAAGATTGAAACACACGTTCTGAAGAAGTTGCTTAAATTTTTATCCTGGGAACAAATGGTATATGAACCGATATCTTGAAAAATGGTAATGAACCGAATACTCTTGAGATCACAATCTTGTTGGAGATCTATTTCTGAATATTGATTACCAATTAATATCAAATATGAAATTTTAGATTTAGCTGTTGCGCAACAAATTAAGGTTTTGTAATAGAAAAATTATGGAAATATAATTGATAAGAAGCGGTCAAAGAGAAAATACACTGGACTGGAACCAACCAGTTCAGACTTCCAAGACAGTGACTCTTGTTTCCTCCATTGATGCTTTGGATCTGATTCTGGTTATAAACAAAATAGGCTTAGAGAAGAGTTGAGTTATACATATAACAAACAGGAAAATATCAAAAATGTTACTACTCATGGTGTAAACGATATGCTTTGGTATAAAGCAGTACATCTCCAAGCAATTTCTCACTGATCCTCACTACATATAGTCCAGATCTAGCTAATCCGAAGGATATTTTGATAGTCGAAAAAGATTGTTTATGCATTCAAATCAATGCACTTATTAAATGTAAAACCAAATGATCTCACCCCCCCCCCCCCCCCCTCATCAAATCCTGCTGCTGTAAGAAGTAGTACTGGAATTAGATTTCCAACGCGTGATAGTTGATGATAGATAATATATGCACAAGTTAGTGCCTCGTGTGATTTTGTTGTATTTTACTCGGAAACAAAATTCTGGAGTGATTCAACTCTATTGGAGCCTACTCCTAGGATTTAGTTCAAATGATGCAAGTACCCACCATAGGATTGCAGCAATGGGTTTGTGTGGACACGCATATTGAAGCAGTAGAAAAAGCAAGGCAAATGTATTTTTCTGTACTTACAAGATGCTTGGAAATAAAAATGCAGTTTGCCAGATAATTTCCTGATAGTAAAATGGGTAAGTATTGAATTGTGCGATTCTTGTCCGACCTCAATAGAAATCTATGTTGAATATAACAAAAGGATTTTCAGAGTCCAACTCATTCGTGGAACATTGCAGTCACTGGATATTTCAACATTGATAGTAATGACTATTAATTCCGGGAGAAAAAGGTTGACGTGCCCCATGTCGAAAATAATCTGATTCTTGCCGAATACTCGGAGGTGACATTGGTGGTGTTAGCAGTCTTAAAATTTAACCTAAACAGATCAATCATAAAGAATGCCAGAAGAATACTATTACAGATGTTTATAGCACAATAGAAATTTCAAAATTCAATATAGGATGGGTTTATACTCTGCAAGAATTGGCCATTGATAGGCTTATAAGCTGGTGGAAATATCATGCGTGTCTGGTGTGCTATGATAAGATTCAGTTGGATGGTGTTGAGAACTGTGCAGCGCCTGTGCTTACTGGACATAACTGGTGCTAGTAGTCGAGCAATTGCCACCAAGGTTATTGAGATGTCCGCAGGGCTAGAAAATTTCAATTGAATTTGCATGCCAAGTAGCATACGAAACCGATTGACCAGCGTATGCTACCTCAGCGTAGAGCGGTATTGCTGTCTAAAGCTGAAGCACGGCACGCAAGAAAGAAACGATCCTTGCGTAATGCCTTTAGACCCCTAGCGCTGCAAAGAAAGAAAAGCAGATTCTGTATAGAAAGCTTAGCGAGAATGTGATCTTGCGATAGACTTCAACCGAGCAGATGTCTTGATAATTCACTTAATACCACAAATGACTAGAACAAGAATACAAAGCAAAACTGGAGGATTCTTGAAACTGCATGCGCTTCATTCAGAAACGTTAAAGGACAACTGATCCCGACGGTATATAACCCGAAATAGAAAGAGTTTATCCAAAGAGGCAAATCTGCTGTTCCATGCAATTATTCCTGCTCCATAGAGCTGATGGATCGGAGGTAGATATACTGCCAAAAAAACTTGGTCTGCTGCGTCTTATACTGTTCAGAATTAAGAAGTAATAGTTTACTTTTAGTTATATAGAAGAGAAATGGCATAGTGCATCCCGCTTGACACCAGTTAGCTCCGGAACTTAGGTCGATTCCTATTTTTCCGATCTTCACCAATTACAGATTGTGCCAATACTGCGAGTTTCTATCAGAGTCATGTGAAATGCAACCGATAGTATGCCAATAAAGACTAGTACATCATCAGGTCATGGCGCCCCAATCTGTTGCTGATGTGCTGTTCAGGCATTCTGCTGCTTGAAGGACAATTGCCAGTCCACAAACAGCGGCTGGTGGAAGTCTTGGCAGCAACTGTAGAACTCTTGCAGCTGGATTTGGTTAACCCAAGTGGCGCTTTGATACTTTAGTTCGCTAGACTCAGGTTGGTGTGAAGAAAATCGAAAAGCTATTCAATTGAAAGAAGGCCCTGGTAGTGTATCCACTGATTTTTTCATAGAATGGCCACCTTACAAGACCAAATGCTACACGAACAGAAGGACCTGAAAACTGGCTGGAAGAAAGATGAAGCAAATGCGTTGGATGATCTAATTATACAGGCGCCAGTGCGGAATGATGAGTCCAAACGCTTCTGCAGCAACTGTTCTCGTGACAAGACTTTTTGGCAATGCGTTTAAGAAGATTAATATGTCATGGAGACTGATGGTTCCTGTGGTATGCCCACAGAGAAGTATGTCAAAGGCGCCACGTGCTAATGTGTCAACGCTGAAGAGCAAAGAAACAACTACGACTAGTAATTAAAGCGTCCAGGACGTTATGAAAATAGCGAAGCACTAACAAACTTTGGCGCCAAGGTCTACATATACTAGAACTCTCTCTGTGCAAAACACTATTGATAAAGTCAGATGGCTGCTTGCTGCGGCACAAAACACAAACTACCTATCACTGATTATACGGGAAATCTTGCACATACAATCATTGTGATGAGTAAAAATGTGACTGGGCTTGCTAGTGGTTCAAAAAGCATATCCTACTGGTCTGCTAGTCAAGTAGGTATCCAAAAGATGGAAAATGTTCTACTGCATATCTAGATTTTACTCAATTCAGAAAGCCACTATCTGGGGTTAAAGTGAAGTTAGAGAGCGAGTTGGTGTAAGCTTTCCCTGATAGGTGAAAATGCTATATCCTCAATTCATGTTGTTGATCTCCAATACACACGAACTTGAAACCGTTATAGGACGAGCAGCGTTGTCCAAAACTTGAGTAAGCGTGCGTTTAACTCTCAAATACCGGCACGCCAATCACCGCTACAAACATCATGGAGAGGATTGACTGGATTCTAACTATCTGTGAGAAACACTGCAGAACTCTACTGCTAGATGGTAATCGTGTTCACTGTTACCTGCACGATAAAGGAACATTTTGTTTACGATGGAACTGACATTTATAAAATTTAAACAGGAAGAATGTAAATGATTCTTTTGATTTTGTACAGGTTCAGATGATTGGAAAATCAATGTCTTTTGCGTATTGGACGAGAAGCTCAGAGGTTTACTCAGTGCTTGGATACTCGCATCTCTAGTATTTGGAGATCAGACTACCAAACTAATCATAGAATTACTTGCAATAGAAAATTATACATACAATCGCTATGTAAATTCTAGTATGAGAGTTTCCTATTGGTATTCGGAGTGAGGTACTTTGAACCTATTGCACTGCACAAGTTTTTAGAAATGAAACTAAAAATTAAAACTTGGACGAATGGCATTATGATGATTGTTTTACGCACCGCAGCTGAGATGGGTAGTATACAGATATTCTCCTGATGGAATAAAGAGATGAACAAATATCTCCTAGTCGCCGCAACATAAGACATTTGATTATTCGAGCAGCATGTAATTGATGATTTTATACCTAAACAATATCACACACAGCACGTGATTAGGGTAAATGTGTTTTAATATCTTGGTGAATGTTTCGCGTACTACTGAAGATTTGAGATTTTGTGTCCTGGATTAAGAATTGTGAAGAACTCCGATTGTAGATTATGTGGCAAAGCCGGTAATGTAAGAATTCTAATACTGATTTTGGATATGCCACTAGAGAACCAATTTGTATGCTATATAAAGGTTAAAAAGATTTGAATTTGCAAGCACGTATGCGATCTTTAATAATAAGAAAGCAAATGGTTTATGCACTATAAAGTATTGATAAGAAAGATGTTGATTCAAGTGAATGACGAAGATGATCCTGTAGATTTTTTTAAAATAATTATATTGTAAAGAAGGTTGATAGATCAAGATTTTAATTACGTACTTATATAGATGCCTCGAAGAATCATTTCCATGGACTAGTTTAGAATAAATGGTTATAATCTATCAGAAGTCTTGATGCAAGGAAATAGAACTGATTAATTATGAGAGATCCTGTGAATGGTGGTGATGGGTAATAAGAATGCATTCTGCAGATGTAATTGTATTGTAGATGCGTCGGCACTTCTTTAAATATTACAGAATCGACCAAATTACAAATCTGTGGTTCCAGGAGTTAATCGCGAAGATGGTGTTAATGCTAAATCAAATACTTAATTATGTCAAAAACTCTGGAGATTACAATGACTGGAGATTTAAATATGACTCGTTTTGCTATAATTATGCATATTGGAATTCTACTACTCTTACACCAAAATGTCTTCTGATGATTTTTGTGTGTAACTTATGGGGATGGAAGCGAGAGGTATTATTGAAGCATTGACTGCTACAACAACTTTAAATATGAATAAGGAAAAATCTAGAATAAATGTGTGCTGAACGCCGATTAATGTTCAGACTGCTGCGACAAAGTAAATGCGCTAGAAACTGTTAAAAAATAACAGAAAGTCGTCTGTACGTACAATTAAATCCTTAGAGCGGATGAATTCTAATTAGTAATATTTATCCTGCTTTACTCTTGTGGTGCCAAAAAATAACAGACTAAGTTCAACCTATTGATAATACTTAGTGCTCTGGTAGTTGGCTTTCTAATTGTATACCACATAAAGCACCTAGCAGTTGATACAAACAATATTATCGGATGATATTAAGAGCCATAAAACTATGTCTTCTAGTGGCGGAACATGATGGTTTTTTTGAAGCCGTTATTGGTCCTTTACGTTGCATGTTGGATGAAGTATTACTACTGATAACCCAAGGGCACCAACTTAGGAGGTTATATCTGATACACAAGAGTATATACGAACTCCCGAACTGAGCTTCCTTGAGTAGCATAGCCACGTAATGCGAACACACGCCTTAATTTTTTAAGGGGGGGGGGGAGCTTTAGCTTACCTTGAACTCAGTGGGAAGAGTTGTGCAAATAGCCATTAATTATTTAGTGGTCTAAACAAATGATGAATGCAGAATAGATCGGAAACACGTTTTTTAAAGTGGTTTTTTTGCTAAGCCAGTATATTGTTGTAGGTCTTTGTTGAGAATATTCATTCCTTGCATAAGAACCAATTATGAGCAAAGGGATTTATTTGTGTGTTTCTTGGAAGACCACAATCGAATTCTGTTTCTGGACTATCTAACTCCACCACATATCGGAACGCATAATACTTTAACTGACTGAGGTGGCTTTCGTTTACACGTTTGCAAACTGGAGGATGACCTGACTCTAAGTATTCAATGGTCGCTAAATGTGTCGAACAGCTTTCACAAGATACTTTCCATTTCTATAGACATGTCATTTTTAACTCGAAAAGAAAGAAAAAAAAAGAAAGGGAATTTAATCACAAGTCGGAAAAGTCAGAATATTCATAGCAAAGCGAAAGTATTATTACAAAAGGTTCTTTGATACAGCTACTAAAAACCTAATGAAAGTCATCAAGCAGACATTTTGAGAGCCAAGATGATTCTAGAAAATACACAATATGCCTTGGAGTTTTATTGAGTGGCTAGCAGATTTAAAGACTCGAGACACTTAAAACAAAGTCCTTCTAAAGAAGTAAAACAAGCTAATAGAAGAATTGATACAAAAAGTTTATTGCAAGGGCAAAGAGATAACAGTTAGATCCAGGATCGGAGTTTAAAGGAGAATATCCGGAAAAAAATGAAAAGACATTGAGGACACAAGTTATCGAAGCTAAAAGTAAAAAAGAAGGTTCGCACTTGTTGAAAGAATGAATAGAATGTAGCAGAGAGAAGCGGGATTTATGCTCAATATGAAAAACAGAATTGGGGAAAACATAATAATGGAGATTTCACTAGGAAATAAGAATGGATTTATAATTTACAAAAGGAATTATTTGAATATCTAAATAATAGTGTTACAAGACCAATTGGTGAAGAACCTGTAAAAGGCGATATAGAATCAGTAAAAATTAAATATACAAAATATCATAGAAAAGTTGGAGAACAGTGTAGAACTTGGATACAACTGTTAGATATTTACTAGAACCTGGTGAGGAGAAGATGAAAAGAAGAAGAGCTACAGATCCGATATGGAGCTTGACTAAACATACTATTGTTAGAATAATGGTATTGACAACCAGTTAGCATATTTCGTACGTGATGTTAAAAGGAGTTTTGTTAGGAAGAACCGTGCAAGTTATTAAGCAGGGACTAATTTCGATTTGTGAACGTCGTTTATAAGATTGTCAAAGTCTTCTTTTGTCATTACTTCATCAGATAAAGATCGTGATATTTTGAAATCAAACTGTGTGTTAGAAATTCCAGAGTAAATCTTTCTCTTTCTCATTCAACTAGCACCATCGACTGCCATTAGCCAGTGCTGTTAGTGTGCTGACAAAGCTGAGACTGCATTAGTTATTTCGTGAGCATGAGCATGTGTTGTAGAAAACTGTAACTCCTAAAGCTAGTAATATATTTATTATTTATATTATATATTACTCTTGTTAAATTTGTTAGCATGATCTAGCTTTAACATTATATGCAACTGTTTCATCATATCTTTTGAAGACAAATTTTTCTTAGATCTGCCGTTTTCCTATAATTATTTAAATTTTTAATTTCCTTTCACACACTATTTTAATTCTATTTAAGGTTTATTTTTTAAAATACCATTTACGTAATGAGATGAAAATGTGGCTTTCTGTAAATCAATATTAAAAGCATCTTCATCAGTAAGTTCGAATCCTTTGGAATAGTCAACAACTAAATCTGTTTTTATCTTGCATCCTCAATTAAAAATGGGTTTGGATTTGAATTAATTAAAATTTTTAGAACTAATATCAATAATTTCATTATTAAGAATCAGCAAAAGTGAGTAGTAGCTAATTTATGTTTTCTAAATATACTAAAACCCCTTTCAATTCTATATATCACTTTCCCTTTCAATAAATCTCATAGCAAATACTGATGAAAACTAAACAAGCTCCAATGATTTTCTATGAAAGAAACCAATTTTCTATAGCTTCTAGGTTTTCTTAATTTCACCTCCCTAGTTTTGTAGAGATAAATTATATATGATACAGGAAGATTCAATTTTATCCTCACGCGCGTGAAAATGATTTATTTCAGACATCTTATAATATATAAATATTTTGTCTTTTAAATCAAATTTCGAAAACTCTGAAAATTTTTACTATAATATGTATAACTAAATTTTGGAATGTAGTCTATTGTTTTCCATTGCGCCGAAGCAACACTTGTTGGAGTAGGATCGGATTTTTCTTTTTGCGGACACTGACACTCAGGAGGGGCCACTTCAAAAGAAGACCGAGCGATAGCGAGTCAGTATTTGGAGTGTGCTCGAGGTGTCAGGGTGCAGTGGAAAATCATACTAGCAGATACTCAGCTCACAGCTCCAGCCAAAACGAGTGGCTTCCTAGCGGGCGGCGCCGGCACCGCGGCGGCTCCGTTGGTACTACTTTTGGTAATGCAGAATTCACGAATCTTAACCAAAGTAGTAACATCTAAGAATGCATTTGAACTAAGGATGAGATAATAGGAGAGCATAGATCACAACTAACATGCGGGTTAGAGCCGCCGGCGTAGCTAAGGCCGCCGCCGGCGTATGGGAGAATCATCAGCACCAAGCGAGTAAGCGTTTATATTTCCATAGACAGTATTTTCTATTGCGCTACTGTCAAACAATAATCCAGAATATATTTAGAAAACAGCGCCTTTAACGTCAGTATCGGGTCCGAATCGACGTTCGCAAGAACTTCAGTTTTTGGAAGAACTCTGCTAAGGACAATGAGCACAGTCGAGCGTGCTCAATGTCGGGCGGTATCGATCTTTTAAATCGTTCGATTATGATGTCGAGATCAATAGTGTGGAACTGTACTTAGCAGATGATGTAGCAGTGGTGGTAACATTTGTGCGTCATCGAGGCACGCTTACGATGATCGCTGTTTACATGAGTGGAGAAAGTTTAAGCGGGTAATTGTCGCTTAGCGGATCGATCTGAAATTGATACTGGCAAGACATTTCATCGTGAGCTTCCAAGCTGCTTAGCCACTAGCCTTTTCGAGAATATTTCACACAATGAAACGCTGTAGAGGCGCTTGGATCTCCGAATATAATTCAGAGCTTGTTTCAGTATTGATCAAGCTTGGCGAGTCGATTTAAAAGACTTCGTATCAACCCTGATGCAGAAAGCAAATAGAACTTTTGTGACAATGCGAAAGATTTGCCGGCAAATATCGGGAGGAGACCAATATCTGTAAGATAATAGTGACAGTGGTCTTTTAGTGAGAAAGATATGTCATCTGGTAGGCAAGAATATGCGTGATTGTTGCAATACAAACGGCAAGAAAACGTAGCCAAACCATTAATATCCGCTTGGATTTATACTCTCAGAGGTGAGCAGAGCATGAGTGTCGCTGATAAAATATGTTGGAGTCTTAATGCGACTTAAGGACCAGCTATAGTGAAAATAGAACTAGCTTTTCTGCGTCCAGTCAAGATACGGATTAGGTGTTTGGCGCTTGATAGATCTGCGCCAGACCGAGAGCTTGCGAAAGTAGTGCTCAAGCCTTGGAATTACTAGAGAGGCATCCGCTGAAGTTTACTTGTAAATTTCTAGGAACCTCCTGATCTTGTACACGGAAAGAATTTATGTATGCTCGTCAGAAGCGTGCTTATTTTCGAGCTTCCTTTATCACGAGGAAATCCCGAGCTGCCAGAAAAGCACGGTGCTCAAAAAGAGTCCCCATCGCCAACAGTTTTCAAACTTTTTCAGTGTCAATGCTGTTTCAAGTTGCGTCGCTTGAGCAAACTCAACGGTAATCTGTCATATGAGTGGATCTGGAGCACTAAATGATACTGAACAGGGATTTTAGGTAGTCAAACGTTACACAGCAAGGTCTCTGTGCTGATATTCTTTGTGATCACGAGATTCGGATCATGGGCATCGATAGAAGTTGCATGACTAAGGTTTACACCAAAGCTCTCAGACAGAAAAGTGCATACTGACAGTTTCTGCGGTCGTCAGAGTTGATGTTCATTTCTGGAGCAATGATTGTAAAAATGGGGATATTTGTTACAAGTAATCTGAGAAAATCGGACGGGTCGGTAGTTTAAAAAACACAAGTGAAAGGCATGGTCTTTAACTGAAGTCTGATAGAAACTGATTCAAAGTGGTGCCCCCGTAAAACATTACATGTCTTGTGATCAAAGCGCATGTGCATCGCGAGCGAAGCAGCAGCACCCACCTGATTAGCCGCGCGGTCAGCAGAACGAGAACGAGGATGGTGTGTCTCAGTCTCCCAGCAGCGGTGGCTGGGCGACATCTTCGTCTCGGTCTCTGGAATTTTCCCCTAGCTTCTCTCTCGCACAGCGTGGTTGAGGATAAGTGCCCTTTGTGTTTTTGTGATCAGGATAGCTAGCAAGCAGTAAAAATCGGTCCCACGCACTGCGGTCGACTGCAAGTATTGCGGATGCAGCGAGCATACACAGCATTTTCTGACCGACTGAGACTGTGGGTCAGATAGATGGTGCATTGACTAGAGGGTCTCACACAGCGAGATGTACCGGAAATTTGAGGGCGATGCACGATGCGATCAGCATGCAGTCAGTGCAAAGTCAGGTGCCAGTGGAGATGGAGTCTCGACAAGGTTCAGTGTTATACTTTTCATGATCTTTGGAGCCTCAGCATTTGATTTTACCAGGAAAATTGCTAGCAACTCATTAGGCTAACGGTTTTTGTAGATTTAAACCTGTTGTGATGGGCAATAATACGGGGAGTTTTTACCTGACGCCGTTAAAAATGTCGCTTAGTATATAGGACAAATAAAACAACTTCACACCCTATATAAGTCCTATAATCCTTGTTTCATCATAAACCTTACTTTAATTACACCTCAATTATTAATGGAAAATTATGAACTTGTCATCCAATTGATTTGTTTTTTCAACGGTGTACCTTACAGATTTTTTGCATGAACTGTACTTGATTATACTTCTCGTTGTATGAGGTCTTTTGCCGTTCATGCACACATCGGATTGAGTTTCAAAGATGCCCATGGAGTTTGTGTCCTATTTTAATTACTTTAAAAAGTGAAGTTAGTTAAAGACCTGGGTTTGTTTGTGATCAAAACTATTTAATCCAATTTATAGCTTTTTTTAATGAGCAGCATTTTGACCTCTCAAAATTGCAGGCAGTGTTTTTTGTCCCACGTCTTTTCGTCCATGGCTAATGATAATGGTTGGCCTTCAAATCAAAATTTGCATGTAACAATGTTGCCGAGAAACTGTCAAAAAATATCCTGTTTTTGTCTTGTTGCAATGACCAAAAGAGAACACTGTATTTTTTTTTTGAGAGGGGGCACATTTAATTTTTCAAAGCTGGAATCGCTAGAATGCCGCTTGAGAGATTTGTTTTTTGTTTATCTATCTCCCTCTGTAACGCGTCCACAGACATCCTCAAAAACTTTATGGGCCGTTTACTCCCCAGGAGATAGTTGCATAGCCCCACTCACAGCCATTAGAGCTTAAGAGCTGAAGACTGCCCGTTTTTATAGGTTTTGTAGGCAAGGCACGGCCACCTCACTCTTCACGATGGTGGATGGTTGACATTTGCAAACAGAAAAGGTCGTCTTACTGCCCGTCGTGACTGTGAAGGCTTCCTGAGCATGGCCCTGCTGGCACGGTTACCTAGGGCATGCGCTCACCCACGGCGCGCGCACGCTTACGTACATATTCGAGGTGCACCAGTTTTCGTTGGTGAAGCCGTAATGGCTCACTAAGTTAGGGCGGCTGCTTTTTCCCACGACCCTCGGCCCCCGTAGGTGGTGGGTTCTAATCCTGGGGGGCAATCCTTTACTCGCCACTAGAAGCAGTGGTTACAATAACCCCGTCTCTTCTGGCTTTTCTGTCACTATACAAAAAGAGCTGTTAAATCAGCTAATTATTTTATTTATTATTAATTTATTTATGCAGAAGGTAGCTAACAGGTTTTCATCTAACGCAACGAATAGAATTGTGGAAGTCCATCTGAGTCGGAAATGCAGTGACGCATGGAGTACAAGAAAGAAGCAGCTCGTGGCGGCTTGAAAGAATGTGCCATAGTCGCGGCGTCGTTTAGATGCGATTTGCAATGCTATCGATCTTACCATTCCAGTGAAATTAATTAATGGCCGCAGGTTTTTTGTTCAAACCGGTTTAACGAAAAATGGCATCAAACTAATATATCGCGAAGAAATACCGCCACATTTTTGTGGTCAATTTTGAGATGAACTTACCTTATGATGGCGCAGTAGGTTAGCCGGTTGCCTTTTCACGTCAAGAGGTCTCGGGTGTGAAGATATGTCGGTGGGCGATCCTTTATTGCAGCAGCAAATTGTGGTGATAGCCGTAAAGGGCTCTTCTTCTGTCGCTATACCAAACAGGCTATTGAATAGCTAGTACTCGAATTTCCGAGGAGTAGGCATACACTATATCTTTTGAAAAAGGTCGCGAACAAAAACCCCACGGACTCTAAGTTTAAAATTGGTCCTGACTTATTCACCTTGCTTCCATCTCAAGGTGACAATGAAGCTCTATCTTGATCGATTTATGAAACAATGATAAAATGCTTTTCCAGTTTAACATCGTTTGTAATGGAGAATTGTTTCTACTAACACACGAATCGTAGCTAACGTTTTCAACGTGATGATATTTAAATCACAAATGAATCAATCAGTTCCAATTGAAGCTACATCATGTTATATATGCATTGACTGATTGTTTTTAACAAACCAACAGTTGTGACTGCCTGTACACAGTTGGTGGTGGATGTTGTACCATTGACTGGAACATACTCTCAACCAGCTGCTGTGTCGCCTGGACAGTGAAGTACTACTAATGCGGAATTGGTGCGCTAAAGTCCCCTATTGTTAATTTGATTCTTAATAAACCTAAATTTTTTAATTTTTTCAGTATTGTTTTAGTTTTTAAAAATCTCAGAGAAAGTAGTGAATGACTTGCAAGGAGCAATCGCAGTAAACAACTCTACTTACTAAAGAATATAATTTTGAATGATTTTGCACTATTGTTACTCTCTGATTGGCTAAAAAATTTTAATATCGGTTAGACAGTGGCTACTATCATCACGGCCAAGTAAGTCAACTCATGGCTCCACCAAGTTTTCTGGTCGAACGATCAACAAATAAGTAAACTGACGAGTTTTATGTCATGGACGAGAATAGTACCATGTGAGGACTCGGTAGTCTTACGACGAGCAATTGTAGCAAGAACTGAACAACCGAATGATCCTGACAACGGAAATGTAACTTAAAATAATTTTGAGAGCCCTGAAACTAAATCGCCGATAAATAATTCAAAGCGTACTTTAAGGACTTTGAACCCAAATTGTCCTTACTCCACCATGTTTCTGTTTTTTTTATAGAAATTGCCACTAATTATGAAATGTAATATGTTTTTATTAAAACACTAAAAGCAGTTTAATTGGCCTTTGTAGTAAAACTAAGAGGTCTAAGTTTTTATTATATCAGCAATACTGGGGTTAATTAAAGCTGTAGCATTTTTTAATTAAACGAAGACGCTAAATTAGCTATCATCTACCTAGAATTTCAGGAAAGCTTACTAGAGATCATGATTATTTGTCAATAAATATAACACACAATCATGGTTGTAGCATATAATAATCCACCCATAGTAAGCGAGAAGTAAGCGAATAAGGAGATCGCTAGCTTTTTTATGGGAAGCTAGCTAAATCGCAGATGAAACATACAACGATACTGATTGAGATCGTCAATAATCTCTATTAGATCCTACTGATCCCATGTCAGCCTATTTATGAACGATCCTTAAATACTTGCATCATAGCAGTTATTTTTAACAACTTTACATACAAAAATAAAGGGAATGGCAGAAAAAAGACAATTGTTTATTCTTAAACAAAATTTGCCTATTAAAAGACAAACTATTTGTAAATGCAATTCCAAACTATAATGATTTATAGATGAACGTAACATGGTAAATGAAGTTATTTCGTAAGACCAATTTACATGGGAGTTGCGCCCCCACCCCGATAGGATTTATCTCCTGAACTGCACATTTATTGATATTTCTCAAATACTAATAGAACGTTCGTCAAGCAATTGGCGGAAACAACAAAGGCAAGTTATCTATCTTTTGATGCGACCCACAGCTGCTGTGATGACCTTCTGATGACCTGTAGAGTTAAGGTCACATGTGTTCTTCATATAAGAAAATGGCTTTTTGATCAAAACCAACAGAAACATCCTTACGGAGTCAGCAGTGCTGTAAATGTGCAACAAAGATTTCATGATTACTGATGTAACGACGATTTCAGGATATATATCAGGATTATAGGTAGCGTTACTTAGGTAGTTCTTGTGGAGCCTTAGGCAGCTATTGATATCATTGATCAAACACTCCTCATCAATCATAGTTCTTATTACACAGACATAAAAGCTTTGTCTTAAAACTTGGTACACCGAGATACTTGCTCACAGTTTTTTTTTTTTTTTTTTTTACCTTTCACACCGCTTCACTAACTAGCTTTTTATAGCTTTTTTTACCATGTACGTTAGATAACTTGGCATATGCTTTCCCGACCAGAGTTAAATTGTAATACCTGTTCAATTCAAGTTTTACAGCAATGGCGTAGGCTATTTTTTATTACGGTCTTGAAATTTTTGCTATGAATTTCATTCAAAGTTCTGAAGATTAATTTTTTGTCAATTATGGACAGGTATAACTTTGCAATTTCCTGTATAAGAGTTAAATCCCTTGAGTTGACAATAGAGTCTGCCTTCTTTCAGCAGTGTTTGATCGCCGAAATGCTTGCTTGCTTAGACCGGGACACTACATCAAAATCGGTCAATGCTTTGCGACACCACGTCTCGACATCAGTAACTCACTGCTTTCAGTTCTGCTGGCCTGTGTAATCAGGGGCTAAAAGTTTGTGCAAAACTCTGCAGTTAGGCTTTTCTGTCGTGCGCATCGAAGTTCCCACATCTCACCACTACTTGCCGATGTGCACTAGCTTCAAGTTAAGAAGAGTATTGACTTTAAGGTGGTGTCACTTAATCTTAAGTTCCTTAATTCTCTTTCTCTAGCCTACCAACGCTAAATACTCCCTTGCTAAGCCGAGCTTTGTACTACTTACTGTTTTGAATCAAATCGATTAGCTATACCTTTTACAAACCTAAAAACTCTTTGGAGACCAGGCCTTGAGTTCATATTCTCCCAAAGCCAAAGTCACTCACAGTCAAATCTGCCTACTTTCAGCCACATAATATTGCTAAAATTTGGGCTTGTTTAGATAAGGATACCACGTCCAAGTTGATCCATGCATTCGTGACATCCCGTCTCGACTTCTGTAACTCACTGCTTGCTGGCCTACCGGTATGTGCGATCAGGCGACTACAGCTGGTGCAAAACTCCGCAGCTAGGCTTGTCTGTCGTGAGCTTCGCAGTTGCCACATCACACCACTTCTCGCCAACCTTCACTGGCTATCAGTCAAGCAATGGATCGACTTCAAGGTTTTGTCGCTTACTTTTACGTCACTTCATTCTTTGGCTCAAGCCTATCTCTCAGATCTACTCCCCGAACCAGACCAAGCATTGTTCTAACCAGATTTTCGGAATCCAATAGTTTACCAATACCTCGTACAAACCTCAAATCCACTGGAGACCGTGCATTTAGCTCGTATGCTCTCAAAGCCTGAAACTCACTCCCGACTTGCGTCAGGACGTCTCCTGACTTGACCACATTTAAAAAGAACTTAAAACACACCTATTTAGGACAGCATTTAGTGGGTCCCTGTGATTCGTCATTCATGTGCTTATGCGTGCTGACACTGTGCATGCTGCCACTAACCACATTTGGATGCTGACCATGTGCATGTCACCCTTAACCATGTTATTCATGTTGTTTATCAAGCATGATATTGCTCACCATTCAATTGTGTTTCCCTTTGCAGCTAATGTAAAAGCGCCTAGAAAGAGATTGAGTTCTCCGATTTCGCTTTATCAAGTGCATTACTATAATTATTATTATTATTATTATTAGTGATGTCTCGACATCCCCTAACATGACGACATTTAAAAAGATGTGTCAGAACACACCTGTTTCTCTCAGCATTTAGTTGGCCCTAATTATTTTTCCTTAGTATGCTTACGCCAGCTGAAACTTTGCCAGCTACTATAAACCATATGTACATGTTTACCCTGTGCATGTCACATCTTGCAATGTCATGCTTGATGATACTGCGAGTGTTGTTACTAATCATTTGGTCATGCCTTCTTTACAGCATCTGTAAAGCGCCTAGAAAGAGTTGCACTTTTCTGAGGACGGCATACTAATGTGTTATTATTAAAAAAAGCAAAAGTTTCCAGAAAGTCCAACTTTTTATCATTTTTGAAGATTCTGATTTTGTATGCATGCATGCAGCAGTTTTCGAGCAGAGAGATATTGTCAACGGGTGCTGGTTAGGGTTTCGAAACCTGTGCAATTTCAACATATTAGGCACTCTGAGATTCTTTTCTCAACAAAATCTCCGTGTATAACGAGAAATGACAACTAAGTATAATTTGCGATGGCTAGAGAGCGATACGGAGCAACTCTAGATTACGAAATATGCTATACAACTATATTTAACCAAGGTACTTATGTATCGGCAGCTACCATTTGGAGACTGCACAGACTGGAGCTCAGTGGCTTTTAAAGGTAGTATAACAGAACGGTAGAAAATGTTGCCAATAATCATGGGCAATAGTTTGATCGTACAAACACTTTATTAGTTAATTGAATCTCCAATCCAGTCTCGAAGAGGTTTTCGTGCTCAGCCCGCCACTTCACTTCACTTCCGGCCCCAGATTTGGTCACTGTTGTCACTTCTTGTCGTCATTATTCAGATAACTTTTGTTATTGTTGTCTCCTCAGCTGTTTTTCTCTATCAGCCCATTTGCGACCGCCCTATCCGCGTCCACCACCTACTGCTCTGTTCCATCCACCACCGCTCGTACCACTGTTCCATCCACCACCGCCCGATCCACTATTCCATCCACCACCACCGATCGATCCACCTCCTCCACTGTTCCATCTAACAGCGGCTGTGCTGGCTGTTAAAAAAGAAACGAGAAATGCGATGCCAAAGGTGCTACCCACGCAAAATAGATAAATAAATGAGCTCAGCTTATGAGTAAAGCTATAAATTCCGACTTGGTTACCTGCAATCAATACCAACAAAGATCATGACGTGCATGAGCTTCATCGTTGGTTTTTTTGTGGTTGTGTGCAGCCAAACGTATAGGTTTTGAAATGTCTTTCTTGAGAGGTTCTCAGGCTATATAAACAGTCAGAACCTGGGTATAATGAATGTTTCAGCAGCGTACAATGCTTTGAACCTATTCATCGTATTGCTTCTTACGCGAAATTCCAAAGAAGAGGTGATTCAACGGACAATTACAAAGGGTACCACATACATTTTATGCGGATTTATCAGTCAGCGATGGTAACCTATGACCACCATCATCATCCCCGTCCCAGCATATGTGGCAAGTTCTATGGTCGCCAATGAAATTTATTAACCAACAACCGGGGGACGGAGGAAGTGCTGATGCACTGAGGTTGCTGCATATGACAGTAAGGGCACATCCACAGGTTCAAATTCCGATATTTCCGCAACAAAGAATCTGAACTATGCATGAATACATAACTGCCATTGTCACCCCATATGTGAAGATGCCGTAAGGCGGAGGTTCCTTCCCTAGTATTACTAAATGAACCGATGATGTTAGTCGTTCAAATGTGCCTAAATTCGTCTAAATCAGAAGTCTTTGATAAATCCAATGGAGATCAGCTGCAGTTGTGTCTCCTCTGTAATCTAGCATTCCGGCCTCTGTAGTTGCAGTAATTTATCGGCTGTACTACACTTACCATATTGTCTGGAAGTTCATTACTCAGAAAACGAGTGACAGTCGCTTACTTTAATATAACTCTGCGGCCTTAAACTTTTTTATGTGCCAAACTCATGGCTTTTCAGTCAAAATTTTCACTGGAAACATTTCTTTCTTCTTTGATGTACTACTGAAGTACTACTGTCTTCGTAGAAACTTTCTTGCAGGGTCAGGTAGCACTCATATTTGAGTTCCGTTGCGTTTCCGTAGCGAAGCTATTCGGTCATCTCGTCCTTTCTTTTGATAAGTTATAGGGATGCAGTGGAAATCACAGCCATTGAGGCAATTATAATTTACTAATTTGTAAATAGGTTTTTAGATATTCATTTATTATTAGATCTTGTACCTAACTACGAATCATTCAAGACTTGTTTGTAATTTCATTAGGTGTGTTAGAGCTCTCTTTAAATGTAGTGAGAATCATCCAAGCATACAATTTACTACGATAAGAAAAATCCAATTTTGGTCGAAGTCTCGCCTCGCTTATTAAGACATTTAGGAAAACCTAATCTCTTAAATGCAGTAATAAACTCTATTTTTATAAATTTAATTCTAGGTGCATGTAACTATATTCAAAGATACGTGTACGACTGTAAATACAAGCCTGCATCATTGATTGTGCTAGTCAAAAAGCCCACGTACTCTGTATGCCAACATGAATAAAAACGAATGTGCCAATTATCATCCTTTCCATTGACGTCAACGATAGTATTCCTCGACCTGTGTAATCAGTGGTGGAATCAGCGAACATTAAACTAGACCCCAACATGGAGGAAATGAGGGAGGGTAGTGACTTAGGCCGAACCTTATATCAGGTTAGTGCAGGAGCTGGTGCAGAGGCTGTCTGATTGGAGACGGAGGAAGTGGGTTATATTGCATACCCTCTGTATCTTATCAACTTTTAGCAATCTGATTCACGAAGTTAACGACTTCTGGAACTATAGACCACTTCAATTTAGTAAATACCTAACCGGTAATGAGATCTTCTGTCGAATCAGCTCGGAATCTAGGTGTCATATTCCAAAGCGACCTCTCGTTAGACGACCATATCAGCTCCACAGTCAAATCCGCCTATTTTCAGCTTCATAACATTGCTAAAATTCGGTCTTGTTTAGATAAAAATACCACGTCCAAGTTAGTTCATGCATTCGTGACATCCCGTCTCGACTTCTGCAACTCACTGCTAACTGGCCTACCAGCATGTGCGATCAGGCGATTGCAGCTTGTGCAGAACTCTGCAGCTAGGCTTGTCTGTCGTGAGCGTCGCAGTTGCCACATTACTCTACTTCTCGCCGACCTACACTGGCTACCAGTCAAGCAACGGATTGGCTTCAAGGTTTTGTCGCTCACTTTTAGGTCCCTTCATTCTATGGCTCCAGCCTATCTGTCAGATATACTACCCCATCAGGCCAAGCATCGTACCACCCGCTTTTCGGAATCCAACAGTCTAGAAATACCTCATACAAACCTTAAATCCTTTGGAGACCGTGCATTTAGTTCATATGCTCCCAAAGCCTGGAACTCCCTCCCGACCTGCGTCAGAACATCCCCTGACCTGACCACATTTAAAAGGAACCTAAAAAAACACACCTATTAGGACAGCATTTAGTGGGTCCCTGTGATTCGTCTTTGATGTGCTTATGCGTGCTGACACTGTGCATGCTGCCACTAACCACATTTGCATGCTGACCCTGTGCATGTCACCCCTAACCATATTATTCATTTTCGTTTGTTTTTCAAGCATGATTTTTTCTTACCATTCAATTGCATTTCACTTTACAGCAAATGTAATGCGCCTAGAGAGAGAGAGAGATTAATTCTCTGAGGGCGCTTTATCAAGTGAATTATTATTATTATTTATTATTATTATCTCAGTTGAGGCAACTGGCAAAACATACTTTCATCTGTTAGAGCAGAAACTTCAACGAAACTTTAAAAGAATCAAAGTACACGATCATGTAGCATCTTTAGCTAGTTACATTTTAAATGAAGAAAACATTTGTTGATAATTTCAGACCAGCCAAGCAATTATTTTTAGACCCAGTTTCCATATTTAGGCAATCAACTGTAATAAACCGGACTGACTGCTGAACTAACAGACCAGGCCCCAAAAGCATGATAATTCAGTTTTCCTGTCGTTTCTCCCTGAACTCGAATTGAATAGAAGGAAACATTTGGCTGGCACTTTATCTTAATGCCATCTGGATTATTTGTTTTTCGTTGTTCGAAGGGCGGCATGGCAATTGATCTCAAAACGATCATAGAGCAGGGACTTTCTTTTAGACTTGGTGAAAGTAATTCGTTTAAATATGTTTACCTTCTGCAAATAGTGTGCTGCCATTTCACCAGCAAGGAGCTTCGGGAACCTGCCCTTAGATATCTACGTGCATCCTCACATTTCAAACTGGATTCTTCGATCGTATTTAAAGCGGGCTCACTTTATTTAAGCTCTTTTTGTGGGGTTACGGTAAGTACATAACAGGGCCATACAGAAACGTATCTCGTCATTCATAGCCACTGGGGTCAGTAGCCAGAGAAGATACGTTTGGTCACAGTAGCCTTAAATACTGACAAAAGCCATCAGTATTCCGTGCTTTCTCCTAAACTTATCGTGGCTATGTGACTTACAGAGAAGGTAACCTTATAGACAACTTGAACTAGTGTCTATCAAGTAGACTAGATAAGCCAGCATGTACAAGAAAAGCTAGCCTCTCCTATGCCGAAGTGACCGCTTCTGTCAAGGCAAAAGAGTAGTGAAGATAGCTAGGGTTTCTAACGTAAAAAAGGATAATACGTTAAAATCTACTTTCGTAAAATATGCAACTCCAAAAATGACTGATATATAGCTTAGTTGTAAAAGTAAGTAGGTGCTCGTATACTAATAATACAGCACGAGCCTATTTTCCACTTTTACGTTAAATCCACAGAGCTCATGCAACTTCCGTGAGATGTCTCATGTTCTTTGCACACTGGACGCTCCCATTGGCTGCCTCACTCTGGCTAATGCCTCAGAAAAGCCAACGTGGCTAACCTTAATGAATGAAAAGACATCATTCGTACTCTGCCCAACTGACTTGCCAACGCCGTGATGATAAAAAGGATAGGCTCCTACTTCTTCATCAAGGTACTTAAAAGACAGCCGATGTGAACAAGAAGAAGATCTAGGCCCGCGACAATGACGTTGTTCAGTTTCAGATGGGCATATTTCAAGAACGACAGGTCAAAATGAGACATGTGACCCGAAATTACAGATTTTATCTTCTGCAACCCACATGCCAATCTTCAGTTGAATCTCTTTCGTCTGATCAATAATCGCCGTGTACAGAGCTTAGACGCTAGGTCCATCACCTGCAGTAAGATCAACGGTTTTCTAAAAGTCCTTGTAAAATTCCTGATGCGCTTCTCATTCTGTTACAGGCATTACACAGACGCGTGACATGGCATGCAGAGTGGCTGCGGATGCTTTCCGGGCCACCCACGGTTGGATGGCTGCTTCGAAGACCATCTTCGGGTAGCATATACCAAAGTTCTAGGCTTTACTAAACTACATATTTGTAAAGTGCCTTTAACAAGGGCGGTCGCAATTATTTTCCAGCTCAATGAGATTCACGCAATTGTTGTTGTACACTATACCGTTATGGTAGTGCCCACTTGGTCAGGAAGGAACGCCGATTTCCTCCAGCTAGGGGCAAGGGTCGCAATAAGCTGCCTACTGTGGCGGCTTTGTAGGCCAACAGTCTGTCTGATGCTGTAAGTGCCCAGCTGGGGTCTATGGCCCAAGCCTCATGTGTGAACCTGTCAAAAGCCATCGTAAGATTATGATTAAATGAAAAACTAGTATTTAAATTCATAGTTTACTGCTGTTTCAGTGGTTTAATTATCCGTATACCAACATTTTTTATCAATGGATGAGCATCTAAATATAATATTAGCTAATTTAACCTAATTTTGTATAGCAGCAGAAGAGTCGTATTGGCTGTCTACACCGCTTGCAGTTGACCATAAAGGATCTCCTACTGCATGATTCGAGCCCACGACCTCCGTCGTAAAGAGCAAGCACTTTACCTACATCACGGCTTCAAGCACCCGTATGAAAGAGCTTGAACAACGTTTACCTCAGCTAATGTGGCATCACTTATCATAGAATCGTGATTCTGTTGCTACGGTCACTGTGCCAAAAGATAAAAGTTAAACGTTACTGCCATCCACTGCATACACTCAATTATGTACTCCAACCCTAAAGGAAAACGAAACCTAGCCATAGTTCATAAATACACAGAAACCCTAAATATTACAATTATAATCGTTGTTCCTAAAAAAAATATATATATATCCAGGACACTAATCTCTAAAATCTGCATTGCAAATCAGGATACAGTGGTACCTCTTCTTACGAGTGTCGCGACTTACGAGTGTTTGGAGTTACGAGCTGTCTCTCGGCCGATTTTCTACTTTGAGTTGCGAGCTAAAATTCGGGTTACCCTACGACCCGGGCGTGACGCCAAGGGCAGGCCTGTTGGTTCGCTTCCAGACAGACTCGAGCCAGCCATCGTCGTGCTTCAACCCACAAGATCGCCAGACTCCAGTGTTAAATCCGACTACGGCAGGACCAGCTAAGTACGTACTCTATTTAGGTAATATCATTGAGTAAGAGTTCATCGCATAACTTATAACGATCGCTGCGTCCGCATACAAGCCCAGCCAATAAACTGAAAGCTTGGAAACCCTGGCGAAAGGGCGAAAGTCGGCAAAGAAGATTCAGATATTCATTTCAGCCTTTCTCCTCTAACTCTATTAGCATCTTCAAAACGTCTAATCTTTAAGTTACTCATGTACATTATGATTAATATAACCCGTTTATTTCGAGGCATTCTAATGTATTGTTTTTAATACAATATTCGTTGTATTATAAGTACATTTTTTAATATAAAAATATGTGACAAGAATCGCAGTGTTTTGCGGAGGTGCGGAACGGTTTAATGGCATTTCAATTCATATCAACACGGAAAATGTTTATGACATTCGAGCAATTTAATATACGAGCTCTGGCACAGAACGAATTGAACTCGTAAAAGCCGAGGTACCACTGTAATCAATACTTGCCTTTGAAACTCTAAATCCTAAGATCCAGTTTAGCAAAAACATAATATTTATATGCAAACGTTCACAATCCATATCCACTTACAAAATTGTAAAAATGATGTCATTATTGCAATTGGCATAGTGCCAATAGCAAGATCCATGTCACCATTTATAGGTATGCATTGAAGAAGTCGCTAGTTTGCTACGTTAGCCACACTCCAGCATGCGGGTGTTCCATACGCGGAACTCTTGGCTCTCGTGATGAACATCGTGATGAACATCGTGATATGAACATCAAACACAATTATGGTTAACGGGAAAACCTGCTACTCAATTCCTGTAACTCAATCGCAGGCCCTGGGATCGCTTCATCGACTAGAACTTTCACAAAATGCTGTTGCTACGTGGCTTACTCAGGTCCTTTTTTTATGTCTCCTTGAAACTTCAGATTAGTTCAAATAATATAGCAGTCAAGCCGTCTATACATTCTCTGGTATTTCACACATAGCTGCAATGCCTCTGGCAACGCAACAACACTCCTCAAGGGCTTCAGGACTTTGATTCAGCCAATTGCTCTTGGTTGGCCCGGTTGTACGTTCTCCTAGTGTTTCCACTGCTACCTAGGCAAACAAAATCGGCTCTGCCAGCATACGACCTGTTGAATCTGCATGAAATCTAGGTGTAACTATCCAAAGTGGTGTTTCGTTTTAATAATAATAATAATAACAGTCTTTATAAAGCGCCCTCAGAGAACTCAATCTCTTTCTAGTGCAAGTTTCATTAGACGACCAAATCAGATTCACAGTCAAGTCTGCCCACTTTCAGCTACATAGCATTGCTAAAATTTGGGCTTCTTTAGACAGGAATACCACATCGAAGTTGGTCCACGCATTTGTGACGTCATATCTAGACATCGGTAACTCACTGCTTTCCGGTCTACCGGCCTGTGCAATCAGGCGCCTACAGCCGGTGCAAAGATTTGCAGCTAGGCTTATCTGGCGTGAACGTCGCCATGGCCCATAACACCACTTCTTGCTGACCTGCACTGGCTCCCAGTCAAGCAACGTATCGACGTCGAGGTTTCGCCACTCACTTTTAGGTCCCTTCATTATTTGGCTCCTGCCTGCCTATCAGATCTACCCCCTCCCCCCCCACCAGGCTAAGCATCGTATCACCCGCTTTTCGGAATCTAATTGTTTATCTATACCTTTTAAGAAACTCGAAACCCGCCTTTGGAGACCGTTTATTTAGTCCGTATGGTCCCAAAACCTGGAGCTTACTCCCGACTTGTGCCAAGATACCTACTGACTCGACCCCATTCAAAAATAAGCTAAAAAACGCATCTATTTATCATAGCATTAAGTAGGTCTATGTGATTTGTCCTTAATGTGCTTGTGCGTGCTGACATCGTTGATGCTGCCACTAACCACACCTGCAGGCTGACCCTATGTGTGTCCCCCCTAACCATGTTATTCTTGTTGTTTATTGATCATGCTACCGCTAACCATTCGATCTTCCTTCCTTTGCAGCAGATGTAAAGTGCCTAGAACCAGACTGAGTTCTCTGAGAGTGCTTTATCAAAGGTCCTATAATTGTTGTTATGAATGGGCTTCCTGCTCAGTGATTTATCAAGTCTAGATCAAAGATCTTTGGAAAATCTAATGGAGAGCAGCTGCAGTTGTCTATTCTTTATAGTCTAGCACAAGCATTCCGGCATCTCTAGGTGCAGTAACTTTTTGGTTACAATGCACTTACCTTAGTGTCTGGAAGCTAATAACTCATTAACGGGTGACAGTCACTTACTTTGATATAAATCTGCTGAATTAGACGTTTATATTTGAAAAAAACCGATGGCATTGCAGTCAAAGTTTTCATTGGAAGCATTTCTTTCTTTTTTAATGTATACACCGAAGAACTGCTGCCTCATTAGAAAGTTCATCGCAGAGTCCAGTAGCGATAATTTTAGGGCCATCGAAGACTAAGCAAATCGGGCATTTCGTTCTTTCTTTAGATACCTTATAAATATGCCATGAAAACCTCAGCCCACAAAGCATCTGCAGACTTTGCGTACTTAGCTGTTCCTGCCGTATTGAGACTTAATAGCAGAGTCTGGCGATCTTGTGCGTCCAAGCACACGATGACTCATTCGAATCGGTCTGGACGCGAACCACTAGGGCTGGGCTTGAAGCTACACCCGAGTCGTCGGGCAGCGTCTTACAGCAGAACTTCTTTCACCGCCCTAGCCTTACAAGCCTGATTAACCGCACGCCGTTCCTCCCTCCACACTCTTGCTTGTGTCGCGCTGGCACACCCACTAGCACTCATATACATGAGAGCAATTCCGTTGCAACCGCTTAAAGTGAACGAGTGCAGCCCGGGGTGCTGGGCGGATGCTGCAGCATTCAAACAATGAAAATCGCAAAAAACCGCAGGGTCACCTTCGTACCTTGCCGTCAGCACTGTCGCTCGCCTCTCGGCGGAATTTGCAGTTTCAGTTTCCAATGCTAACAACCGAGAGAACAAATAACGCTTGTGCATCGCCTTCGATGTGCACTGATAACCACGCTCCGGCTTTGGACGATTTCCTTTCATTAGCCGAGACGAACAGCTAAAATTTCGTAATGCATTTCCGAATGCTGTCATTCCCACCGCGGTCAGTAGATTTTGCTCAACGACAGAAGCGTAACCCAACAGGCTTTGTAGATGGCACGATTGCATTATACGGGTGAGTGTGTTGCCTGGTCTTTGTTCGCCATAGGAAGGATTGGCTACTTGTTTAGGCTTTACTACTGCTTTGGCCTTCACCCTAGGTGGCTAGTCCGTAGGAAGGCACATTGTCGCTGGAATCGTGCATTCGGGGACGCTGCTGTAACCACAATCTGCGCTATAACTGCAAGCGGAGGCACGTGAGCACGGCCAACGTTGCTACGCTGTCACACAGACACAGCAAGCGCTCGCGGCTTCAGATCCCACGCCCGTAGTAGTATCGCCTCTTGCCTTCCACCTGCTACGTGAAGCTTGTAAGTAGACACGATCTAGGCTTGTGCAAGTCCGGGTTGTGAGGCTACAGAACCACGCAAGATCTCATCGTGGCCGCTGGTTGTAGGACATTTCTTTTCCCCCCCCCCCAAGACGCCCCCCACCCCCGATATTTAATATCTAACAGACCCTAGGACATTTCCCCGCCCGAGACATTCCCCTCTCGAGGTAGAACATTATCCCCCTATGTTGATGAATGTATAACTAAGAATACAGATATTTACAGTCGTCCCTCGTTTATCGCGGTTAATCGGTTCCAGACTCTGCCGTGGTTTTTGAATTTCAACGAAGTACGATTCTTTATTTATAAATCAAATATTTTCGTAACTAGAGCATGGAAAACCTGTTCATGCCACTCTAATTCGGCGTTAACGTTATTAGAACCCTCTGGACGTTAAATAACACCAATTTAGTATCCACTGCACGTATTACCCAATATATTAGACAATGTAGGGGATAATAAGACGAATTAGACTATACGAATATCATACTATCAATTCTTTGCGTTTCATTAAACGCACGCAATTTTTACACACAACCACTAACTTTGCGTAATAGTGCAATTGGTTCGATGATGATGAAGAGGTGTACTGAGCGGTAAAAAGGAGCACGGTTACTGCTCTCAATGAGGCTGCACCTGACGTTGAAGGATTTGTGGGGGTGCTCGACTAAATAGACCAACAGCTCATACGTACAGTAATTTTAAGTGAGATGCAGCGGTGTGCAATTGACTCGGATAACCGAGCACCCGTAGTATCATTTTCACCATCTCGATTAACTTTTTAATGAAGATATTTGAAAAACCGAGATAGAGTGAAGCTGTGAACGACGACTGTATATAATATACATGATCAAATTATGCTCACGTTAAATTCAAATAAAACAACTCAATATAGGCGGCGACTCAATAGCACGACCGACGGAGGCAGTACGGCCAGCGCGGCCAGCGCGGCGTCGGCGGCGGCGGCGTCGGTGGCGGCGTCGGTAGCGGCGGCGGTCGACGCGTGACGCCCGGTGCAGCAACCACTGCGGCGGCGGCGGCGGCGACGGTGAGCTTTGAACGGGCTGTATGCACCACGGTGCCGATGTCAGTAGGGGCGGCGGCGGCTTCGGCGGCCGAGGATACTGCTACGCGCTCGCGGCTGCGGCCTGCCGAGAGTGTCTGCTGCTGACCTCCCGGGGCAGAACTTTGACCTTGCAAATGGTGGTCTGCCGAAAAGCAGGTCCGCAGCGACCGCGTTTCTGATGACTTTAATGTGAGATTATGTAATTTATAATATACTATAATAATACTTACTTTTACAAGATATGTTAACAAAACAATTTATATTGTGACATTTCCATAAGGGAGGGGAGAAAATCCCCTACCCCGGGGGGGAACGTCCTACCCCAGTGCGGTGAATGCTCGATAATAATAACAATAATAATAATAATAATTCACTTGATAAAGCGCACTCAGAGAACTTAATCTCTCTCTAGGCGCTTTACATTTGCTGCAAAGTGAAATTCAATTGAATGGTAAGTAAAATCATGCTTAAAAAACAAACAAAATGAATAATATGGTTAGGGGTGACATGCACAGGGTCAGCATGCGAATGTGGTTAGTGGCAGCATGCACAGTGTCAGCACGCATAAGCACATCAAGGACGAATCACAGGGACCCACTAAATGCTGTCCTAAATAGGTGTGTTTTTAGGTTCCTTTTAAATGTGGTCAGGTCGGGGGATGTTCTGACGCAGGTCGGCAAGAAGTGGAGTAATGTGGCAACTGCGACGCTCACGACAGACAAGTCTAGCTGCCGAGTTTTGCACCAGCTGCAATCGCCTGATCGCACATGCTGGTAGGCCAGTAAGCAGTGAGTTGCAGAAGTCGAGACGGGATGTCGCGAATGCATGGACCAACTTAGATGTGGTATCTTTATCTAAACAAGCCCGAATTTTAGCAATGTCATGAAGCTGAAAATAGGCGGATTTGACTGTGGAGCTGATATTGTCGTCTAACGAGAGGTCGCTTTGGAATATGACACCTCGATTTCGAGCTGATTCAACTGGAGATTTGCTCGATGAGGAAATATCCGGGGTATATAGTCCGGAGAGGAATGTCCGTACCCCGTGGCCACCAGTGTTCACAGCGGAGCGCTGCTTATTCGTGCTGCTTTATTGCAGCCACACTTCAGGTGCACAACCCACAAACAGAGCAGCGAGCACACCCCTTGGCCTCTATTGTAAACTTTCGGGTAAACCCATTCCCACGATAGGATTTGTCTTGGACGACGGACAAGACGACGCGAGGTCTGTAGCAAGCTAGCTAAAGACATGATACATTTTATCTGAGCGGCGGCCAAGCGTGAAAATGAATTGACAGGTTTTTGTGAGCGATGTTTCAGAGCAGCGCATTGGTAACCGGGCCCGTAAAGTACTCAATTGCAGCCATCCAGTTAAATGTAATCTAGCTGCGCACACGGCACAGCGAATCGGATACTTTTCATTGTGAATTCATTCTGCTGTAGCGGCTACCATCGGTAGACGCTGTAGTCTTTCCATGGCGTTTGAACTAGCCTCGCTAGACCAGGAGCTGATTGCAGCGTATGCGTTCTACGCGGCTTTAGTGCTGCTGAAGACGCTGCTTATTATTCCTCTAACCATATTCTATCGCCTGTCGCTAAAGGTCAGCATCACTAAAGGCTAGCCGCTTGCGGGGTCGTGTATCTTCCTGTGCGTCACCGTTTCGATGCCAGCTGTATGCTGCATAAACTTAAAAGTATAGGCTGTCTGCTCTAATCTAAATATTTGGAACGCACCTTCAGGTTCTCGTACGAATTCGTTAGCAACTGCTGCTGGACTGTATAGGTAATTGAGCTGGATCCAATTACACCAGCTTTTATTTATATTCTTGACGTTACAGCTTTTGTTTGAAAAAACACCGAGAAATTTGGTTTGTAGCCGCTGACTCGGTCATTGAACATTTGCATTGTTGTAAGGCTAGGACCAGATATGCTGTCTTTGAACTTGCAGGTGTTCGCTTCTGCTGAAGATGCTAAAGTGTTCGGAGGGAAAACGGGAGAAAATGTGCAGGTGGAGAGAGCAAGAAGGTATTTACACGTGATTTTGCCATTTAAAGGACAACCCATGTCAATTTTTTTTGAATTTCGGCTTGGATGTTCCACTGCAACACAACCTCTTCCCTTAAGAGCACGGTTATGATTTGTATAAATCAGTTGAATTCACCCATTTTATGAACCTTAAGTCTGCCAAAAATTCCCTACTTGACTGATATCCCGACATCCTCTGAGTTGGAGAAATTCATTTAATTTGAAATGTGCTGTAAGTGAAATGAAATGAAATGAAATGCTGAAATGTGTTTTAAACGTTGGTTTGTTAAAGTCATCACCAGTTCGTATGCTTTCTTTCTGCGAATAGAGCTGCCCCTCAAAGGCTATTCCTCGTAGGGAGCTCCTTGCTATCACGAATATTTTGTTTGGGGCTAAATAAGTCAAGAAATTGCGCTTGCATCCTCTCGAGATTAGCGGCTCTGTTGTCGCATGGAAAGTCGCTGCCGCTACCTCAAGTTATAATTAGTGCGAGAATTTGCCCAATGTCGATTGACAATTCGGTAGCCGTGATTTTGTGTTGTAGGATTCATTTGAATGACATGGAGAATGTCTACATGTTCGTCTTTCTGGGCGCATTGTACCTGCTCAGTCGGCCCAGTGCTACCGTCGCCCTGTTTCACTTTCGAATATTTGCTGTCACGCGAATAATCCACACTGTGGTTTACTACCTTGAGCTGCAGCCATGGCGATTCTATGCTTTCCTGCCTGGAATTTTAGTCAATTCATCCATGGCGATCCAAGTGCTGGCTTCATTCTGCTAGCTTCGCTTAAATTGCTTGCTTTTTGGCCTCGGCTTTGAGACGGTCTCTGTGGCGTGCTCCAAATTGAGCAACCTTGCTAACCGAGCTGTTAGTCAATGCATTTTTGCCGGCTGTTTGCTGCCGTCTGACCATAACAAAGCTTGTATGTAAGAATATTTGATTTAGCTTGTTGTTAGTTTATTTTCACTAGTTTATGGCGCAATGGCAGTGACTATTAATTTGACAAACTTGAATTACTGGTGTGCAAAATTAAAATGCTAGTTTGTCCAACCAGTCTGAGCTTTGGAGTAAGGTGCTCGAACTAAACGATCGGGGTCGTGGGTTTGACTCCTGCGTCTGACTAATTGCGTCATTTCTGCTGCAAGTATTGGTGAAAGAGTTTCAGCTCTTCTGCCTGCTATATATCTCAGGATGTTAAATCGACTAAATTTAGCTAGACTTTTACATCAAATGCCATTTCCCAGCTTCATCGAGCTGCGTCACTGCAACTGAGTCAAGGAATAGAGACATCATAGAGTAGCACTAATTATGCTGAAGCTTCATTCTTGCTACGTGTGTAGCCACTCTTGACTACTAAAGCCGACGCAAGTTCGCAAGTGTGTTATGATAGCTTTATAGCTGGACCTACATGAGTGGGTTTGTCTCATTGTACTGTCTATGGGCCGGGACTTACCAGCCATTCGATGCTGGCCTATCGGCTAGCTGCTCTAATTGAAGGAAGACCGAAGCTCCCATGCTGATATGACGTCCCCTTGAATGGCTCAGACTATTGATCTAGGGAAGCAGCTTTCACTGGCTGCATTTATTCAAATGACCGACTCGCAAGCCATAATTTAGTAAGGTAGCAAAATGGATTACTTAAACTTTGCTCCTCAGTGTGATGCGAATGAATTTGCACTTATTTATCGTCAGATCACACGAAATTTTGCGACAGGGACAAGCCTTGCTGTCGTTTAAGTGGAGGTAAGCTTGTACGCTTTCTCACGAATGCACCGAAACTTTGTCATACCGCATAGCCTGAAATTTCCTAATACTGACCGAGAGCGACGCAGAACATTATCTTGCTTCTTAGTAATACCGACCGGTATTGGCCTGATATTGCTGTTGTGGGTGCTATTGAACTTATCTTGGACGTACTTATAACAAAATTGGAGCCTGGAGGCCTGAGCGACCTGTGGGTGCTCATCAGGCTGTCTACAAGACTCTCACTGTCAAGTTTGGTACATGGCATATAGATTTCGTGCAGATTCAACAGGAAATATGCTGGCAGAGTCAGTTTGAGCGTTAATCTTTTCAATTTATACACGGCACTTGGTTTGCCCATAACCAGTAAGTAAGTTTTACCGTCATTCAATTAAAAACATTTGCTGCCATCCAAGTGCAGATGTCATCAACACATGCAGCAAGGGAGTTAAGAGAATTTGACGTGCCAGAGGGCTGGGAGGGATCAAAGCAAAGGTACAACTGTGTGTCATCCGCATAGCAGTGAAAGCCTAGATTGTGCTTGGCAATCCCATCGGCAAGACGAAGAGAAAAAACAACTTGTATGATGCGATTTTTCAAAGGTTTCTGCAAATGAGTAAGGTACACAATTAAGGCCAGTAAAAAGAGCTGTTTAGCTGCATGCCCAACACCATCTTTTTTGGGTTTTAACGGTTGGACAGACTTGATCCGGCTTGGTAGCACGCATATTTAATGCTTGAAAGTCTATAACGAACTATGCATGACACCATTCGAATCAGCGGTCGTTCGTGCGGCACCAGAAAGTTTGAATTCTAATCTGGGCCAAGAAAGTATTCTCCAGTCCCATTCTTCCATTTATTGTACACAATCCTCGTAAGGATTTTCAAAAACAACTTATATATTCATTCATGGGGATTGTTTTTGAAAAATTTCACATTGGTCAAGCCATACTAATCCACTGAAACCAATATCCATTTGACTAATAAAATTCGAAATAGCAATAACGATGGCAATGTTATGTCTGCCGGATTAATTAATCGGCAACAGTTGTTCTAAGCATCATAATGTCGTACTTCAACGATTGATAACAATGAATATTCTTTGTAATGAGCCTCCGCAAGAGTTTGGATCTCAATTGTTCTATCAAGCGCAGTACGTGTTATAAACCGGTCACTGGTCATCCAGGACCTTTCCCCGGTCGAGCCCTGCAGGGCCTCTTTGGTTCTCGGCACTTTGGTGTTCTCTATTTATTAATACGGACCTAAGGAAAGTAATTTGGAACCATTGTGCCGGCAATCATTTCTATGCCGACAATACGCAGCAATGTTTCTCATTCATTCAAAGCATTAGAATTAATTTCGATGACTAAAAAATTGTACACCTGCATTACAAACCAGCAGCCCTTGACGTCAAGCCAATTTATTTTAAAGTTGCATATTTAAGAAAACCGAACTCCGCTTAGAGAAATAATTTCCTTTCCAAATTATTCTTGCCCTAGAGACTAGCATCGAGTGCTCGAAAATGAGTGTTTTTTTTTCCTTGACTGATTCTGAAAGTTCCATTAAGGAAATCGCCTCAGTAGCTAGTAAATACGATTAGTCCTTCCCTAGGATTTGGATCTAGTTATCAATCTGCCTTTTTAAATGTCTATCTGGCTACCTGGTGCTGCTTTTAACCAAAAGCTATACTGAATAATCGAACCTGAGCTCGAAGTGGGCATAGCCGAGTTTCCGGAACTCTAATTAGCCTTGTCAGTGCCTCAGGTCTCAAATATGAATAAGCTGAAAGAAGATACAGGTTCTCGGAATTGCATTTAATTTTCATGCAATGAATAATTGGTTGAGCTCCAAAGCCCTTGCAGATGTGGTTGCCTTATTGTAGCTATGCTGCATCTACGGAAAGCATAATCTTGAAGTCTTTTTTAATAATAATAATAATAATAATATTGCACTTGATAAAGCGCCCTCAGAGAACTTAATCTCTTTCTAGGCGCTTTACATTTGCTGCAAAGTGATACGCAATAGAATAGTAAGTAAAATTTTTGTTGAGAGGCAATGCGCAGATTATTTCCAACGTTTACTCATTAAAAATAATCAATTTTCAGAAGAGCTGCTTTCTTCTGAGAATCAAAAGAGAAGCGTTCGCACCTAAACCACTCACGTCATCCCACTGAGGTGCCCAGCTTGACAATGCGAGATCGATGCTCCCGAGTTTTCAAAAGTTTTTTCGCTTTTAGATCCCATGTTGGGTTGCATTGGTTTGTACCAGTAGGTTGGTCCTGTTTTCCAGACCAGAGTTAGTTAGTTAGTTTGATGTGACAAATATTATTTTGGAAATTCATTGATATTACGGCCTCTTGTCAGGCCTTAGCCTTCGTGAAGGGAGACCAGCTAGGAGGAGCTGGGGAAATCGGGCTCTCTCACCTCACACGGGATGCTCGGCTCTGAGCAGCCTTATCTTGGCCTCATCCGCAAAATTATCCTGAGCGATAGGTACCGGCAGGTTTCTTTTGCATCCTCTCCGTCGGTCATTCAAACATGGCAACCTCTTTACAACCTCTATCACGCCTATTTAGGACAGCATTTAGTGGGTCCCTGTGATTCGTCCTTCATGTGCTTATGCGTGCTCACACTGTGTATGCTGCCACTAACCACATTTGCATGCCGACCCTGTGCATGTCACCCCTAACCATATTATTCATTTTGTTTGTTTTTCAAGCATGATTTTACTTACCATTCAATTTCATTTCCCGGGGCAGAAAATTTAAAGCGCCTAGAAAAACATTAAGTTCTCTGAGGGCGCTTTATCAAGTGCATTATTATTATTATTATTATTATTACGAAAAAAAACGTGGTGCTTTCTGTAGTACCTCAACCCGAATCAGAGCTGTGCACGCAGGTCTTGTGCACCACTCTTCGCCGTATTTGAAATCAGATTAGCGTTGGTTGTTGGTGATAAAAAATTTGCTAGCCTCTTTTGCTAGAAGGACTGTGGGCGCACGGCTTTACCGTACTTGCGAAGGAACTAGTTCATCGTTATTAAGGGTTATAAGAAAAGCATCCAGGTTCGTTGGGGTGAGTCTTCCGCTTTATTAAAACAGCTGCCCACATGTGGGCGTGATAATACGTTGATAATTCTGTGTTCTTGTAGATAGCACATGCAGTGAAGGTCTCTAACGCCGCAGCCAGAGTCGGCCGGTAACAAACCGGAACGAGAGTGTGCGAAACAGCGAATCGTTTACCTTCCATTGTTAATTTCCTCCTCGTAGCCGGTTCTATCCCGTGTACGCGGCTATATTGGCATGGCGTTCAATCTACCCTCCGTTGACCAAGACCTAATAGCCGCGTATGCTTTCTACGCTGCTGTAGTGCTGCTGAAGACACTGCTAATAATTCCTCTTACGACCTACTATCGCCTGTCGACGAAGGTCAGCATCGCCAAATGCTAGCCGCTAGCTTCGAGGACGAGCCAGTAGCTTCCTGTGCGCCCCTGCTTAGAGATCAGCTGTGCCCCGCCCAGGCCTCGGATGCTCGAGTGTCGGCTGCTAGTCGGTGCATGGAGCTTTGGTGACTAGTGATCCCTGCCCACACTGTAACGCTGTGAAGGCGCAATCCTTCTTGCCGCTTGACCGCCAATTGCGATGCCGAGCCCACCGAACAAACTAGGCTTGACCGTGGCACGTTAGAGCCCACGGCAGAGCCACGGCACTCTGGTAGACAGTTAGCTAGTGCATCGCACTGTCCTTGCCTTCACCGTAAGCAAAGCTTGCTAGCTGGATCGAGTAGCCTTATATGTAGGAGGTACGGCTTCTTTTTTGCGTTGGCAAGACGGCCAGTGAGTCGTGTAAATATCGATGCCCTTATCGCGATATGCTCTCTACGGCCTTCCCATTTGCTTTAATGCTGGCTCCTACTGACTTGTTCATCAAAGTCGTAAAAGCTCACCTCTTACCTTGGTGGACACTACTCATAATCTTATCAAGTAAACTGTGATTTGTCAACCATAGGTCTGAAAACACGTTTGGGTTAGAAGGCAGTTATGGTCACAATAGTAGTGTCTTCAAGGGCTATTAATCGTACTACAAGTGAACTGCTTTTGTGAAATATCTTTTCCAGCACACGCGTCAACTCTGAGAATAACCACCTGGCTCCTGCCCATTGATAGAATGAAAATGTTACTCGCCTTCTGTTGCTGAAGCATATTGGCATCATGAGCAATCGCAGTAATTACCACACTTCATTGGCATGCTCGCTGGAAAGCCGGGGTGTGAAATGTATGGCAATTCGCCTTGTGACTGCCATAGCCATCTTGTGTGTATGCCTAGTTAGTGCTTTCTGCATGGGCTACTGGTACATTAATTGACTTATGCTGAATGATCTGTGTCCTGCTGTCAATTTTTATGGAGTTCCAAATCCTTCAAAAGCATCTGATGTTCTTTTGTGAATTCGTAAGCCGTGTAACTGCATTTGGACTGTATAGGTATTAAGTTGGATCCTCCAGTGTCACCTTTTTCTAATTATATTGTGTAAGCCAACATCAGTATTGAAACCAGTACCAAGCAGTTGTGTTTAAATCCGTTTGGTTGGTCGTGAAAGATTCACGTTGTTGTACGGCACTAATAAGACCTGTTATGTTCTTGCAGGCATTTGCCACTGCAGAAGATGCCAAGATTTTTAAAGGGAAAGCTGGAGAAAATGTACAGGTAGAGAGAGTAAGAAGGTAATTGCCCTAGGTTAGCAGTTCAATAGAAAACCATCGTTGATCGTTTCTGAAGCCTTGATTGGGCATTGCACTGTTGCACGAACTTTTTCTGCTCTAGCAAGGCCATGATATTGATCAATCCGTTTCAAGTGTTATGCACCTAATGCCTGCTTTAAAATCACCACTGACTGGCTTCACATTTCGGTCTTGGTGACATATTTGTCCATACATCTCCTTGGGGCTTGCTTTTCCCTCGGCTCTGTTGTTGTGGGATTGAAGGTTTCAGCTGCTTCATCTGTGAGAATCCACGTCAGTATCTGCCGTGCGATTGACCATCCTGCTGCTGATGCTTGACTTCTCGTTGCAGGATTCATTTGAATGACATGGAGAACGCCTACATGTTCGTCTTTCTTGGTGCATTGTACCTGCTCACTGGGCCTAGTGCGACTGTTGCTTTGTTTCACTTTCGAATATTCGCTGTCACGAGAATAATCCACACTGTGGTTTACTACCTTGCGCTGCAGCCATGGCGATTCTATGCTTTCCTGCCTGGCCTTTTAGTCAACTCATCAATGGCGATCCAAGTGCTGGCCTTCTTCTGCTAGCTTCACGTGAATTGCTTGCTTTTTTGGCAAGGCTTTTGAGATGGTTGCCTTTGGCGTGGTCGAGGAATTGTGCATTCCAAACCCAGCTGCTACTTGCTGCAGTATTTTTCTGGCTGCTTGTCTTTTTGTTACCATAACGGGTGATTTTCTAAACCATAATTGATACAGAATATTTGGAACTTATTTCACTATTGCGTGGCTCAAAGCCAGTGAATGTGATTTGAAGAATTGGTTTATAATTGAATAGCTATTGCTAAATTCAATATTGGAGTTAATAATAAAAATGCTAGCAAGCCTGTGCAGTCTGAGCTTTTAAGGAAGGCACTCTCACTTCACGACTCAGGTCGTGGGTTCGATTCCTACGGCTGGCAAATATTTCATGTTGGCTGCTAGCAGGAGTGATACCTGCTATGGTTCTTTTGCCTGCTATATATATATATGAAGCTGTTGAATCGACTAAGCTTTACTGTTACAGCAGTCATTTTGCCTGCTTGGGAAGCTGAACCACTCACGGTGTGCAGTCGTCCTAATCATGCTGAAGCTTCACTCTTGCAGCATTTAAACTAGGGTTGCCATCTCGTTATGTCAATCGGCAGGACTTTCTCAGCCAGTTAATGCTGGCCTTTCCATTAGCTTTTCTAACCGAAGGGAGACCAACGCTCCAATGCTGACAAGACTAATGCCGTTACCATGGCTCCTCGAATCGCTCCAGCTAGCGATTTGGGGAAACAGCTTTCACAGCCTGCGTTAATACAGATCGCCGACTGGAGGGCCATTCTGCGGTAATTTGACGAAGTAGGGTATTTGCAACTGCTAAATTTTGCTTTTCAGTATGAAATGAATGAATCAGGACTTACACATTGCCGGATCGGGTTAGATAGAGACCTTCAAAACCGGGCAAGCATTCCTGACGCACAGCAAATCTGTCAGACCGAATAGCTGCTCTAAGATCTCCTTTCGGCGGAAGGGACCCGCCGTGGACCTTACTCGGCTTCCTCTTTAGGCTATTATGCAGCTAAAACGGCGTCGTTTGTTCATAGAGCCTCGTCGGTTTCTGCTGTGGGCATAGTACTCAAAGCGGGCTGTTCAACGTGGTCGCCAGCGTATGTTTATATTTACGTTATATGAACGCGATTTGTTTAGCTTAAGAGTATAGAATTTTAGGTTTGGTGTTTAGTGGTTGTATGTTTTGGGGTTTAGTGGTTGATTTTTTATTTTTTGTGTGAGTTTTTGGGCTTAAGAGAGAAACTCTAAACGGAAGACACCTCAAAACATTTTAACGCTTTAGAGCTATCGTTTTAGCTTAAGGTGTAGGAGTATGAGTTTAGTTTTAAGTGGTTGTATGTTTCTTGGGTTTAGTATTAGGTTTTGTATTTTTACGTTTGAGTTTTGGGTTTTAGAGAGAAACTCTAGGCGGAAGACATCTTAAAATATGCTTATGCTTTTTTCTTAGCTTAGGGTATAGGATTTGGGGTTTAGTGTTTAGTGGTTGTGTTTTGAATTTATTGGTTTGATTTTGTATTTTTTGTGTTCGAGTTATTGGGCTTTAGAGAGAAACTCTAAACGGAAGACATCTAGAAACATGCTTTTCAACGTAAATTTAAACACGCCGGTGTAAGCAGCGTACTAGGCGCACTGTGCCTTTAGCAAAAACCGACCTGTCTCTATGAACAGACGACGCCGTATCAACTGACTACACTGACATTTTCGCTGCGAGTATTATAGAGCGAATGTCTAACTCGTTCTTGTTTGTTCTTAAGCCTCCCGGTATCAGCGGACGTCTACTTATAGCACACACTAAAATCCAAGGATCTCAATGTCCGTGGCCTCGTGTGTTCATGAGCTCGGTGCACGCCCGTTCGCGTCAGCGACTGTTCCGCGCGGTTTCTCATTCTAGTTTTTCTCGCAGTTCCAAAACAGCGGGTGCTGCGGTTGCTTTCGGTGCTGCTGTTGCTTTCGGTTGCTCGCTGCTCTTTTATCAAATGTACCATTTCGCGAAGGTCTTCCTTCGAGTCAGCTGCTCTCAGCTACTGTATAATGTTTCTTAAGGCTGCGATCTATCTACACCTCCCGGCAGTCGGACCTCGTTGTAATCGGGTTTTCTCTGGGGTTCACTGCCTGCCGGAATGCTCCCCCATCCACTCGACCAGCCATTGCCGATTGCCGCACTTTGTAACGTTAACGCTGATTACCCTACCGACAATCAGGTGAGCGTATTTCTTAAAGCGTGGAGATTTTTGGCTTGGTTCTATAAGGATCGCGTGCAGCTCCTAGTGTTGGCCGTACTCAGCGCAGCTTTGCTCTTAGAGCTTTTGCCATGCTGACCTCATTGCGTGTCAGCCTCTCATCTTAGACCGTTGCTTAATCTGGCTTATCGTTGCTTCACCTTCGTATGAGCACCTCATGTTGCGAATGCTCTGTCCAGCAGCGTGACCTTAAAGCTTATCGTTGCTTCACCATCGCAATGAGAATTTTGTTTAATCAGTGCGACGTAAACTTGATGCTCATTGAGACGCCACCGACAGACCATAGATTCATTTGTGCCAAAAACTCAAAACTCTGCAGTGCTCCCGAGGAGCTCGCTTGCCTAATGGTCGTACTCGTGAAGAGCAATTGAAGAGAAAACTTTCTGTTTGGTCCAGCGGTTAAGGTGCTCGCCCTGAGTCAAGGTCTGGCTGAGGTCTTGGGCTCGAGCCCAGAGGCATATGTGAAGCGCGCCTGAATAGAGATTAAGTTCTCTTGGGTCGCTATATAAATGAATTATATATATATATATGTGTGTGTGTGTGTGTGTGTGTTTATATATATAAAAGAAAATTACTGTCCATCAGCAGTATCCGAAAGCATTGATCATGAAATCTTACCTGAGGGATTTAGAACGATGATTAGTCTGACTGATGAGGCTCTAGCGTTTCAAGTCGCTCTTGCTGATTCGTGTCCACTCAGCGTCGTGTTTCTGTTAATTCGTATCCACTTGAGCGTGTACAGTTGCCACTAGCGTCTGTTCTCGGCTCTGCGCTGCTCTCTATATGTACAATGCCTTCCGGTAAAGTCGGGTTATAGCGCTACTGTCCCTCCCAGTTGGGAATATCTCCATTGCCGAAGGCATACAATTACACTTACCAATGATAATATCGGAGTCAGTTTTCACAACTCATACAACTGGAAACTTAAAGACATGCGATCATAGATGTCTCAGAAAGAGCTTCCTCGGAGCGCTCGGCCATGAGCCCGGCAAGGCCCGTCTGCAGACAGATCGTTAAGCCGCGTGAGCAAAAGCTACAGCTCTCCTCCCTTAACCGCGCAAACACGGTAGCGTCTCTCTCGATGAATAAATTAGCTGATTCTTACGAAATCAACACCCGAATCAGAGATATGCACGGAAAGGCTTCTTAGCTGCGTCTGGAATTAAATTGGCGTACCCCGCTTTTTGACCGTCCGATGCCGCTCGCCGAATGCTCGCCGCACGCTAACGTCTGTTGAGATGTCGAATAAAAGTTTGTTGCATCGTTTTGAGAGGCTGCAGGTGTGTGACCCGGACGATCTCTATAGACTTGTATAAGACGAATTATTTCTTCCTTAGCCCTTCTATAATTACCGTTGCAGCGATAAAAAGAAAGGATTGTAGCGACCGCTAGAAATGCACGCGCTGTAGCGTACGCTGCAGCCACTGGTGCCTTTTGAGAGGCGCTAGACGGCGCTCCGTGCGGTGGCGCTAGGCGAAGCGTCGCTCGGGTGGAGCCAAGGATGGCTCGCCAAACAATAATTCTTTGTGAGTTTTCACATGAACCACCTCCTGAAAGTGTCCAAATTAACGACTGGTGAAGACTTAATATGCCGGTTGGTGGTTTCTTACGGCACTCGAAAGCTTAAGAGGCCGTCAGTGCGCGCACGCTAGTGTTACAAATAATAGTAGCGCCACAAACGAGGCGTAGCGTGGTACCCAAGGCCAGACCTAGGCCACAAACACTGTGGTCGTAGCGGTGCAATAGTCTCAGTCGACGCGACGAATACCGTTGAAGCCGTAAACGTGGGGTTAGGCTATTGACTTGTAGGTGCAGCACCCATGCACGTGCGTGTATGCTGACGGTGAAAGAACACGGCTGCAACGAATAACGCCCATTCTTGAGATTACGAGTCAATGTCAACTGCGTAGAGAAGTCTATTTGACGGCGACGTGGGTTTACGCGCATTCACTGCTAGCTGTGGCTGTTGAAAATTCTCCGGAGTAACACCCACTTAGTCTTCGTGACTTTTGGGAGTTACAGACGGGGATAAATTCTATTTGTGGTGCATAGCACTTCTCGTAAGAGCCTTATTAGGGCCTCATAATTTCCAGACTCACGAGGTCTAGGGTCTTGGTTTGGGCCAGGGATAAGGTGCTCGTCTTTACGTACCGCATTCGTTGGGAGCCCTGCTGCATATTTAAATCACCTGGATAGAGATTGAGTTCTCTCACAGAACACTGTGCAGGCAAGTTACCGCATGTACTTTTTTCCTTTTTAGAGATCAACCCCTCGAGCTTAATTGACCGAATATTACACGGTATCAGCTTTTATTCAGCCTTACCAAAGATCAATAACTGGTGTTCTTCGCGAATGTAATAACCAAAGATCGCATGACTAGTTTTTTGTGAATGTAATTCAGAAATCTCGAGCTATAGGTCAATCAGTGATTTGGATTAGTGTCTCAAGGCGACCTGCCTGATTCAATTTCGATTGTTTTCGGCGCTATTATTTTTTTTATAAATATTGCAATCGTTTAGCTTATTTGTGACGGCACTACATCCGTGAACGCTATTGATGCGTAGCTTTTTTTGACACCTGCTTGCATTTCCGCAGGTCGGCTTGAGATAAAAGCCAAACGACGATATGCGTTTTGCAGACAGCAGAAACATCTTTCGTTGAGTACGCTCCAAAGAGTACAGGAAGTTTTAGTATGTGGAGCATCCTATGAGGAGCTTAATCGATTCCGATCGGCAACTGACATCACTTGCCAAGACGCAGAGAAATTGCTAGTCGACGCTTTAGCTACATACGCATGGCTAGGCAGACGTACGAAAAACCTGTACCAGTAATTAAGCAATTTGAAACGTGAGAGCCTAGTCAATCGCCTCTTTTAACCGTAGCGAAAACGCTTCCTTAGGCCACCGTAAGGAAATTTTGTCAAGCTTGCTGCACAGACAGGACCACTTAGGAAGCTTCCAGATGCTTATTCTCGAAATGATTATGAATATTATTATTATATATTGTTAATATTATTGCCTCTGCACTAGCAATCGCTGTCTTCCTTCAGAATGCAAATTGTCTGCTCTGCGTCGAGCTGCTACCGGCCTGCTCTGGCCTCTCATTTCGAGCGGCTCGGTGCAGTATCAATTTTTTCTCGAGCTCTTCCGCTCGCACTCGCGAGTCGTCGGTCAGCTGACTGTTTCATCTCGTCGTTGCCTATGTCTGACTTCACAATCGGCCAGATATGCGTGCGCAACGCGCAACGTACTAGTTCCGCTTGTCGAAGGCTTCCCGTCAAATCAGTTTATTGTTGTCGGCCATCAACAGCATGCAAGGAGAGAATAAAGCCGCTGAGGGTAAGAGACATCTGAAGCGCGGCAGCTCTAGAATTCTCCGAGGCGCTTGCTTATATAGCGGCTCCATTCCGCAACGTGCAGCTCGAGCGCAGGCATAGATAGTACTACCACGGTTAGCGATCGCGATTTGCCACCACTCTTCCGGCGGTAGAACGCACGCGGCTTTGATGTCAGCTGGCGCGGACGTCGCGCATGTTTCAGGGCCAATGAATTTTGCGAACGGAAGCAAGAGCTCGCACCGGCGTCCATTGAGTAGCGCGCGAGAGAACATGAAAAATGGGAAGGCTTGACACCATCTGGCTGGCACATTGCAGCCCTGAATAGTTCCGACGGCTATGTGTAATGGTAAACATTAAAATCGGGCGACATTTCAGCGAAGCCTCTAAGATGCCACTCCGTCGCGCTCATGTAACTTTCGCCGATGCAGAAGGCTAGGTTGAGTTCCAATAACAGATGCGTGGGCGGGCCCGACGGTTTAAGCTCGCTGGCTAGGCCAAAACCGACTACTCCAGTAGCCGTAGATGCGACGCGCTGGGGCGCCACCGGGCTCACAGCTATGCCCTACCGCAGTGGCCACCAGGGGCACACACTCGCGGTGGAGAACGTAGCAGTGAGCGCTGGAGGAATCCGGAAGGCCGCCCGAGCGGCTGCAGAACACTCACCGGTCCTATCAAAATATCTCGCTTCAGGGATAGGGTGCGGTTTCCGTAAGCTGTTTAGGCGAAGATGGTTGCTCTCGACCGCTATTGAAGTGCGGCTCGCGAACCGCAAAGCAGCGTCGGAACGAGCTCGACATCGCCTCACGATCGCAGCGGCGCACTTCCGGTCGCTTGCTCTCCCCTGGCACGCGTCTGCATCTGCGACGAGTCACTCCTGGGCTGACTGGTTACTTTAACGAACGAGCGGGCATGGCATGATCCACGAAGTGAGCTGAGTTGGCTACGAAGGGGGAGACTGCGGCGGCTTTAGACGACCGGCAGGCCGCTCTGCTCCTGCTCCTGCTCCTGCTCCTCCTGCTCCTCCTGCTCCTCCTGCTCCTCCTGCTCCTCCTGCTCCTCCTGCTCCTCCTGCTCCTCCTGCTCCTCCTGCTCCTCCTGCTCCTCCTGCTCCTCCTGCTCCTCCTGCTCCTCCTGCTCCTCCTGCTCCTCCTGCTCCTCCTGCTCCTCCTGCTCCTCCTGCTACTTCGCACAAAGCAGCTGGCTAGCTGCTCGTCCGCCGGACGCGCGTAAGGCGACAGCTGCTGTCGCCGCTCTGCGAAGAGTAGTGGTGGTGCCCAGCGAAGGCCACCACCCGGTGGCGACCGCGCCCTGCGGCCGCCGCAAGGCGCTCGCCGCAGCGGCCTCCGCGATCGATGACACGCGCCGCGTCGCCTGGCCGTCCGCTGCGAGAAGCCGGAAGGCATTGCCCTTGCCGTCGCCTCCAGCACTGCCGCTCACTTCCGGTGCTGCTGGCTCGCTCTCTCGCAGCGACGCAGCTTCGAAAGCTGAGCGACGCTGCGCAGCGAGACAGCTCGAACGACGCCGAGAAGGCCTACTACCAGGACGGCCCCGCTCACTACCACGACTACTATCCGAGAAACTACGAGAGCGGCATCAAAGGCCTGCTCAAGCTCGGCCCGAACGGTGAGCGTGGCCTCGACGACAAATGGCCGCTTTTAATGTACGTAAAGCGAGAGCGCTGCTTGTTGCTGGCTTTGTGCGAGCCTCGGCTCTGTCGTTCCGGGCGCGCTCGGTCCGTCAATCTGATTCTGTAACATACGACAGCGTGCGGACGCTTCATTTGCCCCGTTGGTCCCATTGCCGATAGCTAATGCTCATGCCCGTGCAGCTTCTGCACTGCAGCGTCGTGTCGTGGCAATGAGGTGTCGCAATTTCCCGTCGGTCGCCCAGGTACAAGATAACGGACGTAAGTTCTCGGTACGAAGACGGTGCACCGACAGTGTACGAGGACAATGTGAACCGCAATCTGTCCATTATCATGCCAATGTTCAGGTGAGCAAGGCGCAGATGCTGACGTCCCGCGTACTGAGGCCGTTCTTCAGCAGCCTAAGCAAAGAACGTCGGGGAACCGGGTAGGACAGCAATCCCGTCGCCGAATCATGAAAGCGATCAAACCAAAGTACCGTCTAGAGTTGGATAAGGATGGCAGATGACATCGAGCTTGCGAGGGTGCATCGCATTTAAGCCACCAACCGCCAGTTGCTCTCTCGTTTCATTCAGCCATTGCGGCTGACCGGCATGGGCGAAATCCGGATGCAAACATACCCGGCGATGGCGACGTACAGGCTGAGCCAGACGTTCCCGAGTAGCACTACCGAGGGTGTTTGGGCTTGCGAATGTGTTGCGAGGGTGTTTGCGCTTGGAGGCTGCGAATTGTAAGCCAGAGGGATAGAGGAGCTCGAACAACGTGCGCCGGCGCTGGAGCTCTGAGCTGAGTTGAGCTCGATGCACCCACCCTCTGAGCTCAGGACCCGGTCATTGCTGGCTCTCTCTGGCAGAGTCGATGGCTCGCCCACGGGGAATGCGCTCTGCACTGACCAAGCTGTCGCTGGCGAACTTTCTTGCTCGCTCCCTGCAGGGCCGAGGCGACGCTCGAGGTGGGCCCGGTGCTGTCGGGCGACGCCGCGTGGCAGATCGGCTGGATCGTGGCCTGCTCCAAGTACGACGTGTACAGCCACTACGCTCTGTGCTCGGAACGCAGTGCGCCGTTCACGCTACAAGGAAAGCTGTTCTCCGAGATCCCGCACCGCTTCGTCAGCTGCTCGGACCCGGAAAACACGCCGTGGCACGACCGAGAGTCGCTGCGTCACGTGGCGGCCAATTCTGCGGCGATTCAGCACATCAAGGTGCCGCTGAAGGGCATCCACGAGCAGCACGTACCGGACATCAAGTGGATGAGGACGCTGGATGGCAAAGACATGCATCCTTATATGACCAACATTTCCGAGGAATACTTTTCGTGGCTGGTGCTGCGCAACCTGAACACGAGTGAGTGACGCGCGGCGCTGGTGACAGCCGCGGTGGCGGCAGCAGCAGCAGAGGTATGCTGGTCCGCCGCCCCCCCCCCCCCGAGACCTGCCAGCAGGTCGAAGCTCTTCGTGAAGTCTCTTCGAAGAAGTCTCTTCGTGCGGCTTTCCAGCTTTCTCGCGTTGAATGAAGATTAGACTAATCGCTAGAAAAGGACAAACATACTGTCACCCCCTGACACTAAAATTTCCCAAGTGAGCCGAATCCTGATTCAAGCTCTGTACAACTCTCTGCAAGAAAGAGAGAGAGAGAGAGAGAGCGACAAATGTATAGACAAACATGCAAAAGCACACAATATTACACTCAGCCGCTGGTAGTTAGGACCATTGGCTAGTAGTCTGTACTGAATAGTCACACTCAGGTATGCACAAAAAGCAGTGGAGAAAAAATACTCGTTCACTAGATGCATAGAAAGTTAAGAGGCACGAATAGGAATATAGCTAGGACTTCAATCATGCATAGGCAATGCAGGTACTAATAGAAGCTACACACGAGTTTCAGACTTTTGGTGCATACGAACTGAATTCTCCGTTACTGAAATTTAAATTCAGTTTGCCTAACCGAAAGACGATAGGAAGCGGAGGAGCCATGGTAGGATTATGGTTGGGCGAACATGCATACACCACAAAAGAAGCATGCTTAAACAGCCACGCAAGGGCACACATGAAAACAAGGCTATTGGTTTGTACGACCACTGATTAGCTGGATGCATTAAAATCGTTCACAGGTAAGCATAATTCGCACACATGTGTACAGAGGGGTGCTTTGAAAAAACATATAGCCAGATGACCGGAACGAGCGCACCTTCCAGTGACAATGCCTCTTGGGCAGCACTCAACGGCAGATTCTCAACCCCTTGGTTCTTGGCAACTATAGTGGTGACCACAAAAATGTTGTCGCTGCGATATGAAAAGGAGTTCGAGAGCACGCTGGAAGTTCGAGAGCACGCTTGATGAGCAACGGAGGACGAAACGGTGGGCTGTTGCAAGCGACTGAAGCAACCTAAAATAGCAGTAATAATAGTAATCAAAATTATTTTGTATAGTGCGCTAGAAAGAACTAAATCTCAATCGACCCTTATGCTTAACTACTGGCTGCAAGAGAAGAAATAACCAAGAGCCCACGACAAGCAAAGTGTTGCGGACGGGTGAACATGAAAGTAACATGCAAGAATCATACTTGGACAAACATACAAGGGCACACAAGAAAACAAGGCTTCTAGTTTGTACGACCACTGATTAAATGAATTATTTGGATATCCAATCAATTGACGACTTGATGTCTGCCGCTAGTGAGTTCTAAGCTGTGGGAGCGTGGTAACCGAAGGCCCAGTTTGTAATACGATTTGAATTTAGCTGGTTGCACTAACGACGGCACATGGTGACGGGACGATGCAGCCAGCATTGGGAAAACTACAGTGCGAACTCCAGCACGACGCTTACTGCCAGCTAAGGTATCCTGTCTAAAATTCAATTTCGCTACGAGGCTATGAGAAAGCAAGTATCCGAGGTGGGACTCAAAATTTGAAGCACGGTTTATTACAACGCCTCTCTAAATTTAGGCGCCGCGTTCCAAAGTGAGCTTACACTAGCAGATCGCATCAGCGCCACTGTCGAGTCTGCCTACTTTCAGCGAAATAAAATTCTTTAAATTTGGGCTTGCTTAGACAGAGGTACTGAATTCAAATTGGTCCATGCATTTTTAATATCACGTCTCGATTTCTAAAACTCACTGCTTGCTGATCTATTGGCGTGTGTAATCAGGCGCATGCGCTGGTGAAAAACTCGGCAAGCCAGGCTTGCCTGTCGTAACCGTTGCAGTATCCACTTCGCATCACTTCTTGCAGACCTCCACTTGCTTCCAGTCAAGCAGTGCATAAACTTTGAGGTTCTGTTACTCACTTTTAGGTCCTTTCATTCTCTGGCTCCAGGCTACTTGTCAGAACTACTCTCCTGTCAGGCTAGTCATCTTGTCACCCGCTTTTCTGAATCGGATCGCTTAGCTGCACAGCGTACGAACCTCATTGTTTGAAGACCGTGCCTCTCGGACGTATGCTCCCAAATACTTGAACTCACGTCCGACCAATGTCAAGACATCACTGGTTTGAGTAAATTTTAAAAATCTAAAAACACACCTATTTGTCTCACCGTTCAGCAGGTCTTTGTGATTTGTCCTGTGTATGCTTGTGCGCTCTGATACTGTGAATGCTGGCACTAACCGTATTTGCATGCTGATCCAATCAATTTCACCTCTAGGAATTTTTATAATATTACTAACCATATGAGCTTGCTTTCTTTACAGCACATTTAAAATGCTTAGGAAAAAGATTAAGTTCTCAGATGACGCTATATAAATACATTATTCTTATCGATCAGACTCGGAAGAGCGGGTCTTAAAACTGGAAGCCTGATGAGCAAAGGCCAGAGAGATCAAATGTATGTACACGGAGCTCAGGAGCGAAATTCGAATTAGATACGCTGATTGATATTCGAATTAGATACGCTGATTGATATTCGAATTAGATACGCTGATTGATATTCGAATTCGATACGCTGATTGATATTCGAATTAGATACGCTGATTGATATTCGAATTAGATACGCTGATTGATATTCGAATTAGATACGCTGATTGGTATTCGAATTAGATACGCTGATTGATATTCGAATTAGATACGCTGATTGATATTCGAATTAGATACGCTGATTGATATTCGAATTCGATACGCTGATTGATATTCGAATTAGATACGCTGATTGATATTCGAATTAGATACGCTGATTGATAGATGGCCAGCTCAGTTTGGTGAGCAGCAGTGATTTTTTTGGCATTGCTTGCATATATGACAGATAAGCCTGCCTAGCAACCGTCTTATGGAGGGAGAAGTGTAGTATAATTTTGTATTTCGCCATTCAAGCAATTCGTACGTGCCGCAGGGTTCGAGCCCACGACCTCGGTCGCCAAAGGTGAGCCCCTTATCTCTTGAGCGAAACCAGGGCAGCTGGTAGGATACAGAAGTCTAGTCGGAACGTCTCAAATGCATGGACCAGTTTGGATGGAGTGTCCTAATCAAAGTGAGCCTGAATTTTCACAAAGCTAAGTAGGTTACTGTATGCGCGTTAGACTAGGGAGAATATCTATATCTATATATCTAGCATATCTGCTCATTACTGGAAAGTAATTTTGGGATACGAAAGAATGGCTCTTTCCTGAGCATACGCTGTTGGAGCCAAAATATAGGGTAATGCTTTTCAGTTTATGAGTAATACTTGGTTTCCTTACAATTTTCTAACATGTTTTCGTCCCTCAATTAAAGACAATGTGCTGCCATCTAAATGCGAATTTCAGCAGTGTATGCTGTACGATAGCTAAGAGTTTGGAGGACAAAGAAGGATTAAACCACAAGTACAAGCTGCGCGTCATCTGAATTCAAAAATAATTGCATAGGTTCTGATTGGCGATTGCATCGTCAAGAGGAAGAGGGAATATACACAGTGGAGATTAGTGGACCTAAAATGGATCGCTGGGGCAACCAATATTTGAAACACTCTGCATAACCGTTGGCAATTGACGTCGACTTTCTAAGAAAATTCTTTCTTGTGAGATAAGACCGAAACCATTGTAACGCAGTGCCGAGGAGGTGGTACAATTGGCTCTCAATAAATATTTGTTGAGCTGATTTATCAAAAGCTGCAGATATATGTAGCAGAACACGCGGGGAGATTCTACCTTAGTCAGCATGCCTTGGAAGGTCATTATGCACTCACAGCAGTGTTGTCTCTGTGGAATGATTAGCTCTAAAATCTGACGTACACTGAGTTGCCAAGTTAGAAGTTTGGATATAAGAGTTAAACCGGTCTGAAACTTGTGTCATTAATAGCAAAGTTAACAAGAAAACTGGGCAATAGCTCCTTAAATTCTTTTAGTCTACTTCAGTGGTTCTCAACCTGTGGGTCGTGACCCCTTTTGTGGTCGAGCGACCCTTTCACAGTGGTGGCCTAAGACCATCGGGAAACACGCATTTCCACATTTTGCACTCAATAATTTTATGGCTGGGGTTGCCACAACATGATGATGTGTATTAAAGGGTGGCTGCATTAAGAAAGTTGAGAATCACTGGTCTAGTGACTGATGCTTTAGCTGGCCTGCTACTACTCATTACAGTGTCTTTGATAGGCATAGAAAATGGAAGGCTGGGGGAGTTGCTAATATTCTCTTGGACCCGTGTCAACTTCTTATTGAGCTGTCTCTTTCAGCTAGCTTTCTCATAGCAGCCTTCTAAATGGATACAGATAAAAATCATGAGGCCAAGGAAATATATTATATTCGTTTTCCAAGGCAGTAGCAAAGTCTACGCATGTAAGAAGAACAGCAGGTGTGGGTCTAGAGCGCTAGTAGCCATCTTAGACCATAACATGAACTCTAACCTGAGGATAGAAGTAAAAGCCTTGAAGATGGACCAGCAGGTTGAGCGACGAACAAATGCTTCTGAGTTCAGCGTAATGTCATACGGTGTTGCAGATCTGTACAATCTACAATAATCCTTGAGCGCTAGTTCATGGAGAAAAAATGCCGATGTCTCGTACGCTTTCCAAGCTTTCTCTCAGTGTTTATAGCTAGCTTAACGTTTGTATTAAACCATAAAAAATGTAGGGAGATGGTTTATACTCCATTAGAGAAAATTGTAAGCGCCTGGAAAGAGATTGAATTCTCTGAGGGCGCTTTATCAAGTGT
>WPIO01000295.1:75000-117084 GCA_009760855.2 Cristatella mucedo
TAGGTGAGAGCGTCGCTTCTCCTCCCCGACACCCGGTACGTGTGGCTCCACGAAATTGCAAAAACTTTGGCCTTCTCGGACAGGGATTCTACAGCTAAGCTTACCCGTGCATTTCTACATCTCGTCTTAGCTTCTGAAACTCACTGATCGTAGGTCCTCCGGCTTGAGTTTTGCGCTGATAAGTTGACGAGTTTGAACTCGGATAGAAGCGGTGTGATGTAACCACTGCACCGCTCACAGCAGGCTAGCCTAGCTTCAGAGTTTTTCGCCAACTGTGAGCGCCTGATTGCACATGCAGCCAGTAGACCATGAAGCAGAGAGATACCGAAGCCAAGAAGGGATGGCCCAAATGTATGGATAAATATATAGCAAGCCCCAATTTTAGCAATTTTATGTATCTAAAAGTAGGCTTGACTGTGGGGCTGATGTGGACGTCTAATGAAAGGTCACTTTGGAATAGAACACTAGATGGTGTACAGTTGCAACAGGAGGTATGCTGGCGGAGCCAATTTTGAGCGCCAAGTTGTCTTATTTCTGAACCACACTTACTTCTCCCGTTACTAGTAAGTTGGTTTTACTGTCAATCAATTTAAAGAAAGTTTTCTGCCATCCATGCACTGATTTTAGCTGTACATGCAGCATGGAAGATGAGAGAATCTGACTTTCGGGAGGGCTGGGAGGGATCGAAGCAGGGGTAAAACCAAGTTTTATCAGCGTAGAAGTGAAAGCCCAGATTGTTCCTGGCATTCACATCGGCAAGAGGAAGAGCATAAACCATAAAAAAGAAGCGGACCCAGCGCAGACCTGTGAAGTACACCGTACTTCAGTGATTCTTCGGATGGTCTTTGTCCGTTTGTATCAATGCTGTTGAGTCGTCTACCGAGATTCTGGATTTCAGGTAGATTTTGCGGCGTCCCGGCGATCCGTGACATAATCATCAGAAATACCCCGCCAAGAACGACAGCTCTCTTTAGAGAGACGACCGTCGACTTACGGCATGAAGCTGCTTGCTCGCCTTAGCTTGGGTCGTTCGTCTTTCTTGAAAATCGTACTAATGCGTGCTGACACTGTGCCCCGTACTACCAGCCAATTGACATGCTTCCTTTACAGCATGTACAAAGTACTTCGAGAAACAGATTTAGTTCTCTGATGGTGCTAAACAAATTTTTTAGTATTATTTTTATTATCCCAGGGTCCTCTCCGGTGGGCTGATCACAAGCCTGCCGTTCTACCAACAGGCTCTGTCCAACTGCTGGGCTACATACGGCTACAGTTGGTGCATACTGTTGCTGCTCTGATCGCCGTCTGCGCCACCGCCTTGTGCCGATGGCCTCAGAAATTCAATTTGAGCTCCCAGAGCGAGGTTTAAACTCCTCACCAGTCATTAATTATAACGTCACAGCTGACGCATACAGTGTGCTTTTTTCACGAGTGCATCAAAGAAACAGAGCAGAAACATAATCATAATTATCGCATGAAAAGGACAAACACAGAGTCTGTGCAAATCACTGCTACTTAACTTGCAGTTGCTCAGAATAATAGCGATAACTCGTTTAAGAGAACAAACTCCCATCCAGACGCTTTACAACTCACTGCAGGGCCTAGGTCACCTTCTATTCCTATACCTCCTCCGACCGACATCAACATTGAAATTATGTCTTATGTCCTCCCGATTGGTAATCGTCGAGTTCGTGTTGAATAATTTCTTACGCTATCATTTGTAATTAATTACGGTATAGCTAGCCAGCCTCGCCCGCATTAAAATTTTGAAGGTCTTGCTCTCCTACATAAAGACTTTGCGGGTCTTGCCCCCTAGTTAAAAATCCTGGCTTCCCCACGGTTCGTTGCCGCTGGTTAGTAGTGTTGAGATTGAATTAGATATAATGCCTGTGGTAGTGGCGCGCCTAAATGTTGTTGCCTGCGGGTACCAGGCCGTTGGGACCCTCCCGGACCTTGACTAACCAATCGGAGCGCAGCGTTTCTACTGCTAAGCGTTAGCAGCAACGCTAACCAATCGGAGCGCAACGTTCCTGGACGCAGATAGCTGGAAGCTCCGGTTAGCATTAACGTCTGCAGAGCTGTAGTTGGCGATTAAATGTTGTTGAGTTTGGTTGCGTTCCGAGTGCTCCAAGTCGTGTGCTGTTTAGCAATAGGCGCACACACACGCTCACACTAATAAGACCTCTGGTTAGTAAAATGCACTGAATCCTACCTACGTTAAGCACCCACGAAAAACGACAAGTACCGCGAAAGCTAAGTGATATGGGTGAGTCTTTAGCTGTGACCTAAACAATTCAAAGTCAATACAGGGGGTAGAAGAAATTAGAATCGGTATCCAGACTTTTACTGCATAAGACTGAAGGCTTGATCACCAACGGATTTTAGGTTAATCCAGAAAACACGCTTAACTTGCTTAAACTGCTGCACCGAAAGCCCTGGTTTAAATCCGAGAGCGAGGATGACTAGGCAATTACCACTGTAGAAAGAAAAGCGCAGCAGTTAGTTCATTTTAAATAGAGCAGTTAGTCTTTTTACTAAAATATAACAATAAGAATCGCGAATGTTTATAGCATCTAAGAACTCATAAAAAATGCTGACGTGGGCAATCGCGGACAGTGGTTTGGTGTATATGGTGGGAATATACAAGGAGTGGGGGGGCGAAGTGAAAAAGCCGTGGAGGAGGAAGCGAAAAAGAGAGTTTTGGCGGCAGCACGCATAAGTGCACAAAGGACAATTAACGCGGACCCAGAAAATGCTGTGACGGACATGTGCATAGATTGAGTTCCGTGACAACGCAATACAAATGTATTATCATTATTATTTTTAGCTTCTCTTTGAACTTCAAGTCGGTGACGAGAATAAGAGTGGAAAGGATGGGTAGCGATGCGGTTTATTCTAAGATGGTTAATCTAGGTCGGGACCGGCTGAAGAGAACTGTAAGAAAAACTAATAGACTAAGAACCTAAAAGTGAGTGTGGCAAAACGCCTTTTAAGTCGATAAGCTGCCATGATGGGTGGGGAGCGGGCGTGGGGGGGGGTGGGGGACCAAGTGGGCAACCTGTGACGTTACACGACGGCGAAAACCTAGGTGTTGAGTTGGTGGGCAGTAATCATGAATGTGTCTCGTTGCACAGGCCGAAAAGATCGCCCCGTGAAGTAAGTGTCCTGTGAGTTAAGTTTTAGGTGAGCTACAGAAGTCATTTGGCAGGTTGTGTAGAGAAAATTTAAAATAGTATGTACGAATTACGAAGTGTAGGAAATTTACTGTACGAACTTGGATGTATTAGCATTCGCTGTCTGACGTTTTCTAATCTAATTGGTAGCCACCGTGAAGCAAGTCCGGCCTCTGATTCTTTTTCTGCCTTCAAACTCAGCGTCAAAGAAAGTTCCAGAATCTCGGATATGGCTCGAGCCAGTTTTTGACGAGGGGCCAGCTAACGAATTAATCAATAAGATAACGTCCATTAAGTTGTGCCGCAATTAACCGTTTAAATGGACCTTATCCATATTCCGCCGGATATAAACGGCTGAATAAAGATTGCGAGTCAGTCACGGCGGTTAGTCACAAGACAAGGAAAATGCCGCTAAGGAAATACCTGCCTAAATTCTGCAAAGCGGGTGTACGCCAGGGTTCACCGTTTGCTTTGAAGCACGGCCTTCTGCGGTGGCCGAGCGAAACGAGACTTCTTTGGCGTCGTCCTGACACTCCTATTCAAAGCTTGTGCCGCCCATCACCGTCTCCTGTGCGTCTCAATGTTGAACCCGGGGACGAGCCGCGCCTTGTGGGGGCGGCGCCGAGGCCCCGCCCGCATTCGGCTAATGTCGGCGAAAGAAAATTTTAAGGCCGAGGAGAGATATCAAAACAGTGTCCAGGAAGGGGAAAGGGAGGGAGGGAGGAGGAAACAGAAGAAGAGGAAGTGGGGACATGTGAACCCAGACGACTACAAAAATACCCGGCAGGGGTCTCTTCTTGATTGTAGTTTGATGCGAGGGATGTGCCTGGCTCAACCCATACAAGATTACCGCCTTCCCAAGTTACGGTTGCCTCCAGGCTCCTCGCACTTTCCACGGGTAGAAGATTTTATTTTCAGCGCGTCCTCGATCGACGAAAAATAGTTTCTTCTGATGGGCTCCTCTTCGTTGCTTGTGCGTTTTACAGTGTAGCTTCTATAATATTCCAACGATGAGGGTTAAAATAATAAACCAAATTGGATAGTAGATAAACTAGTAAGTAATTTAAATAACCAGAATTTACAAGAGGCAGAAGAGGCGTTTTTCTCTCTGCCCCCTGAGCAGCAGGTATATCAATAGCGACTGACCCTCCTACCGTGCGCCCCCATCCTCTCAAAGGGGTTGAGGGCTTTAACCTCCCATTAAGAAATAAAGAGAATTATGACTGCAGTGCTAACTTTCTATCAGGTATCGTTTGCAAAAAACTGGAGGAAAAAAAAAAATATAATCCGAGTAATTTTTTTTCCAATTGCTGATTAAAAGCTGTGCCCTTCTAGGTTAATTATAATGTTTATCTACTTCTCTAGTCTGTCCATTTTCAGTCTCTCCTCCTCCTCCTCTCCTCCTCCTCCTCCTCCTCCTCCTCCTCCTCCTCCTCCTCCCCCCCCCCTCCCTCCTCCTCCCCTCCTCCTCCTCCCTCCTCCCTCCTCCTCCTCCTCCTCTCTCAACCTCCTCCTCATCTACGCGATCCCCTCCTCACTCCTCTCTCCATACATCCTCCTCCTCCCCCCCTGCTATCACTCCGCCTCAGTCCCCTCTCTCTCCTCTCCTCTCCTCCTCCTTCCCATCTCTCTCCTCGCCTCCTCCTCCTCTCCGCCTCCTCCTCCTCCTCCGCCTCCTCCGCATACTACTCCTCCTCCTTCATCCTCCTCCTCCTTCCCTCCTCCTTCCTCCGCCTCCCTCCCTCCTCCCTCCTCTCTCCTCAATCGCCTCCTCCTCCCATCATACTCCTCCTCGCTCCTCCTCCTCCCTCTTCCTCGTCCTTCCTTCTTCCTCCCTCCTCCTCCTCCTCCTCTTTTTGCCTCTTCCTCCTCCTCTTCCTCTTTCCTCTTCCTCTTTTCCTCTTCCTCCTCTTCCTCTTCCCCTTCCTCTTCTCTCTCTCCTTTCTTCCGTCTTACTCTCCCTCCCCCCTCTTCCTCTTCCTTTCTTCTCCTGCTCTCTCTCTCCTCCTTCCTCTCCTCCTCCTCCTCCTCCTCCTCCTCCTCCCCTCCCTCCTCCCCCCTCCTCAGTCCTCTCCTCTCCTCATCCTCCTCCTTCCTTCATCCTCCTCCTCCTCTTCCCTCATCCTCCTCCTCCTCCTCCCCCCCTCCTCCTCCTCCTCCTCCTCCTCCTCCTCCTCCTCCTTACACTCTCCTCCTCCTACTCCTCCTCCATTCCCTCCTCCCTCCTCTCCCTCACTCCTCCTCCTCCTCAGCCCTCCTCCTCCTCCTCCTCCTCCTCCTCCTCCTCCTTCTCCTCCTCCTCCTCCTCCTCCTCCTCCTCCTCCTCCTCCTTCCCCTCCTCCTCCTCCTCCTCCTCCTCCTCCTCCTCCTCCTCCTCCTCCTCCTCCTCCTCCTCCTCCTCCTCTTCCTCCTCCTCTTCCTCCCGTCCAGAAGCAAAGCAGGCGGCCACCGCACCCAAGTGTGATTCAACGCCTAAAACATTTGGCTCGTCTCGAGCTGCTTTGTAGCTGCATAGCAGTCGCTCAGAGGAATTCCGCAAGTTCAGTCACCGCGGCTCCGCTTTGCGGCGATATTGGGCCTACTCCCAATGGGACTGTCAGCGTGCTGTCACGCTTACGGGCTTCGTGACGGGAAAAGACCTGGCGAAAGACATAAATTGGTGGCCTGGAGCCGAAGATGGCCGATGCGAGCTCTGGCGCCCAAACTGACATCCGTGCGCGGTCAATTGAACTATTAGTCGACTGCTGACGCGGCCACGGTGCAAGAGCTGCGAGTGCGCTGTGCTGCTGCGGCGGCGGCGGCGGCGCTCGCTGAGTGCCGGAAAGCGCGGCTGCTCACGTCCGAGGAGCGAGCGGCCACTTTGGCTGATGTGAGCCTATCGTTTGGAATGGAGCAGAGTTTGTGACCCCCCGTGATCTTTGCGGCGCCGCCATGATCGGAACGCAGATAGACTCTGAAGTCGGCGATTCGGTTCCGTTTTGTCTAACGTCTACATGAGCGATCGCTGCCAATAGACCGGATGATGGAAAACTGCGCCAGAGTAGGCCGCCGCCGCCGCCGCCGCCGCCGCCGTCGCTTGCACCCCCGCTATCTGGGCTCTTAGCACCTTCGAATTCGTCCACTCGGACAGCAGAGCGCTCGCGCTCGGAGTCGAGACCTTGAGCGGCAGCAGCCTTTCTCCATCGTCCGTCTACCACCGCCTCCGCAGCCTCCGCGCCGCGCCGCACCGGTCGCACAAGCATGACTGCCGTCGCCTTTGACGGCAAACTTCCGCGGCGCTTCGGCGTCTCGCCGACCGCCGGCCACGAGGGTTGCAGGCCATGGACGAAGCCCAGGAAGCCTACTTCCCCGAGGGAGCGAGCCTCGAACCGCCGAGTACAATTCCGTTTCGGTTCACCAACGAGTTGGCCGGTGGCTGTGACACTCTGGGCTTGCTCAGGGTCGGAGCGGACGGCAAAGTCCTCGAGCGAATACGAGTCGCCCTTCCTGCAGTGAGTCCCGCTGCGGCGGTGCTCTTTTCGGACGCTTGACACGCTCGCGGTCACCGCTACGCCGCAGGCCGCCGCTTGCGCAGCATGGCTTCCGCGGCAGTCACGGCCGCCGACGGGCCGCCGCCCGCCGCCGCCGCCGCCGCCCGCCGCCACCGCCGCCGCCGCCACGGCTATTTCCTCGACCTCGCTACGCGGCGGCACCTGCTCCCGAGCTCCGGCGTACCGTTGGGGTCTCGCGGCAGCGACCGTCGATCATGCACCGGCTAGGTTTACCTACAACATCAATGCCGGCTTTGACGCCGGCGAGCCGTCGGTGTGCGAAAAAAGGCGACGACCGGTTCTGTACATGCCCGCTTTCAGGTGCGGCGACGCGCGGCGCCGCGAAACTTTCTTCGTACCCCAGCGCTGCGGCGAAATCTCCGATGCGCTCCGCGCGCCTTCAAAATCCGACTTGGAGGCGCCGTGGTTTGCCGACAGGCTTGTGTCGGCACTGGCGTGTGGCGCGGCGCGCTGTGGCACGAGCGAGCGATTAGCGCTCAGCCGCATCGCAGTGCTAAGGTCTCGTCTAGCGAGCGCGAGCGATATGTATTTACGATAGCATTTAGTGGGTCCCTGCGATTCGTCCTTCATTTTCCTTATGCGTTACTGACGCCGTTACCTGCTGCCACTAACCACACTTGCATGCTGGCCCTGTGCAGGTCGCTCCTAACCTGCTATATATGTTGTTTTATCAACCCTGATACCACTCCCCATTCGATCGGGTTTCCTTTGAAGCGAATGTAAAATAGAAAGATAAAGAGATTGAGGTTATCTGCAGAGCCCGCTTTAATCAAGTGCATTATTATTAGAACTTTAACTAAATGCCGCGCGCACCGCCCTAAAACCGGTGGGGGCTTGGCCGGCTCGGGCCGCGGACTTCGTTTGTTTGAACACCCCAGCCAGCCAGATCAATAACTGGAGGTGCATCCCAAAGAAGCGTGCCAATCCTGCACAGCGCTCACCGACTGACTCTCGACCCTTCGGTGGTCTTTGTCCTCGCGGCTCCCGCCGCCCTCTTTCTTTCCGCTTGGAAATATACTCATATAATATAATGTAATAAGAGATACATTGAATATAAGCGGCGCCCAGATAAACTTCAAAATCGTTGTAGGGGCATTTTATTTACAATTGCTGCAGAACGAAGCCACGCTCGAATGTTAGCGTCATCACGTCATAAGCACGATTGAATGACGCCAGGCGCCACCGGGCAGGGACCCCTAAATGATGTTATTAATACAGGTGCAATTTCGTTTCTTTTTTAATAACAAGTCAAATTTAATGGATAATCCTGACGCAAGTCGTAAGTGAGGTTCCAGGCGTTGGTAGCTACGAAACTAAAGGGCTGCGGTCTCCAAAGGATTGGAAGGTTTGTACGATACAGAGGTAAAACTGTTTGTGATTCCTAAAACATGTGGGAGTGAAATGCTTTACCCTGGGCAAAGTGGCAGTAGAATCTGATAGGTAAGCTGGAGCTAGAAGAAATGAAGGGGACTTACATTGAGTGGACAAAACAAAGAATTCGATGTCTCTTCTTGGACCTGTAGCCAGTGCAGGTCGGCGCAATAAGTTGTTATGAGCAGATTGGCGACGCTCAGCGACGGAGAAGCCTACGCTGCAGAAGTTTTTGCACCAGCCCTAGTCGCCTGATTGGCACAGCCTGCAGCCGCATCAAAGTCAGTAAGCTACAGAAGTTCAAAGACTGGATGTTGTCCAAAATGGTATGAACCCCCCCCAATTTAGCTATTGTAACCCCCCTCGAAACCGTCCCAATTTGTTCGCTATGTTATGCAGCTGCACTTAGGGAACTTCGACAATTGAGCTGGTATGTCGGCTAATGAAAAGGTCACATTGTAACATGACACCTTGATTTTGTGCAGATTCAACAGGAATAAATGTGGTCAGTAGCCGATTTGGTTAGCGTAAATCCTATATGGCCAATATCTGAATCACACCTTGGTTTAATCATAGTGGCAAGTTGGTGTTTCATCATCATCAAATGAGAGAAAGGTCATCTGTTTATCTGCCGCGTCGCTGCCCGCGCAGCCATCTAATCACCTGCGATCGTCATTGACTATGCTTTGGCCTGACACGGCAGTCGCTCCAGCTTGAGTTCCCTGAATACTGCGGCGAGGTTCGTATAGTATCTGGATAATGCAAGGCAATAACGTTAGGACGGTTTGCTCGCACGGAGTCAGCGAAGGCAGGGCACAGGGCGCTGCCGGTTTTTCCTTAGTTGTACGCGAACTGACGAGGTCTACGACGGAGTTGCGCATGAAAAAGGCACTCATAATTTTGCTGCTGCATAAAAAAAAAGCCTTTTTCCACAGCTTGAAGCAAGTGTGCACATGCCTGCATCAAGGGAGCGTGAATGGAGACAGGTGAGACGGGGGCCCTCGGTACCGGTCCACCGACCGCTCCGCACAGGCCACGGTCGCAGCAGCGGGGGGTTCCTATTATCCATATCAAGTATCGTGGTCATCCTCTATGAGACATTTTCATAGCTAAGAGTTACTGGCTTTATCGTTAGAAGATCATTTTCTGGTAAATCTCTTCGGAAGTACGTTTCCAGTTCGCCCACACAGTCCCGCAAGCCCCCCGGTTTGCGAATAGATTGCTCAGCAACGGTCCCCTAACTTACCTCGAAAATCCTTTTGGCGTGGGGTTTTATGTGCACGTATATCATGTCCATATAAGGCGAAGAAAACAATTGTTATGAAGATAACCAAAAGGTTTCCGCAATAGCGGTACGTTCGCAGAAACAGTAAAGCATCCTGTATGGTCTCGGATAACCGGCGAAAAAATAACTTTTCGCATCAGTGAAATGGCTCATAGGATTCGCAGAAACCTCTCAATGGAATGATGATAAACCATGTTCTTAGTTATAGTCAAATCACGCCCAAAGCAGAAATTGGGAAATCTCTCTCGAACGTTGAAATGCATACCCCAATTTTTTTAAGGATGACAAAGACCTTCATATCTTAACCAAGAGTATTTGCGAGACCACTATTAAACACTAGATTTGTGCATAGGTGTTCATACACATTCCCATGGTTGCTTGCGAGACGGTTAACAATCAATCATCAGGTATATGCTTTTATACATCAGCTCTAAAGTTGCCTACGAAATAGAATTCAGTTCTGAAGTCACTACGCACTGCACTGTTTATTAGTGTTGTCATTAAAGAGCTCAGTAAAAGAGTATGTTGTGCCTACAAAGCCCAAGGGGTGGTGTTTTTCCTTCGGCAAAGTTATAAATTAAAGTGACTGACCGCCACCGTGTGACGCGAAGACGGTCATTCGATCGCCAAGCACTGCTCGCGATCCTCGTCAATCTCGCCATGTCCTCGCATTGGAACTACTCTTAAGCCATTACCTTTTCAAATAACGATATGCCCGCCTAAAGGCAAAAGCGCCCAACTTCTTTTTTTTTACCCAGGGTGGTTTTTATTTCCCCACAATCCACGAGCGCACTACTGCTTTCCAACCTGCGACCGCGTAAATCTCTCGTGCGTCCCGGGCGCTGCATTCCCGGAAGCACTGCGCCATGACTACTCACCAGCAGCGGCGCTGTTTGCCTTCCCCCCCCCGGCCCGTTATTCGGTTCGACCGCAGCGTGACGAGGCATGAGTTAGAAAGCAATCTGCGACGGGAACCAGCAGGCAGGACTCGGCGTGCCGGTGTAGAGCCGCGAAGGGAACTGGTTGCTGGCCGAGCGGTGCGGCCGCGGCGAGCGACGCGAGCCGGGGACTAGTGCGGGATTGTGTACCGCCTCCGCGTGAACGTGACAGGGCCCGCGTCTCACATTCGGGTGGCGGCCGATGGCTTCGCGGTACTCGCCGTGGAAGATCGTCTGGGTGATGGCCTGCTTCGCGCTAATAACGCGCGTGCGAATTCCCTACACGTCTTCACGCATAGCCCGCCAACTACTTCCGGCATGCGGCACGGCTCTGTAGGGGTGCCCGTACAAAATCACATGCTAGCTCTTACGAAGTGAGCATTCCCTGGCACGACCTCGATGTCGGATGAACGCCAGAGAATCAAGGCCGATAGTAGGGGACGCAGCGCGCTATCTAGGTCCGTGCATGGCGTCGCTAAAGCGAGAACGTCTTCACTCCCGTGCCCCGCTTCACTTGAAGACAGCGACAACGCCAAGCTGGACGCCTACTACTTGACGTGTCCGAGGATTACTTTACCCTGGCTCGTCGCGGATAACAACACGAGCCTTGCGTGCTAAGCCTTTCTCTCTCTCTCCTCGCTCCCTCCTCCCATTCCTGTCACTCACGCCCTCTCTCGCAATCTCCCCGCCCTTCCTATCTTACTCCCACTCCCTTCTCGACCCTCCTCTCAAACTCTCTCCTCTCTCCATCTCCCTTCTTCCTTCCTCCCCCTCCCTATCTCACTCCCTCTCTCTCCTGCTCTTCCTTCCCTCTCTCACTCCCCTCGCTCCTCCACCTTCTTCTCCTCTACTCCTCCTCTTTCTTCATTTTTGCTCTCTCTACTCTCTTTTCAAATCCCTTTTCCCCACTTCCTCTTCTCGTTCTTTCCATCTTGCTTTTCCTTCTCCTCTCTCTCTCCTCCTCTCACCTTCTCTCTCCTCTCTCTCTCTCCTCTTCCTCCCTCTCCTTCCTCTTTCTCTCCTCCTTATTTACCCCATTTCTCCCTCTTTATTCCTACATTCCTCTCTCCTTTCCATACCCCCCCTCCCTCTCTCTCGCCGCCCTCCATTCTCCCTTCTTCCATGTTTTCTCCCCTCCTCCCGTTCTCCATTCACCTCTCTCCTCTCTTACCTCTACTCTCTCCCTCTCCCTCTCCTCTCTCTCGCTCTCCCCCCTCCCCACCTCCTCTCTCTCCTCTCTCGCGCGCTCTCTCCTCGCCACTCTCGCTCTCTCCTCCTCCATCTCCCGCTTTTCTCTCTCACTCCCTCCCTCGCCCGCTCTCTCTCTCTCGCTCCCCTTTCTCTCCCTCTTTCTCTCCTCTCGCTCCCTGAGAGTGCTTCCTAGCTACCGACGGCCGGCGCACGTGCTTAGTGGCCGGCTGAGCTCCTGGCAGGCACCCGCGGCGAGCCCTTCCTCCCCGAAACGACCAACGGGCCGCGAACGCAGGCGTCGCTCGCGGCCTACGGCGCCGCGCGCCGCGCGCGAACCCAGCTCGCTTGACGCGCCGGTCGAAAATCTGCGCGTTCTAGCTCGACCTCCTACTTCGTGATAAGACGCCTGGTGTGGTCGCGGAAGCTACCCGCTGCCCATACGCCACGCTGTACACCCCAAAGGGTCCAGCGCCTTCGCGAGTTTAAGCTTCGTTCAAGGGCTTGTCGGGACCAGACGAACTTGGGCCGCAATGCCCCCGAGTGGGCGCTGCGCTAACCCGTATCCTCAGTCAGGACGTGAGGCTGCAGTTTCTATCCGGCCGGCACTACGCCAGGAGCGGCAAGCCGCCGCGATACCTGAGCGGCTGCCAGTGCAAAGATACCCTACTACGTGCCGGTGCGCTGAATTAAACTACGAGCTCGTGTGCGGAATTGACGAGCGCATCAGCCGTCGCTGCACTAGGAAAAAAGGACATTGAACTCGTGCAGTCCTTCTACGGGCGTCGCGTCGGTCAAGGGCAATCCTGCCGTCGCAACCATGGAGCGACGGCGTTGGGCGCGGGGGCGGCAGCGGGTGGCGGACTTCCTTTTTTTTTTGTGCACAGGCATTCTAAGAATGAAGCGAGTTGCTCCTTGACCTCGAAGGGGCCACTATATGCGAAGAGGTCCCGGCAGAGCGACGCCTTCGCGGCGCTTCCTCGAGAGAGCAGCAGCCGGCCGAGCGGCGGCAACGCGCGCCGCCCCAGGTGCAAGGGGGGGCCGCGCGGGCTGCTCCGGCTGCCTCCTTAATCCCTCCTTAGAGAATGCCGTGGTGCGTGGCACATGTAAAGTAAGTTCGACTGTCGGACGCTCGCCGAAGTGTGCGGGGTTACAATATGTATTGATACCTTATTAGCGCTACAAGCAACTTGTCTGACTTCGACGGACGGGCAGAGCTAGGTCAACAAGTACTGTAACTCGTAACGGCAATAGTCCCAGCAGACGTGCTATATATATATATATAGCCCCATGCTAAAAGATAAAAATTGCATATCAGATTGAGTATATAAGTCAAACTCAACTGCAACGGAGTGTTACAGGCATCCAGAATGGAAGCCATGGGCACATAAAAGCTCCCCGAACGGCGGACATAGCCCCTCTCGAGTACCTGACATGACTGTCCAGAGCCCAATAGCTAAACTGACCCTCCAATATTATATGGCTTTTTGCTTTTTATGCCGCCTAACCTTAGATTATAACGTGACCACATCTTAGTCTAATAACTCAGGGACGGGAATGGTAAAAGTCTCGTCAGTTGTAGTCTGGCTGATCCAGCACATAGTCGTTTCATTATAGCGTCCTTCACGACCCGCTCTATATTGCAAAACGTTTAGAAATATATCTGAGTCGCAGGCATTTTCCCTGTACCATACCAACAAGAAATCTATATTTCGGTGAATCTGAATAACCCATATTCGAGCATATTGAAAAACATTTTTGCAGTCAGACCGATAAATTTTGCATATGAGTCCACGATTGAATCCGTCAGTCGGTCTCCTAAAACACGAATCGCTTTCGTCACGCTTATGCTGCGGTCTTCGTGATAGTTGTGATACTACTACCATACAGCTGTAATAAGCGTCATGTCAAAAATATCAGGAGAATATGATTTAGTAATTTTCATATGTAGCTGCCACATTAATCTAGCAGCTCCAACTGTGTATTGAAGCATTAAATATTGATGGGCAGGCTTTTGACTATAGCTCTATTTCTTTGCACATATAAATGCCTTGGTGGGTTATCTGCCTCTCAGTGAGTAATTACGCCGATCCGCTTTGCAGCTATGCATTCGGATATTATCTGCAAATCTTGGGTTTCAACTTTCAAATGGATTCCCCTGCAAAAAAAAACGCGGGGAAAAAGCATAAACCTGTGCTGTGATCCGTAAAAGCCTTCGAGCACGACGAATTCTCTCAACTCCCTTGCTGCATGTGGTCGAAGACATTCGCACATGGATGGCGGAAAATGTTCTTAAATTAAATAATCACAAAACTAACTAGTCATGGGGCAAACGAAGGGTGATAAAAAATTGGAAAGGTCAACGCTCAAAATCCAGCATATCACCTGTTGATTCTGCACGAAATCTAGGTGTCATTTTCCAAAGTGACCTTTCGTTAGACGACCACGTCAGCTCCACAGTCAAGACTGCCTACGTTCACCTACGTAACATTGCTAAAATTCGGAATTGTTTAGATAAGGATACCACGTCCAAGTTGGTCCATGCATTTGTGACATCCCGTCTTGACTTCTGTAACTCACTGCTTGCTGGTCTACCGGCATGTGCAATCAGGCGCTTACAGCTGGTGCAAAACATTGCAGCTAGGTTTGTCTATCATGAGCGGCGCAGTTGCCACATCACACCCACTTTTCGCCGATCTGCACTGGCTACCAGTCAAGCAACGAATCGACTTTAAGGTTTTTGTCACTCACTTTTAGTTCACTTCATTATTCGGCTCCAGCCTATATCTCAGATCTACTCCCCCACCAGGCCAAGCATCCGTACCACCCCGCTTTTCGGAATCCAACAGTTTACCAAGACCTCTCTTACAAACCCCAAATCCTTTGGAGACCGTGAATTTAGTTCGTATGCTCCCAAAGCCTGGAACTCCTTCCCGACTTGTGTCAGAACATCCCCTGACTTGACCACATTTAAAAGAACTTGAAAACACACCTATTTAGGACAGCATTGTGGGTCACTGCGATTCGTCCTTTATGTGCTTATGGGTGCTGACACTGTACATGCTGCCCCTAACCACACTTGAATGCTTACCCTGTACATGTCACCACTAACCATGTTATTCATGTTGTTCACCAAGCATGATATTACTCAATATCCAATTCCGTTTTCCTTTGCATAAAAAAATGTATAGCGCGTAGAGAGAGATTGAGTTCTCTGAGGGCGCTTTATCAAGTGTATTATGTTATTATTATTATTAAACAGCTTCAAGAAGAGGTCAATTGAAAAAATTAAGTTTCATGTTTTCATTAGTTTTTCAGGACTACTTGAAAAAATTTCAAAAGAAAACAATCTTGAATATCTTATATTTTAATAGATTTGTTCACACAATTTTTTGCAGAGAAACACTTGTAGTAATAATGTCTATTATTTTTTATCAAACTCTATCAGAGGCCACGATGATGTAGTCTCACATATTTGGCTACTTTACCGGATCTTGGCTTTAGTTTAATCGATTAAGCAAAACTTAAATTATGCTTGGAATCCATTCAAAAATTAGTCTTGATTTACTTATCCTAGTGGTTCACCTATCATGAATGACTGTCAATTTTTGTAAAATTTGATTGTTAATAATTCGGTAGCAGTTTTTACGAAGACCTTGAGAATTGCAATTTTCCTCTTTGAGTAAATGCAATTTACAATATATCATGTCCAAAACACTGGTTCAAAAAGTTCCTATGTGGTTGAAAGACGCTAACACACTCTTTACAACGATTAACTAATGACGGACTAACATATCCGCTTGACTACGCTACCGCTAGGAAAGCACATACAAAACAATCACTGACAACGCAATAACAACCATTAGCAATACTTTTTTAAATAAAGAAGTGAAAATAGATGTGGCGAACCAGCTAGGACCATTTCAGAACATGCACATTAACAACCATTACTAATGAACCACGTATGCACGTGAACAAAATTAACAATGAAAACTTGATGAGCAGACTAGCGATTATTGAATACGAGGCTGCTGTGTAGTAGGACCCACTGGTTAGTGGCATTCACTGAGTCAAGCCCAGTTCACTTGCTTGCAAAGCACGCACGGAAAGATGTCAAGTTCACTGTGGCGCAGGGAAGGCAGAGCGGAACAGATACATCTTTAGCTGGTCCTTAAATGATAAAAATAAAAATAATACGTTTTACATAGCGCCATCAGAGAACTCGATCTTTTTTTAGGAACTTTACATTTGCTGCAAAGGAAGCACGAACGAATGGTTAATGGTATCTTGCTCAATGACAACAAGCATAACATGGATTAGGGTGACATGCACATGGTCAGCATGCAAATATGGATAGTGGCAGCATACACAGTGTCAGCAAGCGTAAGCACGTAAAGAATGAATCGCAGAGATTTACTGAATGCTGTGATAAATAAGTGCGTGTTTGGTTTCTTTTTTAATATGGTCAAGTCAGGGGATGTCGCGACGCAAGTCGGAAGTGAGCTCTAGACTTTAGGAGCGTACGAGCTAAAGGCACGCGCTCAAATGATTCTTAGTGAATGCAGACTGTGACCGAAGCCAGAGGAGTCTAGACTTGTGGTGCATATGAACTGTAGGCTCGATAATTAAAATATTTCAATTTTGCGTGCGAAGAACGGCATAACAACCAGACGTTGATGAGAGGATATTGCAGGAGAACAGTAGAGGAGCAATGATGCCAGCAGATAGGTAGGCTGGCGCGAGTGAGCGGAGCGATCGGAAGTAAGCAAGAGAGGGAGAGAGAGAGAGAGCGAGGGGGAGAGAGAGAGAAAGAGAGGGACAGACAGAGCACGCTCAAGTCGACACGATGCTTGGTTCGATAGAGAGATAGCGAAGATCAGATGGAAGCGTTGCCATATGACCGATGCGCCTTTGACTGACAACGAGACGAGCCGCTAAGATTTTCGCAAGTTTTGGAGACGATTGACCACACACTTTAGGAGTCCTTAACGACGGGAATTCAAGCGATCCAAACACAGTATAAATAGGCTAGGCGTCTGCGAAGCTCGTTGCGTCGCAAATTGTGCTCAACGACTTCGTCTTTTAATCTGTTGCTGACTCTTGCACTTGGTTTCCAGCTATTTTATGCTACTACCTCCTACGCCTTCATTGTCCAACCGGCTCAGTAACGCTTTTAACTTTTCTCAACTGAGTGCGCAGAAGACTACAGGTCAGCTGATGTATGCTCAGCGAGAGTCGCCAGGCTATGAGTGAACCATAGAGCTTAAGGCCCGCTTAGTCTTTAATTGGCACTGCGAAGTAGTGGACGGATGTAAGTGCATACACAAGAGAATAATCACGTGCGCGTTCGAATAATCACGTGCGTGTTCGCTCATGCGTGCGCCTGACTGCGCGAGCGCATGCGTGCGAGAGCCCGAACGGTACGCAGTTCGCGAAAGTATGGCTGCAATTCGTATTCTCCCCAGTGCGGCGGCATGGCTGCAATTTGTTCCGGCTTCCACATCATTCTCGACGGACGAGTCTCTAAAGGTACGCCTCGAATTCGCTCGAGCCATTAAGGCCTCTTCGCGCACACTCGAACTGCTTGCAGCGCTTTAGTTTGTCTATCCAATCGAAAACGTTCTTTCGAAGGAGACCGAACATCGTTACAATTTAGTGCGTTTTACCGACAAGTCGAAAAATAGACCGCTATCGGATACAAAATGACGTTGATAAGAGCGTGCTGATTTTGGCTGACGAAAATCACAAGCTGCTGACAGAAATCTCACATTTAAGAATGCTTTAATGTTTACGCTTCACTTCAAATTTCGCTTCGCGCCTCACAGTCTGCTGCTGCCAGGGCGGCGTCGTCGTGTCTTCTAAGCTCGACATGTTCATCGAGCTAAACAAGTGAACCAAAGTGGTCTAGCGGCAACCGCTTTATCAAACGCGTCCATGATATGATGACGGCGGCGGCGGTAGAGCGGCGTCGCGCCACGCCGCCGCCGTAGAAATGCCCGAGACGAAGTCGTGCCTAGCACGGCGGAAACCCGACCTAGTGGCGACCGGCCTGCTGCTGCGAGATGAGCGCGTGCTCCTTCACCTGGAACTCCTCCTCCATGAGCGTGTGCTGAATGCGTATCTTGGCACGCGCTCGGGCGAGCGGCGCCAGCCGTCGCAGGTTCGACGCCACCATGACGCCAAAGTGAAAGTCCTCGTCGCGGTGGAAGTCCTCGTGCGAGCTACCGCCGCCGTACTGAAGCGGTCCGAGGAACCAGGACGCTGCGGCGGCGGCGGCGGCGGCGGCCGACGAGGCGGCGGCCGCAGACGCCGCAGTCGCGGCCGGACCGGCGCTCCTTTTGGTCGGCCTGAAGGACGGCTGCTGCTGCTGCGGCGTCGGAGTCGGCTGCTGCTGATAATGACGGTGATGATGCGGAGGCTGCGCGAGCGGCGGCGCCGAGCTGCTGCCGCAGCCGCCACTCGCTGCACCGCCGCCGTCGCTCTCGTCCCGATAGGACGTCGCGGCCGCCGCCTCCGCCGCCGACTGGCAGTCGTGATGACTGCAGCTCGCGCGGGCCGTCGCCGCCGGCTCGGCGTCCTCCGCAGTGAGTTCCGCGTCGACGTCGGCCTCGTCGCCGTCGTCCACGTTCTCGCAGGATCTGCTGCAGCGCGCCAGCGTGCCCGACGAGGACGTCATCTCGAGCGGAGTGTCAGTGGCCCTGCAGCGAACGCCGTGGCGGCGGCGGCGAGCGGGAGCCGTAAGGCGCTCGCGCGACCCGCCGCCGCGGACGTGCGAGCAGCCGCCGATTGGGACGGGGCTCGTCGGTCTCCGAGCATTCCGAGCGTCACTTTTGTGACGTGCGCGCTACTGCACTAGCGTACGCGCACCGTTGATTCGTTTAGGTGGAGCGGAACGGGACGTCGCGTCCATAGGAAGCTCGCTCTCGAGAATCTATCGGCCTGGCCTGGGGGGCGTGGCCACTCTTCGGCGGCGACCCACGCTGCGAAGCAACGAGCCCCGCGCTCTGCGCTCAGCAGCTCAGCGTGCAGACCGCTGGTCGAGTTGAGAGCGAAGAATCTCGATGCCTGATATCAAGTAGAGAACGGCGCATTTGCTCAGGCTACCGGCGACGCTACAACTCTATTGGCTTTGTGTAACGTAAAGTATCTACGTCGGCGACAGTCCACAAAGCCTAAGCGGGTGTTACGCAGGAGAATTTTCTGTAGCTGTCTCAAAGACTAAGCGGCTTTCAGTACGTGTACGATAGCCCACAGACTTCATCTCACGCAACGGTGAAAAAAATTAGAAGCATAGCTGAGTCAGAAGAGCAGTTGAAGAAATGAGTAAGTAGCATGGATGCAGCAGGTCAGGAAAGCCGGAAAGGTTTCGCCGTAGCCAGAAACAGGATGTTAGAAATGATGCTTAAGAGCTTTTGAAGTGAGATCGATGGTCTATGGCAGAGGAAAAGCTTCTGTAGCCAACGGTCTTGGAGCGTGTGCTCGGAGTGTGCTTAGTTTCCCTCTCCCCAGCATACATTCAGAGGTAAAGCGACTTCGTTTGATCTCGTCGGTGTGTTGCAACCGCGACCTGACGAAATCTGACGTCGCTATGCTGCCGCATAACGAGATGCTTGAATCTCCACCCGCAAGCCAAAGCACGGTGTGTCACTACGCTCGTGCGATACTAACCTGCTTGCGCCGTCAGTGTCCTCGACCTTCATAAACGGAAAGGGGTCGGAGCAAGTCATCGTAGACTTCCTGTTCGGCAAGAAGAAAACTCATGTTAGTGCGCCTTTGAAGAACTAGAAGCCCTTGCATAAAGCTTAGTCAGGAGATTTCTATCTTAAGAATCATACAATGTTTTCAATCAACGCTTCAGAAACTCTGCATGAAAAGCGCCGAGAATCTGCCACTTCTCGCTAGCTGGGTTGACAGTCAATAGATAATGTTGTCCTAGTTAACATTTAGGGCTGATGACTCTATGCTGTTTCCGTCTAGAACTAGGTAGAAGCGAACCATGTTTAGTCCACCATTAGGCTAGGAGAGTGATTGCATCATACCGTCGTAGCGCAAGCACTGAACTAACGGAGCTCCGCGTTCCGATGACCCTCAGATCAAACGCGACTGTCGCCAGAAGTATTCACGATTAAAAGAGACGCATGATTACGTCCTCCGCGGGCTAGAGCAATCGATAATACTGATTATAGATGTTGAAGTCCTAAATGTTACATAAATAAAAGCACTAAGCAATGCATTATAGGTCTGAACAATACTGTCCTCTTTATCAGCCGTGTGCCTGCTGATAGTTTGGCAGCATCTGCAACTAGCGGCTTTGGCTAAAATGGCCTGGATATAAAGAACAAGATAGAAGCCACATTTATGACTAGATGCATATGTTTGACGGCTCAACGTGTCATTTTTCAAAAGCGAGGAGAAGAAGCTGAAGCTATATCCTAACTGGCCATTGCCTTCAGTAGCCTCCAGTTTTGGAAAGAAAGATAGTACGGCGATTTGCCGCGCAAGCTTTCATCTAAATGAGTTTTAAAAAAATCACGTGCCTATCAAAGATGACAGTCGGCTTTCCAAAGTATTAAAAGAGAAAAATTTCTGAAAACTTCAGCCATTTAATTAGGACCTCCTATGACTGTTGTAGGTCTTTCAATGTTTACTCTTGGAAATTTAGCGGTTTCCTTAACCTTAAGTTACGACATCATAAATGTAGTTGTCCCCTTTTCGCAGGATGACTCAAAATATTTGAAACTATTAGAAAAAGCTTACTGCCGTTGACGCAGAATTTTAGTCAGCGCTATTTGACAAATTTTTTTGACCTGATATGCTCTGCATCAGAAAACCACCATATCAAAGAAACACTTATAATACTAATATAATATTCTTTTATATCAAGTTGAGGAAGTCAGAAAGCGAGAGGCCTGCCGGAGGAAATGCCAATTGACTAGTCAAAGCGACATCCTGAGCTTGTTCCTTTCTGAAGTCTGGAATTGCCTGACATTCAGGTATGGCGTCCCGACAGCCCAGTCGGCACGTGACTTCCATCAGGACGGCTTGTTGACGCACTGAGCTCTTGCGACGCGTCTACACGTGTCTTTATCTGTCCTTGAACGGCATCTAGCCTGTGCGTGCATGCAGCTTAGCTAAAAATGTCGCCATCAGGTACATCCATCCAGTGGATTGCTAATTTTGGACACCGCGGCAATTGGGTCTAGACGAAGGCAATCATCGCATTTTCTATTAAAACTAATCTTGAAAATTCGGAACTTTTTTCTTGTACTCCTTTTACGCACGTAATTGCGTGATGCTCTTTGGCTCGTACGCACGTCGACGCTGGCTGGGCGTGAGAACGCCAGAGCGACATTCGAGCGACGTCTAAGCCGAAGGACGTGCCTCTTGAATGAATCGTGCGCCGGTGCCGATGAAGGATCGCCATGCATAGATATATACTCGATCGCCATATCGCCATACATAGATCGCCATCGCCAACTCTTCTTACCTCCGATGCCTTATGACAATGTCTAAAAAGTTCATGCAGTCGTACAGAGGCCACTCCTTGGAGGCGGCTCTATAGCTTGCTGCTGCTCCAAATTTCCCACTCGCTATTCCGTTGGAGTCGCCCTCACGCTGCGTGACTTGCTTCTTCTTAATCCGAACGTAGCGCTCGCGTAGCACCCTCCACCTTGCTTGGCATTCCTGCACTGTGAGATGGACACGCTGCGATAAGCCACTGCGAGATGATAAAACTGGCACTCTGGTGACGCTGCGAGCTGTGTGAGGCAGGCCATCGTTAAAATGGAAACGTCGCCCTTTTTAGATTGGTGATTTAAGGAAAAATAGCAAAAGCAGCATGCGTCGAGGTGTTCAGAATGGTACGAAGCCTGAAAAGTTTTTGTAACTCGCAAAACGTAACGCGTTTCCTAAGATTACAAATCAAAGCCGAATCGATACAGCTGCTTTACGCTTCTTCCACCATTATCTACCGATTTTTTAACCCATTGGGTCACAAGCAAGACGACGCCAGCTGACGGCATGCTCGGGCAATTCATCCTCTTTATTTTCCTTAGGGAAAGAACGGGTCTGGGAAATCTCTTCCTCTCAAGGGCCCTGCCTAATGGCAGCCGACAAAATCTCTCTCGCGGCCTGCGGCTGCGAGGCGACTCGGCAGTACCAGAAAAAAACTCAAATAACGGTAGACATCTTGTAAAGCTAGGCTTTAACGATGAAATCTCTTGGACTTACTCTAGTCAGCCTGCGGAAATTTAGAAATGTGAGCCATGGCACCAGCCTGACTAGTATAATACTGACGAATACTTAGTCCCTCGGTTACCTTGGCTGGCGAGCTCGATACCTGCAGAAGCCACTCCCTTATTTCCCGTCGCAGGCTGGTTGATGGCTGCTGATCATAAGGAGATTCCATAGCTAAATATATAAGGCCTCTGAATCAGCCGACCTTTGCTTGACGTTTTACTGCCTAAATGCATCAGATCTGCCGGCTGTAACATTGCGCGCGAGAGCGAGCAAAGCGAATAGCGTTATCGTGGTCTGAAGCAGCAAATGCATTCTTCGAAATAAGCTTCTAAATTCTACGGAAGAAGTAACTTCTTTTCCTTTTTGCGGCAGCGTAGTAGACCTGTCTTGCGTCGATTCCATGAACTTCGCCATCAACCCCGGCTTGCTGTGTTGACCAAGCTAAGCTTCCTCGCTCGGCTCTTTTCTACAGCTTGCGTGAACAACTAGCGAACGGGTAAAATAAAATACCCTGACCTTTCTACTCGATGAATTTAAGAAATCTAAATCAACCCACGGAAAGAGGTGAGCTTTACAAACTTTTAAAGTCGAGAAAATTATGCATACTGCGGCGGAAATGCACATAGTTAATACGGAATTTTCTGCTGGCTTGAAACTCCTTCGTATACGTAAAGGTTAACAGCTTTTTTTTTTAACGGCAAATAGATACTGATATTGTACTTAAGCGACGAGTCGTAACTCAGAGAAGGACATGGTTTCACTTCAAGGTTTATCAATCTCAAACGCTACGGCCTCAGCCGACGTCCCCCCCCAGCTCTTGTGCATGACGATGTCCCTTGTAGATATCAAAAACAAAATTTACTTTTCCGGTACACAATTAATACCTCGCCGTCCTCCGATCTTCCAAATTCATAGGAGAATAATTATGTGCATAAGTTACTTGTTTGGTCGTGCTCACGAGCCTACGTTGAGCCACTAACTGCCACGTGGCTTAAGATCGCCCGTTCCTTCCACATTAACCCGTCAAATGAGAACCTAATCGCAATGAGTGCAGGGCCATAATTACTTTCCTGTAACTATTGACATAAAAACTAGGTGCCACTTGCTAAGTAATGTCAAGATGGCACACTGTGACAAGCTACCCGCAATAAGAATCGGCGTTAAACGATTAATCACCAAAGGCCACACGCCTTTGAATAAGTTAATTAGCTCGCGCTATCACAAGTGAGTGGCGAAGAATAGAAATGAATGCTGATAAAAGTGTAGTCACCGGATCTACGCATGTCTGCTGAAACCTGACGCCAGCAGTTCTCCACAGAGCGAGGATCCTTATGCGTCATAATCCGCTTGTCCCAGATGGGCGCATTCTTGCAAACGCTGGCGATAAGCGCAGCATTCTCGGCCTCCATGGAGGATTTCACGATTTGCTTCTACAGAGAAACGGTTACGGTAATGCTGAGTTTAATCCAACGGTCTCGGCGAAAGCGGTTGCAACGTCTCGGCCTACCGTTACGTCGGGCAACGCAACTCGCAACGCATGTACATGCTCGTCAAAATTCACAGCCTTGATAGATTCGCTCGTGGCAGACTTGCTCATTTTAAACTTTCTAATCGTAACAGCGGTTAGCATCAAGTTCGTAGTCTGGCACGCGAAGTCAGAATGTTGAAGAGATATGAATTACTTGGTCTGGGTCATCGAAATGCTTAAAGACATAAAGGATTTAAAGTTGCTTAGCGGCATCCTTATAGGATGGATCTTTCAACTGGTTACCTGCTGAACTTCCAGCTGTCTCTTTCATCCAATAATCATTCCGATCTCTGGCGCTACTTTGACGGAGCGCGTTGGGAAGGTCCAAATAGCGTCTGAACAGAACCCTTGATGCCACATCGGCCACAGAAGAATGCAATTTTAAAAATGAGGCCACACTCGCAGTGCCCAAGCTATTAAACACCGGCCGCATTGGTAAGTCGCAGTTTTCGGGACATTACGAATCAGCCTAGTAGTGGTCTGTACACGTCCTTGCAATGCCCTTAATATGCACCCAACAGCCAGCGGTGAAGATGTATACGGCATCGGTAAAGTTTTAAGCAGAAGCGGGAAAGTTGTAAACAGCAGCGGGAAAATTGTACACAGCAGCGGGAAAATTGGGAGCGTGCAAGTTTACCCATGGCGTCGAAATCTATATATAAAAACTTGAAATGGTACCACCATTCTGGAACATATTCCGATTTTGGTTGAATATCTGCACATGTTAATGATTGCAGAAAATGAAGCTCCCAGACGTTTGATGACGTACGCAACAAACTGTATCGCATCGAAATCAGATGTTTTTCTGGAACGTTTGTGTAAAAGCTGAGCTGAGTTCGCATTTTTAGTCTGATATATGCACTATTAGCCGAGTTATGGAATATTTGTTTCAAAGTACAAAGCAACACTGAAAATGAAGCTGCTTAAAAGTCACAAGAATTCACATCAAAAAGCCTCACGCGTGTACTTCGATATACCGAGGTTCAAAATTTTGGAATGCAAGTCGCATGTGATATAGAGGTCGGTAAAGTAGTCATTTATAGATACTTTGCTTCGGTTTAGGTCCGAACAAGACACAGCTTGAATTTTTTATTGTACGTGGAAGTCGTCAGAACTTACGATCTCATTACTAACACGTTTGCCTTTTGAAAGGTAGCCTGATCAAATATTCGATTATCGGACCTGTTTTTGTACGTATTTTCTTGACAGTACCACTTAGGGAATTAGATGCAAAATTGTCTCAGCGATTGCGATTGCAGGCAACAATGTAATGCAAAACTCGGCGTCGAGTCACCGCTAGGGTGCCGGAAAACACTCTTATCTCTGCGTCTAGCTTCCAAGAGGTACCTGAAGTAGCAGTTGGTGCACCAGCGAACGCTGCTTCGAGATCAAATTCACGCGGCGCTGTTGCATTTTCAAGCAAGGTGCGACAACTTAGTCGATGACGAACTAAGAACGGTCGACAGAGCGAGACGTGGTCACACCTAGCTATTAGGAACGGCTTAACGTCTCGATGAATCTACATCTTGTAAGCTGACAGCGTGAACACCGCGCGATTCGCCAATTAAACGCAACTGCGATACGCACAATGAGAACCTTGTGTGAACAAGAGGAGAGTCCATACGCTGGGTCAACCTGCTCGGCGGTGAGCTAAAGCGCTGCGTGTTGATAGAGAGAAAAATTTCCGCTGTAGGTGCGATGAGAGCGATACAGAGAAGTTGAGAAGTTCTCGAGCATCCAGCCGATAGGCCACTGCGCGTCGCCGTCAATCTTCTGCAGCGCTGCTTTGGCTAATAGTGAAGTTTTCGGGCCGAGCCAAACCTATAGCTTGAGACTCGCCAGGCTCTACAAGAAGGTAAGGCGGAGACTTGCATTATATTCGCCTGATTTTGGGCAAATGCTCTGGGCTGCGCGCACGAAGTTACATGATTCAGCATTCCATTCCTCCACTTAAAGACCTTTGGCGACAGAAGCTTTAGCTCTGCAGGTCTTAGACTGTGGAACTCGCTTCCACAATTCTTACGCAACGACAACTACTCTCCTACTACCGACTGTGGCACATCTTTTTCAGCTGTCCTGAGCTGCTACTTCCATGCTACTCACCACCTCAACTGCTCTCCTGGCTCTGCTATGCTTCCCACTTTCTCTTTGTTGCGTGAGACGAAGTCTGTTGGGTACCGAATGCGTACCGAAAACCGCTTAGGCTGTGAGTGCGCTATACAAAACTCTCCTGCGTAACACCCACATGGTCTTTATGACTTTGTGGAGTCACAGACGGAGATACATTACCTTATATTCTGCAGCCAGTCGCGGACGGTGTGCAGACGCCGTCGGCCGGATCGAGGCCGTCTATAGTTCGACTCTATAAAGTTCCTCAAAGCAGAGAATGCCAAGACGGCTTGGCTTAGTAAAGCCACAGCCCATATGGAAATACGTTCGGGGCGCCGCTTTTTGTGTAGTTATCCAGAGCTGGCAACCCACCGCTTTTCTTTCTCGACAAGGACACAAAAAGCAGTTTGGGATGCATGACTTCAGCGTGAACTTTTAACTGTTGCTTTTGGCGGCGGCGATGGAACTGTCGCGGTTTTTTTGTAGAGCGGTCGTTACATTCTTAAACCTTGTGCTAAGGAATTCATTTTTTAGAAGACGGCGGGGATGACGGACGCCGAGCGGTGCACCATCGGCCCGGCCCGCCGCTCTCCCTAACTAGAGGCGGACATTTCGTTCTAAGCGAGCGAGCCGACAGCGAGCTCTTTTCTGCACCAAAAAGCCGCTTTCGCGCGGAGCTCGGATCTTGCCCAAAACGTGACGTTTTACTTGGTCCAAGAAACCTTTCCCGGGTGGATTTTTTCATTGAGAAACCGCTAACTAAGCGGGGCGCCTGGCTGGCTCGTGCCGCAGCCGCAGCTGCCCCCTCCCCAATGCCATAATCCTGACCTCGTCCGGGTCAGCGTGCAGCCGCGCCCCTCGACTACTCAGCTGGCGTTGTGTCCGAGCGGCGAGCGAGCCGGCTTACAGCTCGTTCAGTTCAATCCTGTAAGCAGTCCGTCGATATCCAGAGAGCTTCCGCAGCGATGCTTGTTCGTCTTCAAAAGGCTCATCGTCGCAGTGCCCGCTATCTTGGTATCGCCGAATGCCTTAACTGCTATGTGAACAATATACATGTAGCACTGCATCTGTTGCCTCCGGTGTTTCCGTTGACGAGCTCGCCAACCGCAGCTGGCCTACCATCTTACCGTTCATAGCACGATCTGAGCTTTCTCGGTACGCTTTTTTGGTCGCGTTTTCACTCCGTTCAGTCACTACTACAGACGTTCAGTCATTACTACAGACAGTCAGGCACCACACGATACGGGCAGCGAAGTGGTGAATAAACTGCAATAAAGGGTGAAGGTTATGCGCTAAGGCCAGGCAAAAGTACTGAAGGCTGGTCAGTAAAACTGCAGCTCAGAGGAGACAAATAACAAGAATAACGACTACTAATTCTAATCGGTCGTTTCTATAGCGCCCTAAGAGATCTAAATCTCTAAGCAGGGGCTTTACAACTCGCTGTAAGAGAACCAATAAGAATCTGTTAAAGGCATTCGCGTTGTCATGCTTGAAAAGGCGTACAGAAGCAAACAATTGTCATGCCTAGGCCGGCTTGATAAAACAAACAAGAAGACACTCAAGACCGCTGCCGGTTAGTAGGAGCTCTGGCATCGTAGCATCGTGGACTGAGTGGGGCACAGATATGCACGAAATGCCGCCAGGAAACGAAAACGAGTTTACTTTCGCGAAGAGAAAGCTAACTGGCACAAACTTTCTATGCATACTTGCTTCCTGCTGGTTTGACCCACCGGTTAAGGTGCTTGCCCCCACCAAGGTCTGGCCGAGGTCGTGGGCTCGAGCCCCCCCCCCCCCGTGGCATATGTGAAGCACTTGAATAGAGACTAGGCTCTCTTAGGGCGCTATACAAATTATATTTTTAGTTATCTATTTACTCGATCCGCCCACTGAGCACTCATGGGATAGCTACAGCATTTCTGTGCGACCAGGCTTCATTAAAGCAATTACCGGTAGAATTAAATATGTCTGCCATAGCCTTTACTACCTGCTGCCTCCCGAGAGTTTTGCACACCGAGCTCATAGTGTCCCATAAACAGGGACTCGCCTGGAACGCATCGCTGATTTCGCCGGTCAAGACGTCCACCATTCCTATCAAAGCAACGAACAATGCGTGGCCTGACCAGCGCCAAAGATTGGTCGCTTGCTAAGTCTTGCCTGAGTCTTGGCCGAAGTAGAACCCGCGTTTGGCTGCTGAGTCTTCGTTGAGACTTCCCTTCGTCTTTGACAGCCCCACCGTATTTCTGACGTACACATCGAAGACTCGATTAGGTAGGAAGCAGGTAGGAAGCAAGACTCGCCACGTAAACCCGGTTTAAGGGAGCCAGTAAAAGCAGTGACCGGCAGAAGCTTCACTTCTCACAGACGTGCTGGCAAGCTGAAAACTTGCTGACTGCTGGAAGGCTGCATTCCTATACTCGGCACAAAGGTGGGTGCACATAACGACCCAGAATCGAGATCGCTGATCGAGTGATCGTTGGATCGAGTCGTGCGTCTTTATTTCAAACAGAAGTCTGGAGATGATCTGCTGCTGTTGCTAAATTTGAACCAGCTGGTCTTCGTTTATCTAAGAATATAGCGCATCATTGCTGGGTCACTATGCGGCAGGGTGAGACAAGGACTTGGACAATCCGGCCAAGTTCTAACTGATACCGTAGCCTCAAAATTTGAGCATCTACAAAGGGGCAACAAAGATCTGGCAGAAGTCAGCAGTTACGTAATCCCTGCTTTCCGAACATGATCTCGAGCTCTACCATTGACCGCCAATCAAAGAACACAATCCTATTCAGAGGCTTATCGTAGTTTTATTGATAGATGCTGCTAAAGCAGAGCCTTGCTGCAGAATGTTGTGGAGGACACACAATATACAGTCGGCTAAGCTCGAGCAGCGGCAGCAACAACAACGGAGGGAGGATCTTCGTAACGATACAACGTCCTCAGGACAGTGCCCCTATGCACGGGCTAGCTCCCTCCCCGACGGTTCCCTCTGACCGGGCAGTTCAAGGTCCCGACTGCAGTCGGGAGGCTTGAACTGAGTCCATGATCTAGACGACTAGCAATATGCAAGAGGGTCAGCACTACTAACCGAAAACTCTGAATAAAGCCTGCGTGCTCAGCACACGTGCTATCCTGGCCGAACGAGCAGCAGCGCCCGAGAAGCCCTCAGCAGACGCAAAGTCTGGCTGCCGCTGCATGCCACCACACGCATGCATGCACTGCCACTGGCCCCATCTGTAAGGCTTGGAAATAGTCAACAAAGCGTGCTAAGCCGTGAAGTCATCACGAACAGCCAGGTGAGGCTGGGCAGGGCGGGGAGGAACGAGGCACGTGGCGTTCAGATTCTGTAACGCCTGCCTGCCCATCCGAGAATGTACAGCCAGTCGTGCACAGATCGAACCACAGGGGATGCCAATAGGTTGCTACGCCCATCTCATCGATCGTCGGCTAGGTACGCATTTGAAATCTTCCTGCTTTCGTCACATACTTGACACCTTTGAAGGGCTTGTACTTCTGGAAAACAAATGCGATGACATGAGCAAAGAGGGCAATGGAATGTGGTACCGCGCTGGAGAGGAGAGAGGCCACTGGGGGTGGCTGAGTTGCATACCTCGCCGTAGAAATCCACTCGGTTGACTCGAACGCCGGACACAGCCAAACCGTGGTATGACGAAGCTCAGCTAAAGCAGAGCAGTTCGCAGGATGAACGGAGAGCTTGGCAAAGTGTCGCACGGACAGGCAACGCTTTAGGCAGTGTCCAGCCACGAAGCTGCAGCTGGGCCCGGCTGCTTGCTAGCAGGAAAGACTGAGAACAGCCACCTTCACAGCGGCACTATGCGAACGTCAGCGAAGCTCCCCTACTCGCGTGACAGCCATCTGAAGTGTGCACGCCAGCATAGCCATGGCCCGGGTGTCTCCAATCATGCACTTCACAGCATCCCCAAACCACCACACGCACTGTGACTGGGGCTATCGACACAGCAAGCAAATGAAAATCCTCCGAGCTTTATTTTGGCGTGTCAGCCAGCGAGTGCACCCATTCTGTCTCGGCTTTATTATTGTAATTCCCTTTTGGCTGGGCTGCCAAAGAAAGCTTATTAGGCCACTGCAGCGGACTATTGAATATGGCTGCAAGGCTAGTCCTTCAAGTCCAGCGGTTTGAGCACGTGTCTCCTTTGCTTAAAGAGCTAAGGATGGATGCCGGTTTGAGCAACAAGGATACAGAGCAAAAGTTCTTATGCTGACCCACAAAGGCCTGCCACGGCTTTGGCTCCTTCGTACCTAGCTGAACTGCGGCATCAGTTTCAGCCTGCTCGCACCCTCAGGTACTGTCGTGGACAATAAACTGGCTGTTCCAATTCCTCCACTTAAGTTACAGATTCAGCATTCCATTCCTGCCACTTACAGACTTTCTTGGCGACAGAAGCTTGAGCTCTGAAAGTCCTAGACTGTGGAACTCGCTTCCACAATTCTTACGCAACGACAACTACTCATCTACTGCCGACTATGGCTCATCCTTTTTCAACGGTCCTGAGCTGCTACTTCCATGCTACTCACCGCCTCAACTGCTCTCCTGACTATGCTATTGCTTCCCACTTTTATCTTTGTTGCGTGAGATGAAGTCTGTTTGCCTACCGCATGCGTACCTAAAGCGCTTAGTCAGTGAGTGCACTTAAAAAACTCTCCTGCCATAACACCCACATGGTCTGTAGGAACTTTGTGGAGGTTACTGGACTGAGATACGTGACATTAACCAGGCTGGGGGTGAAGCTAACTAAACTAAATGCCAAAGGCTACCCACTAGTATTCATTGGTTACTGTATGACTCAACGGCCTGCCCTTCATTCCCACTGCATGACAGCTCAGCAAATGATAGTTAAATCAACAGGGCAGTTCAATCATAAGCAAGCTTGAAACTATCCAGCCGTTAGGCTTGCTGCTAATCCAGTCCATACTCCGTACCAATGCCAAGGGACTATCATAGCTGCAAGTGTTCTGTCCCTGAGCCACAGCTCCCACCGCTCTGCCGTCCCAACTACGATAAGCAGTGACCATTCCTTGTGTACAAGTGCCCACCCCATCAAAGAGTTAATGGCGGTTTTCTTTGCAAAGCAGTCGGTTATCATCAGTTTTCCATTGTTGCTTTATATCATATGCATATGCTCTTAACTAGCCTCCTGTGTGTGGACTTGCACTAGGCACACCCACACAACACGCACGCATGCCTGCACACCTGGCATACGCTGCAATCCCACTCATGCCCGCAGTGGGAGAGATAATCAGCACAGGATGCTGGGTAGCCGACGCAGACATGGCAGCAGCCGGCAGGCTTTCGAGCGAGCAGTGTACAGCGTCGCTCGCCAAGCGCAACCGCCACCAATTACCGAAACCCTTGAGCCGATGGCAGCCGCGCGGATCTTATCGTTCCAACTTCCCATACCATCACCTTCGTGAGTAGGTCTGCAGGAGTAACTCTCCCTTTGGCTTAGCGCCAGGGCAGCGTTGAGGACCGATTTTGGAAAAGGTGCTCACAGGACCACGCGCTTCCACTCTTGAAACTCCCGAGCTTGGCCTGGTCACGCTTAATCACAGCTGCTGGGCGCAGCTGGACAAGCCTGCAGGAAGCGAGCGATCAAGGCGCAGCTGCTGGGACCAGGTACAGCGCCGGCGCTGGCGCGGGTCAACACGATCGCGCACACTACTAGCAGACAGGGCAGAGCGCAGCAAATGGCTTAATCACGAAGGACCCGACCTTCGACAGGATTCTGAAAGCATCAAATCATGACTTGGTCATTTGGCAGTGGCCCCACTGGGTCAAAGCATACCAGACCGCGGAACACACAGACTCACTGTACAGTCAAAATAGCAGGCAAGTAGTGGCAGGTGCATAGTAGGCAGACGCATGCGCTTTTCAGCTCCTGCATGTTCACCTTTCAGCTTCTGCCTGTTCAGTCTCTCAGACTCTTAGCTGCAGTCCTTCTTTTCTATTATTTGGACTCGTCTCACACAGTGTAAGGGACTCTGCTGAGGTGTGGAGGCAGCTCTGGTCACGTGGACTAAAGTCGTGAGGCGATCCGTCAGTCGCTGTGACAGCAGCAGCAGGACAGGCTTTGCTGCCGGGAAACAACAAACTTGGATCGTAGCCATTATTTATGAACATTATAAGGAAAATTCATAAAAGCATTTAAATTGGAGCCTGGGTGTACATTAAACATACTTCGAGAACAGCTATACATACCTGCAGAATCACAGACCAAGTGCTGGCCATCTCCCAGATTGTATTGCTCAAAACGAGAATCATTTACTCTGTCCACTTCCCACAGGGTCATCATGTCTTATTCTGGACATTAAGAATTATTTTGGCTGCTGGTAGCAAGCATACGTGCAAATTTATAAGTACATGTGCCATTTTTGCCGCCCGCTAGCAGGCTGCAGAAAAGGGCTGGCCTCTGAGATGGAAGGGTTGCTGTGGTGGGCAAAGGACGTGGAGCAGCAGTTGCAACCTACTCGACCTTCCAGGAAGCGAAATGGGTCGCATAACTCACGAGCGGCTGGATCGACTCTCGCCGCTAAAGAAACCCGTGGCAGAGTGTCCGACACTTGCACTCTCTTCGGCCACAATGCAGGGCATTTTCTTGGTCCCACATGTGCAACCTGAGGCATCCCACTTCACTAGACCCCCATTGAATCGCCGAGCTGCCCGGCTAGCCTGAGCAGCCGCGAGTGTGTGAGCCAATAAACGCTGCGCAGGCTCTGACCCGGTATGACCTAAGAAGGGAGGTGGCGGCGGGGGCAGGCATAATCAATCCATGTCAGTGCCGCAGGCTGCTCGTTGGTCACACAACGAAGAGAGTCTGACTGCAAACGGCCACATAGGAGCAACAGCGCACTCTTGTACCGCACCTGCCCACCAACAATGTGCAGGCAACACTCGTTTATTATGTCTCGTCTCGCATTCTGGCCCTGACAGCCCGTGCTCATGGTAGTTTTTGGGGCCAATCGTAACTTCAAAAGCGACCGGCTGATCCTTCATCAAAACTGACGCTGCATGCAGGTATGTAAGCGTGTGGCAACGTTGCTGCTGCAAAGACAGCAGATGTCGCTTCTGGTGCCACGTCAGTCCCTGAGAAGCGCTGGCGCGTGAAACAAAGCTAGCAGCAGATCTGGGAAACGAGTGGGCAGCAGCACGCAGCAAGCGTTATGCGTGCTTCATACTTCTTTGGGTTCCAACGAAGTGGTAGACAACAGCCGGAAATTGCCGTTATCGAGGGCACATAAGTGACAAAACCTTTTCAGCCTGAAATAGAAATGATGAAAAATGTGGGTCACTCTCAAAAGTTGCGACGCACTGTGCACGATGACAAGCTTTCGGCCACCTTGAGACATCGTGCGCTAAAGTGGGGCGAGGCTAGAGGCAAGCAGACGTGCCAGCACGGGGCAGCTGGCACCGGCTCTGCATCTACCTGGTCCGCCACGCACCGCCAGGAGAGAGCAATAAGAGTGCAACATGCAACCGGCAAAGATACCACACCTTTCGGTTTGGTCCATGAGTATGATCAAACGAGAGCGGTCATTATTCGTAGAGAGATTACCATTCGGCCCGCAGGGCACCAGTCACACCCAAGACGGCACAGCAACACTCGACAATGTGCTATACGGATACCTCTTGCGCTCCCAGGCGCCACTACGCCGTGTGGATAGCTGCAGAAGCAGCAGCAGCAGTGGACGACCTGCGTGATCACGCACCTCATCGCTTATAGCTGCACACATGCGTGAAAAGCTGACGTCGTCCCAGCAGGCGCGGACGCCGATGCATGGTCACATCACCGGCATGCCGGTGAGCCCGGACAGAAGCTATCCACCTGATGCGGCGACGCGGACACCAATCCCAGCACAAGCGGATACACTTTAGGAAGTGACTCGGACTCGAATCGGAATGAAGCCTGAGCAAAGCTGGTCTGTCACGTACCGTACGCCTTGGATTTCGTGCAGTCACCGTGCCGCCTTGATTTATCAATGATGGCACTCGATTTCCTTCGATCTGACTTCGTCGAAGCACGCCCATTGTTTTGCGATACGTCTGAGCTCCGGCTCTCGTCGGCACGGCGTTGGACAGCTGACCAGTAGAGCGAGCAAGGTCACGTAAATTCCATGCTGAGAAAAAGTGAGTTCGGCTGAGGCTGGCGCGATGCCCAAACCTTCCTTTCCTGGTCTTGCCCACAAGACTTTGACTCTGGGTGGACATGCGCGTGCACGCACACACACATGCTGCACACACATGTAGACACATGCACATGGACACACACACACAAACACACACACACACACACACACACACACACACACACACACACACACACACACACTCTCACACACTCACACACGCACACACACACACACGCACACACGCACACACGCACACACACGCACACTTGTTGTCTCAGCGACGACACAGGCAATGACACACAAAGCGGAAATGCATGCAACTCACGCATGCATCACACATAGGATATACAAGCACACACACACACACACACACGACTACACATACATACCTGCTCAAGCAGCCTCAAGCATCATCAACGAGTTGAGATGGTCAATAGAAGCTTTTGCTGCACGCCAGATCTATCCTCTCTCGAGATGGATATGGTGGTGTCAAATGAAAAACAATGGAATGTCGAGTAAGCACAGCCCAACAGCCGTGCACAAAGCAGCCATGACTGGAAATGGAAAAACTTCAAATGATGGCAGCTCTGCTCAGCGCATCTTGGAGCCAACTACGCTGCGCATGGCGGCTCACTGTGCATGGGTCCGAGGCAGCAGCCAGCTTGATTTCTCAGTATGCCGATCGATCACTGCTGCGCACTCTGCCTGTTAGAGGCACCACTTTTCTCAGCACCTTGCTTTCTCAGCCGGCGCGCTGGGCCAGGACTACTTTGCTCGGTGGCGTGCTAGTGGACGTGTGGACACTCGGCCAGCCGCGTGGGCGCGACGGAGGGCAGAGGCCTCTCTGCTCGTGGGCCTGGCCCACCGGGCTGGCCCCAAGGCGTACCAGTGTTCACGAATATCATTATTGGCCGATAGAGCTGATTTATACACACAGACAAAACTAGAAGTTCTAGGAATTCCCAAAGCAGTAGCAAGATTCTGCACCTGACAGCTCCCACCGCAAGTGACGGCTGCCCAGAACTAGAGGCGCCCTTTGGCCTGGAGCTGTCATTAACTGCCATCTCCCCAGGTAAACTTCTTCCAATTACAACCTCCAGTGTGATGAGTGCCTCAAAGGCTCCAGGGCTAAGTTTCTTGCTCAAAACCAATCATATTAGGTTAGAGATATTGGCTTGCTTGGATGGGAGAACGAGGAGGATTGATCAGTAAAATTAGTAGCTATCTCTGGCAGAATGAGTGTAATAATAGTAACAATGGTGCAATAGTAAGAGATTAAGCCTCAGGAATAATTTATTATTATAAGGTGTTAGTTTATGAGGCAGTCCTCGAAAGCACCTCCTCTTGGAATGTTCTTTGTGATACCCTGACTCGCGACATTCGGGCAGAATGATGCACAAGACATGGCAGTACTTCGCCGTAATGCTCTCTCTGAAACAACAACAAGCAAACACGACTACTTGATCAATTCTGGAGAAACCGTGGGCTGTGATTATGGAATTATTGCTGGACTTGCGCAAAGAATGGAGAGCAGAAGGTAGAATGCCAGATTTCTTAGACGTCTTATTCAAATCCAATCAGGATTAGACTAACGACCTCAGATGATGTTAGGTCTAGTATCTCTTATTATTTGTTGCAGACATCGCCTTGTCAGCGGTTTAAGTTTCATACTATTAGTACAGCTAAAAACCGATTGGGTAGATGCCTATGGTTTTGTTGCTTGTATGCTGGAAGTTTAATTTTGAAAGTATCAGATCAACTCGTATTGACCATTAAACAATCAACCCGACTATACAAACATAGTTGTTGTATATAAGTAGGTACAAGCTTTCGTTAAGACAGATCGTGCCATGTGTCGATATGCCGCAAGTACTATTATTAAAACAATTGAAACTGGTTAACATTGAAACAGACAAACCAAGATGCAGACAAACAGAATCATAGCTGTGTGACACTCTTTTGAGCAAATGGCAAGACAATGATTGGCCGCAATTCCTTTCTTTCAGACCTTGGCCCATGTTCCTTGACCAAGTTCAAAACTTGTATAAAAAATGTTAGCTTTGACCGGTCTGTCCTATATATGGCTGCAACATCGATATCACTATTTGTCTGAGATTTACAGCTCCTAGTTGGTAATCAAGCCATCCCAAAGTCTTCTCTACAACATATCGCTTTCACTTGCACTAGGCTACCTTATCCAGACTCCCTGTTTACCTTGCCAGTGGATGCTTCATAAAAACTTACACTATATTATTGGCATAGTCTTCTACAAAAGCAGCTTTCTGCATAGCTGGTGTAATAAATTCGGGTGCCAGCAATCCAATTGATATGACCTCAGAAATACAGTTTGGTATCTCAAAACATTTTTACCTACAACTGCTGTATGGGAAAGAACTTACAATAAAGAGCTGAAGACAGCCATAACATTACATCCCATAAAGCAACGCTCGCTGAATGAGGCTGAAAGTTTTCGGAAAAGAATACACACTATGTTCGCTTAGCTAAAGCCACCTGCTGCATCGTAACTTTTGAGCAAAGCGTAAGAATACAAGCAAGACACGGAGCTTAAGCATCAGCCAACATTAGATTAGCTGATTTTCGTTAGGAATTCGAAGGACAGCCGCTCCAATCAATAGCCCTTACCTTCCTCTGGGGCATCAAAAAAGTAGTGCACAAAATCGGACCGTTGGTGTGGAGTTTGACACTTCGCCAGTGCTTTTCCATATATAAATTTATAAATATATCCCTGCCCAATCGGATAAAGAATAAAACTTTGTTTGCTTTAAATCGGGAGATATCAATAAGTTAAGTAAAGACAAATTACACTAAACAACAGCTGTCAGCTACTAATGACATGCAAAAACGCGAGCGATCCACTTAGACAAAGGTTTGCAAAAAAGAAACAAAAGAAGAAGGAAAAGCACTGGATCATTTACAATTTCCAAGCAATGTATGTGGGCGCACAAGAACAAAACCATTAAACTATTTTTATTATCGCGAAACCAGTATGCATAGCCGGACGAACGGCTGACGTCGTGCGATGCGACAGTGAGAGTGCACCACCTGACGGTCACACCCCTCTGCAACTGAGCATAGCATGCTAGCGCCATTTCGCGTCAGACATGATAATGAGGTGACTTGATTTCACATAATTATCTTCCCTGAACACGCAAGCGTCTTGCGATCAGACATCCGCCGAGCCCGACGTTATCGCAGAGAGGGTGGAGTGGTGGAAACGGGAAGGGCGAAGCCAAGCGGCCCTACACGTTAGTCCAATCGCGAGTAGCACACTGAAGAGCAAATGACGACACTTAGCACGGCGAGTCCAACTACGCAGGCCTCCTATTGAATGCCAGCCCATATATACGCAAGATTCAGGACACATACCCAGACCCTTAATTTTCAGATAAAATTAGCTGTTGTATCATCCTTCGCCGGAAGCAGCCGACAACAGACAACGCAGGAAGTCCTCGGTCCCGCAACCGGAAATCGTGTAATTGCCAGTAACCTCCAGGATCTTGGTGCAATCTGTAGCTATCCGCTACACATTTAAAATCTCTTAAATAGTGTTTTATTTAAATTAATTACATGCATTCTTTATGTTATCCTCGAGTGAACTTAGTACGCATCTGCAGTACCGGTAGTGGTGGCAATGGACGTTTCATTCGGACTATCGCCTGCAGAGGTTCTAATATCGCTTACTTTTGTGCCACTGATTCTAAAGCCCCTTTCCTAATTGGTTGCACACATCACGTGTGAGTAGCCGTTTACGCGGCTAGATTTTTCCTTTCTTTTAGCCTAATGTGTTTGTATGCGATTGTCACCTCGCTGCTTGCCATGCGATTATGGCGAGCTTTAACCACTGAACCTGGATTACGAACGATGAGCTGGCCGCTGAATTAGAGCCGAGTGCTCATGAAATAGCCGCCTATAAGCCGATGCTTATGAGCAGCACGATGTATAATTATGCACACACGCGCTCACTTTTCTTAGAGCAATGGTCTGCTACGTCGGTGAGTTCTAGCGCAGAGGCGAGCTGCGTTATAAGACCTAGCGATTCCGGGCCCTAAGACACCCGTCGTATCATCTCGTAATATACAATACTATACTAGTGCTTTATAGTAGTGCAAGCCTTTATTTTTTATAGGACAGTATACTATAGTGCTTTTCTAAGACGGTGTCGTCGTTGGCAGCAGTGCATGAGATCTGAAAAAAAAAAAGTCTGCGGATATTCATAGAGGCCTGACGCAACATGAATTGAACAGCATCTAACAGTGGGCCGCCCATCTTTGAAAGTCGGCTCACGCTACTGGATAGCAGATCCAACTGTAGATCATACCATTAAAGTAATTATTCAGTGCATACATCTAGCCGCCGTTCTCGACATAACCGGTGGTTTTTTTTTTTTTTTCTGCCATAAGCAAAATGTCTTCAATGAAACGCCTTTCAGTCGAGGACCTGGCTTACTCACCATGAATAAACATGATGCTGAAAAAATTAATGTTAATCGTTGACTACCATTAATGATATTTTACTTAAGTCATAATTACACAGATTGTTGTCAATATTTGACTCTGACCTTCTTTGAATTTGCTAAGCTTAAATGGTTGAAAACAAAATAGTTGCTACAGAGTCTGCAACGTATGTGTCCTGCATAGAAACAGATCTTTGAATGTTAGTTGATGGTAATCGCACTAAAAAAGCATCTGGTCTTTTTTTTTTTTTTTTTTATGTCAAGGATTTCATATGATAACATCAGCAAATTTCGTGACATAAAGTAAGTACCCATACCGCATGAATGGGCACATTGGAAGGAAATCTTCATGTTCTGCATGGTAGACATGCTGAGCTAGGGCATCATACCGATAACTCATACCTTTGCACGTAACTAATCTTTCATTATTGGTTCTGTAGCAGGACGTGGTGTAAAGCATGGGCTGGTATAGAATTAAATTCTCGTCTTAGGGTGCTATTCAGAGGACGTAAGGGGTGGAATAATTAATATTACAAGGGGAAACTCGCATATAGGCCTTGGCTATTGGGAATTTAGCATATACTAGGGGTAAATATGGGCATTTTTCGAAAAAATATTTATACTAAAAAGTAATGGGAGTATTATCCTAGTCCCTTGGCGTTGGAATTCCCCCCCCCCCCCCCACCCACGTCCCAGCCGCCCCAGTTGTTCCCTATGGCGCAGTTCCACACTCTCGATTGCCGCAGACAACTTCTCCCCACGCACAGACGACTTCTCCCACGATAGGCAGCAGCTACTGCCCTAAGCTAGTGCTATTGTGCAACAGTAAAAACCCATTTTGCCTCAGTGGCCTTATATAGTTACTGGAAGACGACGTGCTCACACAGTAGTTGCCAAAGACTGGTGGGTTAACCACTGAAGTCAGTATTGTGGAAATGTGTGCTCTTGTTGTGTGGTGCAGATGGTGGTCATGCTCGTGAGTGTGTGCATATGTATATTAACGCAAATTCGATTTGGCATCAGCACCCTAACCGAGAACTTTAGCCTTCATTCGGGCTTTTTACTTTACGGCCAGCTTGGCTCAAGCCCCACTAACGTGATGCGTAAACGAGGCATCTCCGGCCCCTGAACCAAACAAGCTCCAGACAAGCTGATGCTGTTTTGAATCGCCTATAATTCTACGTAGTTCCGTGTAATTTCTGGGGCAGTGGAATTCCCCAAACCTACTTGCTTAGTGTATACATTGCCGGAGACTCGAGTGGTCCTGGCTGAATGATCATGCATGAGCTAGGTCTTCTCTGTGCTGCCATGAGGCAATATTCGCACAACCTCTGGTGATGTGATCATTGCAGCTATAAGCGGCTGCTGGTGCGGGGGGACGGTCCCTCGCCGCATCGTGCTGCATACTCACTGGTCTGTTTGCCAGAATAAGCAGCAAGTTTGCTGAGCCGTCATGGGGCAAGGAGCGACATGGGTTGCGGCATTCAGTCTGCACAGAGATTCTGGATAATGGTTCTTCTGGCCTGCTGTGGCTGGGCTTTTGGTTCGGATACTGGCCAGCTGCTGGCTAGAGGCCTATCAGCTGGCAGGCCATCAGCGTCGAAAGCTGGCTGCCTTTTGTCTCATTAGGTGAAGTGTTCACTGCACAGCTCCCACAACGGCCACTTTTAACACACTTCTAGTATTACACCGCCCTACACCATTGAAATGTGCTCTGTTTCACAATGCATGCAATCTCTCTATTGGCTTTGTAGGAACAGCTTAAATTTTCGTTCTTTTTCTTCTTGCATCTATCCAAATTTGATCCGGCCCCTGGATACTTGGCAACAGTTTCTGAAACCAAATAAACCGTCAGGGACCTCAGCTCCATATCCCACATGCCTGCAATTGCAGCTTCAAATGCATGCCTAAAGCCACTCGGTCCCCTGGTAAAATACTGCCGCTTCTATTTCCCCACCATTGGTTAAAAGTAGACCTACTTGCTTTGAGAGTTGTCTCCTAATGAGATCCATATTTGTCCACTAGGGTCTCTCTTGTGTGATATCTCTTGTTATTGAGCAGGAAGACTCTGATATTTTATAAGACCGAGTAAATTAACACACAACTTGTGCTGATTAGCCGGACTGGTGCAGACAAGTCCTAACGACTTCCGACGTGTTGCCCATCATTGCCCCGTGCGCCTTTCCCTCATAGTCTCCAGCGATAGTCTCGTCACTCGTAAACTTTCCCTGCCTGTCCTTTCTACTTTCACACCCCCAGTAGTTCGGCATGATCTTTATAACAAGTTCCCCTTCTGTAGTATATGCAGAAGCCTCCGTGACGCCCCCCTATTGCATACTAGTGCCTCTATGATTGACTCGGTGGGGTGTTGCTCACTGGCAACGATGTTCTTTCCCCTCCTCCCCCCCCTCCCCCTCCTCCCCCCCCCCCCCCCCCACCTGTTAACGACATCTTTTTTCACTGCGACTGCCCTACTCAAACAAACGCTGGCCGATAGTTTGAATCAGTCCTCTTAATGACTGTGATCTGTCTATGCTGTCTTCGCCGGAGCTTCGGTGGGTGCCTTGACTTAATTTCTTTGAATTTTGCTACACCTTCTTGCGCCATCTAATAACGTAGTGTGCAGGCCACAGCGGGTTTGTCTTCTCTGAGCGACCCACATCTTGTTACAGAACCCCCTTGAAAACAATCACCTGACTCTGAAGATCCGTCTGTGCCATAGTTCCACACGTTATGCGCCTAGTTCACGATCGGTGTTGCCTTCCAATGTATAGTTTTTTGTCAATCTAGCAGCTTGGAGCTCGATTATGCGCTCTGAGTACGTTTCACCTTATTGTTGTGAACATGGTGGGTGCGAGCACGGGTCGTATGAGATCATTATATACTCGGACCTCCTTACTGCTTAAGGCATGTGAAGGATTCCAGTGCTTGGGGCCTCACACGGCAGCAATTCGTGGCAGGCAGCATTCAACGAATAGGCATTTCTTGCAGACTTTCCCACAGCAAAGTGAAGAGCACAGGGCCCAAATCCTGAATACAAAGCTGATAATCTGGAAATGAAAACAAGAATGTTACAACCAGATGTGAAAAATTATGCTACACATGACGTGTTGTCGAAGTCTTTTGCTTAAGTATTCTGGTACCAGTCGATGGCTTGTCAACATTGTGGCACAAGATTGTTGTACGGCTTACTTTAGCTACAAGTTTCAAAATGGGCAGCCATGTATGATGTTGCCCCCGGCTAGCTGGTACACCTATCTTTCTTTGTAGCAATACATTCGGGTTCTCAAACCGTTCCTGAGTCCATTATCTCAAATTGTTGGTTTTTGCACTTATGTATTTGCACAATTTGGGTTCCTGCTCATTTTGTCACATTCAGACTATCTGAGAGACTGTACTGAGACAAGCTCTGTGCTCCTCTGCCCTCAAATTAGTTAACCTGTATACTTGATTTTACTGTCACGTGTTCTTTTTGCACGATTTACTCTCAGCATCGAATAGATAAGGGCCAAGGGCTATATTCACCCTCAAGCCTAGTGCATTATCTGGTGTCTGTGTATCAGCACCCTAAGAGAACCAATATCTTTTGTAGACACTTCAGTTAGGTTGCAAAGGAAGCAGTGTAACTGAGTCAGTGAGGAGAACCATTTTTGGCACACATTACATTTAAGGACCATTCATAGGATGAAGCGACTGCTTTGTGGAAGAGCTGGGCTTTTGTCACACATTAAATGGAAAACTGATGCCGTAATGTCAACCAGTATGGAGCCAGCCAGGGTTGAAAGTGCTTAGTGACCGAAATTAAGATATTCACAAAGAAGTTTGACATTTGACTAGAGTCTTAGCCAAACGATCGATCTCGCATGGATGGTGCCAATGTGACCGCTAAGCAAGGCTCCCAGGAAGCTCAAACTGCGTCTGAGTGCAAGACACAATGGCATCTGCAAAAGCAAATGACGAGAACTTGATATCACAATCGCTATGGCAGGTCACAGAGACTGGTGGGTCACTTGTGGTAACTGCTGGTTTGGGCAACTCAACACTAAACAAAAAGGCTACAAACAATGC
>WPIO01000296.1:0-116986 GCA_009760855.2 Cristatella mucedo
TGGATCCTTTGAAATCAAGCCTTTAGGTCAAATGCAAACCCTCATCCCGTGGCTTGATAGCATTCAACGTAAAGCTAAAATGCACTTTTTCACCACAGCAATCGCTAAATCATTACCCACTGTGCCTTGGTTTTGCTAACGAAAGCTGAGGAGTGTGCATATTCAGTCAGTGACGGTGTTTACATGCTTCCTTACAATACCCACAAGGTGCCGAGATAGACATTTAATTCACCGAAATATACATAATACAGATACACACACACACACACACCCCCACCCACACACCCACACACACATATACCTATAATTCATTGGTATATACCCTAGTATAAACTTAAGCTCTATGCATTAGCTTCATATAAAAGGGACGTTTCAAGCAAACCAGATTCGATGGATTCGAGAGCCATTCTCGGAGCCTGGCAATGTAATGTATCTCTGTCTGTAGCTCTGCAAAGTCATAAAGACCGTGTGGGTGTTACGCAGGAGAGTTCTGTATAGCACAATCACAGCCTAAGCGGCTTTCGGTACGCATTCGGTAGCCAACAGACTTCGTCTCACGCAACAAAGAGAAAGTGGGAAGCATTGCAGAGTCAGGAGAGCAGTTGAGGTAGTGAGCAGCATAGAAGTAGCAGCTCAGAACCGCTGAAAAAGGATGTGCCATAGTCGCCAGCGGAGAATACAGGCATGTATCGTGCATAGAATTGGGAAACGCGGTTCCACCAGTATAGGCCTGCAGAGCTAACGCTTCTGCACCAAACTGTCGTTTAATGCAGAGGAATGGGACAGACTATTTATTGGCCACGACAGGACCTAAGGGCTCGAAACAGGCTGAAAACTGACTGCAGCAACGCGTCAGCTAGTATGAGGAGCCCCAGCCGTGGCGCGGCCTTGTGGGTCAGCCGTGTAAGACCGTTGCATACTGTATTCCTTGTTCTCCACCGGCAACCATACCTGAGTGCCTCAGCAAAGGACAACACGTGCCCAAACCCTGGGACTTGAGACCAGCCATTGAAGCACCATGTATCTTGTCCGCTGTAAATGGCATATAGCTTTTCTTTGGGCAGACCCAACGACAAAGGGGAATTACAATAATCAAGCCGAGGAGCAAACGGTGCCTAGAGAGCTAGTGTTAATATGCTTTACAAGCCGCTGTGGGAGTCAGCTCCTAATCTTGGACAGGGATCAGGATTTGATGGCTAGCTGTAGAGGTAGTCTTCTGAATGAAGCATTTTGAAATGGAGGCAGCTGTCGAACACCGACAGCCTAAATTTGAGCAGTGGTTGATGGCCGCACAGTTAGCGTGGTCAAAGTTATTAGGAAACTGCAAAGCCATTTAAAATCCCGCCCACCACGCTCTAGGGTGTCGGCTAGTGAGCATGCAAAGATTCGGTTTTATCATCGTTTACTTTCAGAAAGTTTTTCCCGACATCAAGGAGCGAATATCGCAAGGCCAAGCATTCCAGTTTTCTCAGCTGCCGGAATAGATGGATATCGCGACGGTTTGTCAGACAAATACACTGAAGTAGTCGTCCAGAATAGAATGTTACGATAAGTCCTAAAAAAAAGTATCATATTCACATAGAGCCTCAATCACTTTTCCCAGAGGTTGTGTGCATAAATGGAGAAACAGCAAGGGGACCAAGTACAGACACTTGAGAGGAGCCTCCACAGGTGGCGACTCATTCTCCTGTCTGAGATCTTACCCCTCACACGAAAACACGGATTGTGAACACGAGATCAGACAAGTAGGATTTAAACCACGGCCAGTGCTTCGTCTGCCAGGAGGTCCGTATCACTGTCAGCACCTCGTTAGACTATTTGGCGGTCCCATTTTGTAATGAGCTACTGGGCTTCACATTCCTTTTTCGCAGAAGTACAGCAATATCAAGTTTTTATTAAACGCACAGCATTGTTAGCATGTACGAGATTCTGTGCGCACGATAAAGTAAACCAAGCAATCTATAACACACTAGCCATAAAAACAAATTAAAGGTCGGGGAAATCTGATGAAAAACTAAGAGGAGTTTAGGATATCAATTTTAAGCAGCTATCACATAAAAACGCAAAAATATGATACGTACCAAAAGCAAAAGCACCACATAAAAACAAACAACATTACTAAATACTTTATTTTCACAGATTCTTGGTGACAATAATAGAAAAACTGCAACCAAAGATATCAAAGCACTGCATATAGTTGGCATGCGAACCAAAAGTATATCTAACAGCCGCAAAAGCCGTCAAATTGTATTTGGAAATATCCCACTGCCTAAAAGTGGATATGTATGAAGTACTGGTTGACAAAATGGTTACTAGGCCTGTTTTATAGGCTAACGAAGTACAATTAAAGGCTTTGTTTAAAAATGAAACTAAAAACTAAAGGGAATCATAGAAAAAGCATAGGCTGCAGGTCAGCCTCTTTTGATTTAGAAAAAAAAGGCACCATAGTTTCTAAAATTGTGCACGACGTTTTCGGTGGCAATTTGCTCATTGCTATACAATTTAGACAAAACTGCTAATATTAGACTACCGAAGTATCCAGCCTTTGATTCGTTTTTTATGCAGCTGAGAGAGCCATAAGAACTAGAAGATTCTCAATCATGAGGCTGGCAACAGTACCTCCTGCTAAATGCAAAGCTGGGCAACTTTTGAGAGAGAGTGAGAGAGCAGAGTAGACTTCGTGCTTTTGATTTAAAGTATCTTCTTGAAGCTGTGTCTCTTAGATTATACGAGGCGCTTCATACCCCTGCAGCTTAGAATTCGCAAGGTTTTGGTTCAATAGGCATGTAAGTACCCACGATGTGCCCATGCAGAGGTCGAGACCTGATGTGGGGTTTATTATGGTCAGACTTCGGCACACACACTCCCAGCCGCTTGCCGTTATTGCCGTTACGACTATGGGTGTGTGCGTAGCCGTTATCTGGGCACTCCGAGAGTAGTATGTTTTCAATCAAAGCATTGGCACTAGACGGCCAGTGTATCGCAGTACGTCTGTATTTAGAACTCATAGATGAGATGTTGTACTTGCCAGCTAGGTAAAATGACCTAATGAGGCAGGACGATATGGCAGAAGCCTCAGGCGGTGGACTACAGCGCCCCCTCTCACATGCATGCATGGGTACAAAAATCCACTAATAAGAAAAGAGCTGAAGAAATAAGCCGTGCGTCTGACCATAACGTGCAGTGCATGTTTCCCAATTACAGTTATGCAAAAGGCTCGGACATAGCACTGACTGCTTGCGATACTGTGATATTGATTTCGATGGTCATGTACACCACCATAAATCACACCGCCCACTACATGCCCATGCATCTAACTAACCAGAGTAAATTTAACGTGGCACCCATTAACGGGTCCGACAGGAAGTGGAGAGCCGAGTATTCGACGTAGAGGGAGTATTATCGACTAGAAGAAAAACGCACACGTCGCACCAACGGCAGTGATAGGTGCATTCAAAAAGAAAAGCTTAGGCTGGTAGAGAGGACACTTAAAAACTTTTAGCAGCTGTCGAATTTCTCGATTTTTAGCTGACCACTATTTTCTATAAATCACCCTGTTGTTCTTGCTCCACCATTGTTCACAGGAATTATATACAACTTGACGTTACATACTACCAGGAGTTCTTTTTTTATTATAAGGAACGGGCAATGCTGCCCATCTTCTGCCTGAGCAATCGGCATGCCGCGAATGTTCTTGTATTTGCATTGGCAAGTGGCTTGACAGATTTTATGTACTGCACTTCGTGAGCAGATAGCTCTAAGCTCTATCCCAGCCTGTGGTTACATCTGCAAGGGACTAGCACTAGTGACACGCACTGTGCTTGTTGGTAAAGGACGGGAGTTTAAGATCGGCCTGCCTTCAAAACTGTTATTGTGACGGTGCTGATGAAGTGAAATATGCTGAGCAATCGCTGACATTATCCTAAGGAGCCACTCTTGTGATAGGTGCTATCGCTTGTTACAGCATGGTTTGGGTGGTAGTGAGACCAGAACAACACGGTTTCGATATTATTGCTTGCTTAAAGGATTTCTCTAGGGTCCTCCCCCACACAGATAAGGTAAGTACACGCTTCAACGATCAAGATCATGCAAGCATTATAGTCCTGCATGGGGCGCACGTCCTCAGCGGCTACCCCATTTTTCTTGGGCTAAAACACACAAAGAGTCGTTTTGGAAATCGCCATTCTGAACGCTGTGACTTTGCCCTGACCGATCACAAATTTGAATACTGAAAGAAGAAATAGCTCATCGTTCGTGGGAGAAACTAAGGTTCAAATATGGGTTAGGTAGTCACCGGAAATTATGAAATATAGTGGGCTGCATAATGGATAGCACTATGAGCATTTAACATATAAGGTTAGCTAGCAAAGCAGGTTTCTATAATCTACTAATCCCGAGTATCTTGCTCACTAGTCACATTTTTATTCCCCAAGTAATGGTTAAAAGATTGGGCTATCCAGGCCCATACTAGCACTAGCCTCTCCAATTTTACATGCCAGTCACCAAAACCTCAACTGAAAGTCTACTTTGACATTGTTGTTTTGCCCGTAATCACCGTATTAATAGACTTGCGTATATCCTACCAATGACATTTTAACTGACCTTTTAAGACTCGAACACCATAATGTAGACATTTTTTTACTAATGCAATTCAACTCGCACAACAAGCTGACGACCCAACATTCAAAATTAGCAACTTGGCCTTGACACATAACGACGGATCCGAACCTTGTGGCGACTAATGGTGTACAGCTGACGTACAGAAAGCAAAGCACCGCACACAGCATGCAGACTTACAAAAAGCCTACCGAAAGTACGAGTTTGTGCGGGCTCGGCTTGCTGCTACGAACATGCTGCTTGAGGTCACCGGTCGCATCACTATATTTATTTTAAGGACCGACAAATACTTTTTTTTTTATAGAGAATTAGTAGGAATCAAAAGATCAATAATACACAAAAAGTGTGGCCTGTCCGCAAAGTGCATCTTATAAAGGCCATTTTTAAAAGCAAGCATACTGACACCCAGTGGTCACCATTGACAGAACATATGCAAAGGGTTCCTTCCAAATTCTAACTACTACTAGCTAAGATAGAACTTAGAAGGCCTCCATCCGATCATTTTACCATCGTCCCTCACCTAATGCCGTAACTAATACCGCATAGCATCTGCTACTCAGCCCTTCTCCTTAACTAAAGTGTTTTTGTTTTGCCACAAACACACATGCCAACGCAAGAAATGAGTATTCAGATCCTTGTAAGACGAAATTGCATGATATCTACATATAACATAATTGCTAAGATAAAAAAGACAGCTGTACTTTAACTTATAAGCGCTACATAACAGACTTTCAACAGACTTTCAGTGATTTTACAGCTGATGATACTCTAAGGACTATATTGAGGAATACTCATTGCAAGATCTCTGATTTTTTGGGTTAGATGTGATTAAAACATTGCACCAAGGTTAGTCAAACTATACATAACGTACAGCTCAGCCATATGACCCTTCGTTTGACGGCAAGGTGCGGGTGATGGAGCCCCCCAGCCCTCACGTGTGAAAGCATAAACTGTCGAAATTCCTAATCTGACTCACAAGGCCTGCCAGGGCGTCTTGGCTTCCCTCCACTAGAGCTCACCTGTACACCCACATCACAATTAGTTGAAACCTGGTTCAGCCATCCTTGAGCCCTCAGGCTCTCTAGGACAATCACGATCTTTAGCTGCTGCATGTTTTTCCGATTAAAGACTGATTGACTAACATAAGGCTGAAGCTCTGCCAGATCGCTAGACTGTGGAACCATTCCCACAAATCGTATGCAAGATACATCTAATCTACTGCGTAGTCGACTGTGGGTCATCTTTCCATTGTTGTGCTCCATACAACGCCACATTATTTGCACTTTGCCCCTCCTGATCTAATCAATTTTGCTTGTCACCCTTTTAACATGTTGTGCATTTGATTACTTACAGTACGTTGGCAAACGGCATTTTGGCATTTTTGTAGTACTTGGCAACGGCATGCTACACAGTAAACAAGCTTTTGCTCCATAAGTCGCGCTCTCAGGCTTTTATCATTTTGCATCATTAGAAAACTAGGCATAAACGCCCCACTTGGGTGCATTAGAGGTACAGTGACTATCATTTGAGAGTAGTTACGGGTCAAATAAACTTGGGACCATCATCTCCCACCACGCTCCTCAAGTTTCACAATTGCTTGTTTGGGCACGACTGATCACGGATTATTGCTATCATACGAATTTACCCATTCTAGGGCATTGACTACTACTACAGAAAGCTCGGACAGTTGAGACAATGTAGCTTGCTACAGTGTACACCACTGTCAGATGCTGAGCAACTCCGAGTGGGAAGCTTGCCTTACATGGCTTTTTGACAAATTCTGCTGTCTTGGCTGGCATCAAACCAGTGCACCACACGAGTGGACACTGAAATTCTGCGAATCCAGGCTTCGGAATCGATGAGCCTGTGCCGGTGAGATTTGATACTGCCCCCCCCCGACCCTATAAAACAATATCCACACGATGTGATCCCAAACACTGGAACCAACAGTGACTGGCACCGATGTTCGTACCCAAGTGATACCGGCCCTGCGCTGGCGATAGAAAAGTGGTATTTTTTTAATGCATGCAACAATTTAACCTCTTCACGGTGCGGTTACAGCAAACGTGTAACTGCTACCAGGTAAAAAAAGAACCACATCGATAGCTCAAAAAACTGTGCCGAAAAATACTGCCTTGCACGTTGCTTAGAAATCCAAGGTGGGCTAGAATTACATCAAGTGGGCAAAATAATGACTTGCCGGAAAGCGAGCCGTTTTTATGTGCGCAGCACTCTATGGAAACTAGTCATGAATATTTACGAAGTTTGAACGGGCAACACATTTCTAAACTAAAGTAGTGTCATTGACTTGATTTGCAAACTCATAGTCTATAACAAATAAAGCATTTTCCTATAGACCACAAGAGTTACAACCACACAGGAGTACGAAGACTGCTAGATTCTAGAGAACAGAAGCAGATCTAAAAACTATCGGTCCGTGATTGAAATAATGCTGAATTAGACTCTCAGAGCAGCACAATCGTTGTAATTTAAGCTTGCTGAAAGAACCCACTGGTACAGCTGCTGGTCTGTATAGCCAAAGGGCCAATTAAAACCTCCCATTTGTAGCCATTATTACTTAGCCGATCAGATCCAATTACAATTTAGATAGGAACTAATCTTATTGCAAATCTTTACTAAGAGTCGGGCAAGCCTACCGAGAGCCAAGAGAACAAGGGCTGATCTGACAGGAACAGCGTCAGATCCATCACCCCCAGATTTCTGCGTCAAAAGTCGTCAGTGCTGATTCACTTAAGTACTTAGTGGTCTTTTGGTTCTGATTTGGCAGTGGGCAGTGCAATGCCATGCTTTGCGATAACAGAAAATTCATCGTAGTCTGCGGTTCTAAACTGCATCTGAGATTTTACGTATAACTGCATGATTTGTACACACTATGGTTCAGTCACAAAGCATTGCATAGTCGCTTCTCTGCTGATAACCACTTGTTGGCTAAGGCACAATGCACCAAGACAGTTACTGCCTCGGCTTTTTTATACAGCTACACGTAAGAACTTCTATATTAATCTACTATAATTAATTATTCATGGAAGTAAAATGTTCTGCACTTAAATTCCTGGAAAATGTTGCCGCACTACTCCAGCAGGGGCGCACCTACAACAGTACTCTGCTGCTAGCACAGCGCATAGTGGTTGCCTTCAGCCACACTTCTCGCAGGACCATTAGGGGCCGATCCATCGGCTTACAGCATAAGTGGTTTGGTAGCACGCCTATCCCCCCTACCTAACCGTCTGGTGGAGGGACGTTTCCGAGGCAATTGTAGAATCACAGACACGTTCACAGTAGACCAAAATTCTGGCATTTCGAGAGGTATATTAGGCCAATGCAATACCTTTTGAATGTCCAAGCGTTACAATGCCTTGTCTACTCTTCTTAATATGTGAAGACAACCACCTAATTTACTCTGTACTGTAACAAGCCCCACATGAACATTCTGAATAGACACATGTTAGCTTAAGGGCTAATAATCTGGAAGCAATACTGAAATATATATACCCAGTGTGCAGGTTAATACGAAACAAATAGAAAAAAAAATAATATAGACATATTCGAAGAGGGATGAAGGTGTTTGCCGATTCTTCCCCCCCCCTCCCCCCCCCCCTTCTCTTCCCCATATACAAGCGAGTACATGATATGTTCCGGGCCAGGGATAACGCCTGCTTTCAAGACCCATGCACTGTAATTATTCGATTGGTCAATCGCTGCAGTACTCTTGAAAACACCTCCCCTAATGTCCTCAAAAGACAAAAAAAAAAAAACGCGAGAACACAAGTCAAAGCAAGATGATGGTTGTTTCGGCACCAATGTGAGTCCCGCCGACTCCACGCAGTACGTTTAGCATGAAAGGCATTTTTCCTCCAATTATCGTCAGCTCTTCCATCTATTAAGGGTATTTTAAGGGAAATACCCCATCGTCATCACTAGATTCGAGGCTCCGAAAGGTTGTATTTCCAGTCATGTGAGTTTTATGATGTTGTTTTCTGTCGTGTGTGTCTTGGTCGGGTTGTTTTCATGTTATTCGGCCTGAGCATTAACCTTGCATCCCTCGCTTCTAGGCATTCTGCGTTGTGAAAAGTGAACGGAAAAGGTCGATGTCTCCTGATAGGCGCTTTATCACATTCTTAAGGTAGGGCGTTTCTCCGGTGGCAATCCAATGTGAGGACACCACATATTGCCTGAATCAACGAGCCAATACTTGTGTTATCTAGCATTTCACGGCTGTCTATGCAACATGATTGTCCACGATTGTGCGGCGCCTTGCAGCCATATTCGGGACAGTACTCCTTAAACCGCATATAAATCAAATCAAAGCTTCTTAGCCTTCCAGTTCCTTATGTAGCTCTTTTTTTTTTTTTTCAGGCCATGCTAAGTGGCAAAGTTTTTTCTTTTTTTACATGAGTGACCGACCGTTTTAGGAGGTAAAAGATGACCGATGTGGAAGAGTGGAGTAGGTAGTTTAGTGCGACAGTGGGGGAGGTGCTATTATTTAACGAATTGATTGAGGGAGGAATAGAAGATCGTTTAGTCTTATTATTTACCTGATAGATATATATATATAAGATCGATTACTATTCTATATATTTTTATAATATATATATATAATCTTGCATACTATATATAGTTCTTTTTTTTATATATATAAACCACTTTATAAAACACGCACTGTGTAAGTAAAAGGGGGACATCGATAGTAAAGAGAGGGAAACAAAGAGAAAGCAGCACTCTTATGGAGAGAATAATAGACTTTTGACCCTAGAAAGACAGAAAAGGATTTTTCGTTGCTTCGATTTGATACAGACGTAGATAGCAGACCTACGGAAATGCACTAAGATAGATGAGACAGTATGTTAAGGTTTAGAGCAAGAGCAGAATAGGGGGTGAAGAGAGGAGACGGGTTTTCCTCCCCCGAGAGCAGAGAGATTCACATGGCACAGACCAAAGTAGCCTAACAAAAGTAGTAGCAATGTGCATATATCATAGTTGTGATGGAAATGCCACTAGTTTCAGCCTGCTCGACTGACCAAAGGGCATTACAAATATGCAAGCTGCATCACGAGGTATCCTAGCTTTTTCCAATCAAGCTTGCGTTCAATCAACAGGGCACAGGCATATTATGAAAAAAGATTACTACGCTGAAAACAGCCTTTTCCTCAAAGACTTTTCCCTAACTCATCTGCCATTATGATTACAACTACAAAAGTACTGTTGTCCACAAGAAAACTGCCATGTGAACCCGTGACCAGAACCGAGTAAAGTACCTGTCCTGTGACAAGAGAGTCCTATTTGTAGGAGCTTTGTAGCCTGTCGTACTTTCCCAAATTTCTTTGTCAGCCCCTGTATAGAGCAAAAAAATTAGACAGTAAATCTCAAAGGTTTACATGTTTGGTTGGAGTCTTTAAGCTCTGTTTCTTCTCTAACCTTATCTTAATCACCATACCTTCAAAGATTGCAAGTTACGTTCTCATTGATCATAATCACCCCACGAGTGCCAAATACTAATACTAGCTCTAATAGTCGCAGTAAACCTGCAGCCTGCTCTATCTTCAGTCGCCCTAGAATCTCCTTCATAAATGCGCCTTGATTATGCTAATGCTACTCTTGCAATAACTAAAAGTTTTAAATTAAAAACATTCAGTAAAGAAAGCAAAATCTTTTTCGTATCTGTTTTCTGAATATGCGGGACAAGAAGAAAGTCAAATCTAGAGTCCGTTAGTAACATACACCTTTTGGTCCGCAAGCAAGGTGCTACACACAAATTGGACACATTTACCATGGATCTAACCAAAGTACTGCCAGTACTAGTCCTCACTGATGCCAGGGACACGTCACTTCCAAGGACAGTTTTTGTGATTATGTAAAGGATGACAGGTCTAAACATCGTGCTTTAGGTAAGGGGTTAAAAGCATAATTATCACAAAGGCCCATTCCATGTCCCGCTCCCTACTTCAATGCCTAGTCTGGTCGTGAGATTCGAATCATGCTGCCACGCGCCCCTTATCATTATAGGGTGTTACTGACTTGGCAGTATTCACCCTAGGTCCGGTTCTCTTTTCTGCTAATAGTTAGTCAGAATAGGTCAGAGGGCTAGCCTTGGAAGGTCGCTCTATTTGCCAGATTGCGCCAGGAGTTGTACACTCTAGCACTACAGGTAGCTTTACGGCAAGACAGTTCGGCAATTTTGGCAGCTCGGACATGCTGTTACGGCAGAAAGACCTATTTTTTTCAACTGAGCTGTAGCCCATTGTTTTTCTACCTATCACGCATATTCCCACATAAGGCTACTCGTTACTTAGCAGATCTACGGATAAGTCAAACTTATACTAGAGAATATAATTTTATTCAGATTACAACTGGCAAAAAGAATTCCTGCTTGGGTTTAACCAAATTACTCACGGCGGGAAAGCAGTTGGAATTGTTGATGATAAAACGATTTCCTGTAGGAAATGCTTTGGTAGAGTCTGTCAGCGAGTTCTGCTGTATCGGTCAGCCTTATTTTTATAATAATTGATCCCTTAAATAAGTAATCTTGAGTGCCCTTGCCGTCTTGCCTAAGCCATAGGCACTACTTGCTTATAATGATACGCGTATGCGCGGTCTCAATTCAGTGGGGACTAACTTTTCGAGAGTAATTTTAAGAGAGTAAATGTTAGTACGCTTAAGGTTCATGCAGTAAGCCTTCTGAACGCCTTACCGAATGGATCAATAAGACTGCATTTGTCTTTCTATAAATTAACTACTCGCATTGCACGAAGGTAAATCGCAAGGCTCGGTTAGAACGATCCATCACCTTGATTGCAATGAACAAACCATGTTACTTGAGAAATGCAACCAAATTTACCATTCCGCAAGTCCACTTCTCCCAGCTGTCCACCACATCTTTTTTTTCGGCATTTTGTGCCTTGCGATCTTTTAAGCAACAAATTAGTATTCTGGTTCTTATTTGACAATGAAAACAGTTAGTTTTTTTATTGAATTTGCCCTTCGAACTGCACCAAGGGCAATTGTCATTCAAAAAAAGACCAGGATCCAAGCCTTCCAAACCGAGGTCCATCTTCAGAATATCTCCTTTTAGGCCGTAGTCTGGAGGTAAGCCTCTTTTGTAGGTCGGCTATTTTTTGATGTTTTGCTAAAAAATAACTTGCACTTAGCTCAGAAAACTTCACATTCGTCTTGCGGTGGTTTTAGCTACGCCAAAAGCGCCAGAGATGGCTTTTTGTGATTAGATGATGGTCCCCTTTTCTCTTCATCATCTACGTGGATTCCTTTAACATTAGTCATACCACCTTTTGAAGTATACTTGTGATGGTAACCTTCGTATCCCGATGAGGTATCTTTGCGCAGGATGCAAGTTGACTTTAGCCATGTATAAGTGTGCCAACATCATCAACACACTTCACAGAAGTCTGTCTTTGCAAAAACCAACCTAAAAATCAGGATACAGGACTTCGAGAATCGGGTCACTAAAATGATATGTAACGCCAATTTGATGGGCGCGCATAAAGAAGGACTTTAACCTTTGGGATTGACGAGCTCTTTGCTTATCCTATACGACAAGGGCCTCCCAGCGATCAAACCTCGGTCCCACAGGTATTTTTTAGTCGGCCTTTCGACGTGTATGCCAATCTTTCTTCTTATTTTAACAACTTCTTGATGGGCCGATAAACCATGTACTACGAGCCCTTACTAGCCCGTCCGATCCGCCTCCTTATCTCTCTTGATAAAAAAATCTTTAAGATAAAAAATAGTTTTTATTTTACGGCCTTTACGGTAAACACTAAAATCACTATTCTGACTCTCTGATCGATTGTTGTACCCTAATTAACTTAAATCCGGGAGAGATCAGTTTTCACTAATGTTATCAAAAACAGAATTCATTGCGACTGGCTTGAGGCATTTGCTGATATAAAGACTTCACATAAGAATTAAATTTACCAGCCGGTCACAGCCTATACTAAACCAAGGCCTGGTTTCTGTTAAGGCGTGTGCTAAAAAAAATGTGGGTAAGCGGTACTTAATTGAGGAATGTGAAGTGCGGGATGTAGTGACCTATGTGACGTAAGTAAGGGAAAATTTGTTGCGAGTTGCCTGTTCTCGCTAGGCCTAGTACTCTGTCTACGAGGAAATGTACTTTTCACTCGCAGTTTTTGTCTAACCAACACGGGGCTAATAAGCATGACTACTTTTACTTGCGGGGCGCGGCATCTTGGATTCCCCCGCACGGTCGCGTTTTTCCACGGAATGTCCGACTCATTCTTTGTTTGACGCGACGCACTTGCTAGTTCGAGTAGTAGTACTTACATGATTGGTGGTATCCCACGCAGAACACTGTGTAAGGGCCAAGGGAAGCAAGAGGATGATGTTGTCGGCATAGAGCGTTCTGAAGCTATAGGACAACTGTGATATAAGGACGCATATAGGCGGCTCGGAGCAAAACTAGCAGTCCCATATAAATCGGGTACAGAACGTAGCCATCCAACATTCAAGATTATTCTCATATTGTTGCAGCACGTAGTATCCGGTGATATATACCATTAACCTACGCCGTGGCCACCCAACGGTATAGCTTGTCGCTAGGAATGAGAGCATTTTATTATTCCCGTGTCGAGTCGAACTACCTTAAGCTGAGAGACGTAACCCTAACATGACGATGGAAATACTGAGCCTAGATTATAGTTCTTTCTTTTTGATAGAGGGACAGACGTGGCGAATGAGAGACTATCCCAATGGGCTTGCAGGCGAGCGCTTTCGGTTTTGGCAAAAGAGTACAACAAAGACACCAAATGACTTAACGGAAGATGTTAAACATCCCATGAGTGACTTAATCGTAACACTGCTGCAAGAATGGATTTTAAAATAAGGCAGCTCGCCGGCCTGTCGTCAGATTAGAGTTGAGGGCAAGCCACACGGCTTCGGCTATTAGTCTTAGCGCTAAAAAGGATATATTCTGGCGTCCGACTCGATTTAAAGATCCTCCACATGCTGGCATACTGTTGACTTCACTGACTGCACAGGCCTCACTAGCTCACGGTACCCTCACGTCAGGCATCAGTGTGCGGTTTAGTTGTGGTGTTCTTTGACCTATCATGCTGGACGGCCATGTAGTCTCTCGCGTTTCAGAATTTCCTCTCCCCACCCCCCCTCATGGGAACCCTACGGAAATTTCCCACGTCCGTTGGACAGATTGCACCCTCCCGCGGTTACTAGAGAAATCCTCCCATCGCCTATGTTAATGAATGTGAGCAACTAGAGACACGCGACGACACTGTACCACGATCGCTCACCTTGTTATAGGTAATCACGGATTTTGCGCGGTTCCAGGTCTCTAAACCTGAATGAGTGGTAAATTTCTAAACAATTTCGTCATGCTTAGTATTATAAGAAGACATATGTTGTAGCCTCAAAGCATGGATACAAAACTGGTTCACGACCCTATACTTCGGTCGGTTAAGATCATTAAAAGCCACTCTGGACATGCCAGAACGCCCTTTTTCACACTGCCATTATACGCGCATATTACCAAATAGTATCAGATAAAGTGAGGGATACTAAGTGTATTTAGGTTCTTTCGTGCAGTTGAATATGAAAGCCATTGCTATTGACTTAACAAGGAATTAGCCTATGTAAAAAAAATCGGAAAATAAGAAGCGGATAATAGAGGTAACGATTCAAATTTCTAAGAATGGCAGAGTAATTAACTCCATTAAACGATGGTAAAAAAGCAAAGCATTAAAAAGGTTACAGCCAACTACTACATAATAATTGATACCGACAGAGATGTAAAGCTGAAAACAACCAGCGCCTTCCTTCAGGATAGCTGCATAGCTGCAGTGCTATTTTACTAACAATTCAATGCTGTTTTCCTTTGCAGCACAATGTAAAAGCGCCTAGAGAGAGATTGAGTTCTCTGAGGACGCTTTTCAAGTATTATTATTATATTTTCAGAGGATAATCTGCTGAAGCAAAGCAAAACTGGAACGGGACCTGACTTGGAGGCATGTCGTGCAGCAACACGATACAGCCAGCCTGGCACGTGTAAACCCATTTGCCAGAAGTCGCTTAAAGTGTGACAGGCAGTGGCAGCTGCGCGGTCGGGTAGCAATGAATTCTTTGTCTGAGTAGCATCCTAGATATAAACGAGTCTCTTTTTTTAGCCAGGTGGCTATATAGACTTCAGCAATCTTAGCAATTATAAATTCGCAACAGCAGTATGGCTGCCACCGGTGTATGGGTATACCACTATCATATGCAATCCAGCAATTCGCAGACAGAAAAGCCATTGACAAATAATGATACCTACATGACTTAAGAAATGGTACGTGACAAGCATGTGACCATTATTGCTGAACAAAAACAAGGGTCCCAAATTAAATCACCAAGCTCGAATAGATTCACAGATGTAAGCAGTGGATAGACACGACTTGAAAGCTATGCCACAAAATTTTAAGGAGCAAAATAAGGCAGGCCTAACAATCGTTCACGATTTTGAGAGCAAATTTGTTCGCAAATGCACGAACGACTCACAAGAGCGATAACAATAAACAGTATAAGACGAAAGAGGAGCAGATTCTAATAATCGATTAAATGACACTACAACTCAGGCAAAACCACTTTACGTCACGCAAATACACAGCATTTATGTATGGAGAATTGAGTTTGCCCCAGCAGATCCAGACACAAATCGTTCGCTTCGAGTCGCGCTACAACAGCATGCAGCAACCTGGTGTGACTGAGCAAAAAGCCGGATTCACGACAGGGTTCGCCACGAAGAGAATGCATTGACAATTTATGTCAGCATCACGGCACCAAGGACCTCCAACTCTGTGAGGATTGGACAACCAGCGATGCGAACCTGCTGTTACCACGGTTGAAAATAATAGCAGGTGAACCATTCCAACATAGGACTGGTGTGCATGAAGTAATCAGGACAGTAAAAGCAAGATGTATAAATATATATTACATATATATATAGCGCACGATGTGTGCTATACTAATATAGAATATATATATATATATATAATTATACATATTGCTTACTGTCTGATTACTTCATGCAGCACAGTATATATATATATATTATATATATACAGGTATATAACATATATATATATAATATATATATATATACATACACCCATACAATTCATGCATAACGCAGGCTCAGAGAAATCGATGTATGCTTGCAGACGTGTCTAATTTTTTACCATGCTCAAAGTACTTTTCGCTGATACATTTTGGGCCTAATGGAATTTACCAAGCAGGAAAATGCAGAACAACAACCAGGGAAAGATCACCAAGGGCGAGAAATTGTGAAAGGCAAACGTCAGCTCGATGAGAGTGCAGCGAAGTGCTGAGTTAAAGAACAGTTTGCTGACAGACCAAAAGTGTCTCTTGGAGCTGGTATTTACCCACGTGGCACTACTTGTGCTGATAATGGCCAGGAAGCTTGAACGCAAGTGCTCTTTAAGTGTTCAGGCAGACACACCCACAAAAACGCAAATACACGGAACTAAAGGCTCATTACCGGCAGTTAGAGCCATGCAGGCCTGTGGGTCAAGGTAAGCTCGCAATCTGTACATACATGCATCAGCTGGAAAAAATGTGTCACAGGGCAAACACCGGCCGGGGCTACAGTCTGAACTTTTCAATGGCCTCTTTACTAGCTGTTCAGTTGGTAATTGACACAGACAAAATCTCTCACCTGCAAAAAGGCAGATGACAGGACATGCAACTTACGAGATAGTGAAGTCAGCCAGCTTCGAGTAATGAGCTTTGGCGAGTGCATTAACTTGTAAAACATCGCATAATGTACTTGATCTAAAGGCACACTACACAATGCCTCGACACTGGGTAATCTTATTCCTCTCTTCGTATTATTTCCTTGTATCCTTATTTGTACAGTACCCTTCAGACCACACAATCTCTTTATAGGCTGGATGACATGTCGCTGGCAGACAGGAAGCATAGATCGATGGTGATAGTATCAACTATGGTAACTACAAATATCAGGCAATAAAGCGCGGTGAGCTGTTCCACTGAAAGATAGGCCTGTTGTGGTGCCTGCGATCAGGCGAGGCAAACGCTAGGAAAACGTAGAACTACTCTAGCTCACCATCAGTCTCTCGATTGACCACTGCAGTCAGTTAGTAGTTTGGGATAGAAGACTGAGACCAGGAGTGAGGTTTACCGACCATAACTGCAAAAACCAGAAGACCTCAAGGCGCCTTCACATTCCACGAACGTACACTATCTATAAACCAGTGAACGCATCAGGACAAACAACTTGGAGCGCCCTCAATGCGCAAGGAATCTCTCGGTACTGCATTTCGCCCAACCTAACATTTATCTCACAACGAAGCACGCAATGAAAAAGTCATCCGTGTGAGCTGAAATCCGCAACCCTGAAATTACCCTACAAAACAAGAGGTATTGCTTAAATTGTTTAAATAATACTAGATGCTATATTACTAGCGCACTCGCTATCTGTTACATACTAATGTTGATATGCTTCTCAGGCAACTGTTTGGCTCACTCACTAGGTCATTACGAAATTCATGAAGTAGGAATCCTTAAGAAGGAAACGGTGGGATGACTTGGTGGGGTAGTGGCAATGCCGGGGCAGATTGGCTTCAATAGGATGTTGGTATACTATTCTATCAGAAAATAATCCATCGGGGATAGCAGACAGGAGTGCGGTCAGGCTTGGGTTAATTCGCACTTGCCCTGGAGTCACTGCAAGTTCAATCCGCGAGTTTCTTGTAGGGGGTCAGGTCTCACACATCGAGAGGCGTCACCTGTGAAGTCCCATCATACGGTTCCTCCTCATCCTCGCTTAGTGATCTCCATTTAGTTACAACTAGGCTTGCTGTGTAACGGGAGGGTAAGGCCATGGGAATACGATATACTTTAGTGCTGACGCGGGTTATCAGCAGTACTTCTGTGCAATGCATAACCGTCGAACATACATCGCGCAGAGCAAATGATACCTCCGAATTCGTGCACTTGCCGAGCTTCGATTCGTTGGGTGTTCAGGAAGATTTTCTTCAATAACTAAAGACAGCGCAGTTAGAACCGATACTGCATGCCAATATAGAGAAAAACAGCCTAAGCTTGTGTGTTGCGTGTGAAACGGCTTTTCTAATAGGGTGATGCTGTTGCTTCGCCATAACCTAACGACAGCACCGACTTTATGCTCGTTTACACGACCAGCTTGCCTTAATTTTAAAAAAGGACATCGATTGTATAGAGACTGATTCTTACCCGCTAGCCAAGTAGACGCTCTGGATCCACAATATATAAGTAAAGGAGCAAGCTGTCTTGTGTGAATGGTGTGCAATGTTAGAAAGATGTAATGCTCCTTAGTTTGTCTCGGGTTGGATATTGTTATTTATTTTGGCGGGGATACCGTAAATAAAATGGAACCAGGTACTCAAGGATGGCATAGGAATATTAATTAGTGAGGCAAGGGTTAAGGTGTTTGGTAAAAGTCCGAGAATTTGACCACGTAGTCTCCCTTTGCCTAAAAGAGAAAGGAAGTGTGCTGCCGGTTTGATTCAATTAAAGGAGTATGAAGCAAAGGTCTGTAGTACTGAGCACATTAGGGCGGGGGCAACGGTGGCTTCTCTAAGACTATACAATGAATGCTTGCACCATTCAGCATCATCGTGTCCTCAGGTCATACTATGGACGATAAAATTAGCTGTTCATATCTCTCTGCTTCAAGACCGTTGACGATAGAAGCTTTCGGCTCTGTCAAGGTTCTAGGACTGTGGAATTCGCTTCTATGATTTCTCTATACAACGACAACTATTCTCCTGCTGCCGACTATGCTCATCCTTTCCAGCGGCCCTGGGGTGCTACTCCGATGCCCACTCACTACCTCAAAAAAAAAACCGGCTCCCGACTCTGCTATGCTTTGCCCACTTCTCTTTTAATGGGTGAGATTTAAGTCTGGTGGGCTACCGAATGCATACCGAGAGAAGCTTAGGCTGTAAGTGTGCTATACAACGAAACTCTCCAGAGTGACACCCATGTAGTCTTTGTGGAGTTACAGATGGAGATACAATCCATTAAATTATGGTATGATAAGAGCTCAGCATGGAGCAGAGAGAAAACTCAGATGATTTTCAGACGAAACACCATCATCAGGAAGCCATCATAGAGTCATTCCTCCATTGTATGGGCGAAATTAGGCTTCACCAGTGCTTATTAATTATGGCTTTAATAATAAGGAATTCGTTCAACATCAGGCGCATCGCAGTGCGAGGGCAGACCATCGTGGCTCAGCGCTGCACGACGCTGGGTAAAATCCGCAGGCCTTCGCCCTATGCGGATGAGGACAAGGAGGAGGACCCGAATAGACAACGTAGAGACTCGACCAGGTTTCCGTCCTGGCTGAGTAATGCACCAATCAGATGCTCGACACGTGCAGGAACTGCAGATTGTCACACGAAGAGCAGTAAAGCAGATCATTTCGCATGATGAGCTATAAGCAAACATACCAATCTGCTTGTCGGATTATCTAACTGCATACCCTACCTCGATACAAACCTCAAATCCTTTGGAGACCCTGCATAAACGTTCGTATGCTCCACCAAAGCCTGGAACTCACTCCCGACGTCTGTCACGCCCTCCCTTGAACTTGAATCCCATTTAAAAAGAAACTTATAAAAATGCACCTAACAAAGAGAGTGCGTAGTGGGTCCCTGTGAGATTTGTCCTTTAGAGGGGCTTATCGCATGCTGAACTCTGTGCCTGTCACCCCTAATACTGTTATTCAGTGTTGTTATCAACATTCTGGTTTGGGTCTAGCGGTTGAAGGTGCTCGCCCCCCGACCAAGGTCTGACCGAGGCGTGGGCTCGAGCCCCGAGGCTATGTGTTGAAGCGAAGTTCTCTGAACCTAGGAGATTAAGTTCTCTTGGGGCAATCTAATAAAATGAATTATTTTAATTATAAATGATACCACAGCATTACTAACAGCGCGTTTCCGTTGCACAAAAAGAAAGCGCCTAGGTCAAACAAAGATTAAATTTTATCTGAGAGGCACTATTATCAAGTGATTATTTATTATTATCACTATATGTTCATTTATTGAAACAATCAAAAAGATATAAATGCTCATGCACTGGTCACTGACAGCTAGTATTTGAGCACATTCGAGAACTACTGCTGTCTCAAAAGCCCAACACTGCCGGAAATAGCAAGAGGAAGAGCTGCACACCTATAAAGTCACTCATGTATTCATCAATGCGCAGTCCAGCTGCGCGCTCTCCCAAGTCACTAAGACACCAAACACTAGGCGGGGCCTAAGCAAAGAGATTCACTGTCTTTGCAATATCTCTTATAAACCGATCTGAGCCTAACCGATTCTAAATGTACACTTGGACCCAGCAAGCATAGTGTGCTGGAATCACGAAGCAGCAGCAAAATCCAGTTACTAACCCATACATGCATAGCCCAAAAATAAAGCCATAGACAAACACTCCTTTCATAATAATGATAATAATATTAATAATGCACTTGATAAAGCGCCCTCAGAGAAGCTCATCTCTTTCCTAGGCACTTGCCCACAAAGCACCCACAACCTGTCTAGCCCGTAAATACACACATGTGACACACTATTAAGCTCTCAACTTGAGGAGCAGCCAATCAATTGGTCTTGCATCTAAAAACCGGCAACTACTACAAATAATAAACACCCTAGATAAAGTGAGCTCAGAGAACTGTCGTTTTTTTTTCTAGGAGGCTTGGCACGTTACACTAATACACAGTCAAAAGCTTCCCACGAACATCATCAATACTGCTGGGAAGCCGTGTGGCTAACATATTTTTTTTTACTAAGGACAGAAAATGAAAATACCTGATATACCAACCAGCGGTAGTAGCAGTCGTTTATCAGGACCGAGAAGCCGACCAAGAGGAAGAACCAACTAGCTTTAAAAAAAGCTTCTTCCATAAGCAAGCCTGCTCCGAGTGCTTGACTGTAACTACAAATTTTATTATGCTTCCTGCTATGGAGTCATGTACCATCACGCCGGATGGACCAGAAGATATCCCGATCACATCCATGAAAAAACCACAATTCCCATCAGAAAACCGTATGGAGATACAGTTAACATAACATAGGCAAGCGGCGGTAGTGAAATCGATGACGGAAGTGAAAGGCACAATTAGTTTCTGTGTTAAAAACGCTGTTAAAATGTTGGGTAGGGTAAATACTGGATGATTCAGAAAAACAACGAGAGGAAGGCCGGGTTTGAAATTTTATGCAAGAAGGATCACTATGAAATATACTACCAAACAGGCTAGGGTGACACATAATAACTACATGCAGTTAAGATACACACACGATGCGCAAGTGGCATTTCATTAAAAGGCACGTAGCACCGGCTCTGCTATCAGAGAGGTGTCTGACCGGTTGGAGAAATTGGATCCGTTTTCTATTGCAAGAACTTGGGCCCCAACCATTTAATTGTCACCGAATGGTCACCACCACATACAGAAAGAGGCTACACGTGGCACGGTGATGAGCAACAACCGGACACGGTCTATCGGCGGCCGTCGGTTTGCTGCCACGTAAGCTAACTGCAGTTGTGCTTTGCCCCAAAGTTTGCAATTATATGCACTTGCTGGTTCGGAGGAGGTAACGGGGGTGGGGGTACATGAATGCCAATCTGTAGTTATGAGCAATCTGAATGTGCACATTTATAAGCGCTCCTAATTGTGATAGGACATGCATTGGGAACTGCGCCAGACTATGTGCCCTCATTACGTTCTAAATTGGTTATCATCCTAATTACGAGTCAGAGAAAATAAACCATAGCCAGGGGCCTCGATGAGTATTTGAGTAGAGGGGGCAGACCGTTACCCTCAAACCCCACTAAAATAGGGAACCCTTTTGAGCGAGTTTTCAGGCGGGATGGATGAATGAACAAAAGAAGAGCAAATACTCAAAGCTCGTGAGCCCCACCTAACATTCCGGTTAAACAAGCAATAATGAAGTCAGATTATTGATGTAAGGAGCCGGCAAGATATCGGCATGTCGAGAAAATTACAGAGCCATCACCGGCCCACAATAATATTGTATCGAATGGCTTCAGTTCTCTTGCTGGATGAGGTGTGACAAACCGCCCCTGATATGGATTTTGATTGAATTTCTATTAGGGAGTTGTTACAAAAGTTATAACTGACAGGATTATTCTATTCGTAGTAGTAGTGTGGATGTCATACTGTATATACCTTTATACAAGTTGGCAATACGTGCCAGCAGTGACCACGTGCGTGCTCGCAAGATGTTAGACTTTAAAGGGATTGGTGATTAGGCGTGTTAATCATGAGGTTAGGATGTTGGTGTAGTGTGCAATGTGGTGAGAGATAAGTATTGTCTACAGGTCGATATGAGTCACCACTAACTGTATTGACACCTAGAAGCGAATGCAGCGCTCGCCACTGGGTCACATGGCCGCGATTTTCAGAAAATGAAAGGTCGCCAGAAGATGCTCCGTATAGACGGGCATAAGCTTCAAACTCACTTGACCATTGTAATACTGATTGCATACACAGCAGCAGCCTATGGTAGGATACTTCTGTATCGCAAAGCGCACATTTATGCTTATTACCAATACAACTCTCTGAATATATACTAGGCTGAAAGCTAATGAAATCAGTGTAGAGAGGGCATGCACGACGGAGCGATCAATGAATAAACTGTCGATTCGCCGGGTAAAAATTAGCTGTATACTATGGCACGTATCTTTCAAGGAGTACGCATTGGGTGCTAAGAGTAGCTGACCTTCCATTCCTTGGCAGGCTGTGCGTTTTGGCTGAGACCTCTGAGATAAATTTTTCACCATACGCAGCCGACAACAAAAGATGAATCAAAAGCTGAAAAAACTGCAAACGTCTTTCATAACCATTAAGAGGGGGGGGAATCTGTGTTGCAAAAGAATAGATAATTTGCTTTACTTTTTGAAAAGAATTGTGGGGGGGAACACGGGCCAGGTCGACGTTCTTCTTCCATAAGGGCCCCAGCCTTCAAACAAAGCCCTAAGTACTGAGACCACCGCTGTCCCCCGCAAGAAGGTAGTACATCCTAATTCTAAACATCGATATCAGCTAACATTTGTAATTGTCCGAATAACAGGAAGGGTCGACCCACGTCTGAGGGTGGGTCACTTGGAAATATGCAATCCCGGATTTTGGGGCCCTACGGTACGGTGGAACAGTTGGCATTCAGAAAGGAACACTTAAATAATGGCTGTTACGTTACAGCATGCGTGGACCCACACAATGTTACACAACATTAAAGCAGGAAAGATTATGGTCTGCAGTGAAGTGTGGCAGGGGAATGTGATGATTGTGAGCAGGGACACACCACTGGGTTTATGCTTGTAGGCGCGTAGGCATTTCGGGGGCAACGTTTAATGCTCACACAAAAATTAGCACATGAAAGAGCTTTCAATAGTTAAAGAACAAATGTTTTTGTCTTTGAGGAGCAGCCTACAAATTTGAAAAAAAAACCATTGAAATGGTCTAAAATAGACGAGGAGGATGGAGGGGGGGGTTCAAACACCTTTTTTTCTGGGGGGCGGTTTTACCAGCCACAGGGTGAGTGATTGGGGGCGATAAATTAAGAACTGTTTTGGGCATTATAAACGTTTCCTTAGGGGGACCCACTAACATCCTGCTTTTGGGGGGCAGTTGCTCCCAAAAAAAGCCGGATGTGAAACATTCCCATTGTCAAGGGGGGGCTGGGGGGGACAAGGGAGGTACCGGGGGCCAATACCCACCCATTAATTCACACCCCTGGCTTCAAATTGCAAAACCTTAAGGGTCCGGTAGGGAGGTAAAGGTTCAAGGGGCCAATGGGACAAAAAAATCCTTACATAAGGAGCATACACCATTGGCAGGGGGGGACGGAAGCCACTTTCTCGGGTTTGGGGGGGGTGGACAATGGCACAAAAGTATTGCTGGTCTACTGGTTTTTCATTATTCCATGTTCCCTTAGTTCGGGGGAAAACAAAGGGAGGATCATTAGGATTACTTCCAAACATTGGGCCTTAAAGAGCCTGCGGGCAAAGATATCAAAGTGGGGCAAAGGGGGGGCCGTATGGGCTGTTTGGCATTTTTTTGTTCTAGCCACCATTTAGACAAAAAACAAAAGCTAAATACCCAAAAACAAACGACACGGCCACCCCCAAAAAAAATACATCGAAAGGGACCATACCGAAGATGAAGGAAAAGAAAATTAAAAGCTTAAAAGCTATGGGGGGGTGACTATAACAACCACAAAATAGGTATGTCTTGCGAGGACGTCGAGGGAACCAAAAAAAAAACAACGATATAATGACATGCAAGCAAATATAAAAATACATTTTGAAATTCATTCGAAAACAAATCCACTCGGGCCTTACACTTAAACGGCAATACGCTTACAAAATAACTGCAATCGATAATATAATGCTAATGAGCCTTCCATTTCCACGATAAACCAAGGCCCACAACTGCGGTTTTGACCCCATATTATACCTAAATTGACTTTTACGAGTTCACCCACCAACCGAATGTCATGGCAATATATCCTTTTCAAAGGGCAAATCGCCTCATAGTGAGGCGAAGGGAGCATTTTTTTTAGGGCATGGCGAAAGGAGAAACGCCATGTGCAAGCAGATATAAGTTACAAACGGCTAAAAACACAAAGCTCTTTACTCTGTAATTAAGTGTAATCAAAACCCGCAACAAGTCCAGAGGATCTATAGTGTGCAAATGGGGCAGTAAGTAGTATTCGTAGTGTTTCGGTGTATCTCTGCTAATCAGCGGGAACCCAGTCTGAAAATTGTGTTGCTAAAAAAAGGAGGCGGGCGGTTCTGCCGGGGGGCAAATCGGGCTGGGTCAGTTGTCCATCCTGAGCTTTAATCCATTAATCGTGCAAAAGAAAGATCAGTGGCAAAATGCGTTGCTGTTCAGGGGAGGGGAGTGTGGGCTTAGATGCTGTTAATCAAAATGGGTCTCAAGAGGAGAGGACTGGCCATGGGCTTCCCTGCCGAAACTCAATATCAATAACCGAACAATGCCCAACCAGGATGGCCTAAGATAATAATTAGTAATAGCTTAATTAATAATAATAACGTTTTTTTTTCAAGGGGCATCCTCGGATAAAAATCCATTCTCTTTCTAGGGCACCTTACAGTTTGCTGAGGTGGGGGCAACGGTAGAACAGTATGTTAAGTGTCGACCTCGTACACAACCCACCGAACGCTTTGAGTAAAATCTTGGTCTGGGCTAGCAAGAAGTAAGGAGCTCAAACTCCTAGTGATACTAAGCTGCTATCGGCCACTGAATCAAGAGACACAATCCTTTTCAGAGTAAAACGAGTGTTTCTTCTTTTTGAGAAAGTTTCAAGGAGCGCGCCCTAAGAGTCGACAGAATGCTGCCCTTGAAGGTAACAAAAATGGACCAAGCTCACCCAAGAAAACTTGGAAAAAAAGTGGCAAAAGCTAGCCATCCAGCAATTGGCTACCAAAGAGATTCACACGGAAAAAAGCTGCTCCTAAATATAGGGCCTTGGAATGCAAAACAGGAGTCCTTCTTCCCACTAGGAGCCAAGCAGCCTCCAGAATGGACAGCCGATCTGTCGGAATTTATGGGACCTAGAGTGGGGGGCCGATTTACAGCATGGCAAAAAGTGGAGGAAACCAAACTCCTATTATCGGAGGCATGGGCACTGACGGGAAACAATGACTTAGTCTGAGGGGGGGGGGGCCCAAAGAGAGCCGGTCCAGGGATAAATTGTGCATCTAGTGCACCCAAAGGCAAACCTTGCGAACAAAACAAACACGTTGAACGTGGCCATGCGCTGAGCACGCCCACCATCAAAGGGCTTGCTGGTAACTAATTGAAATATTTGGCTGGTTTTGGCAGCCCTATTTTGTACAGCGGGCAAGAAGAACCTTTTACGGCTACTCCCACACCCACAGCTTCACAAGCTGCCATAAAGGATTCCCGATCGCCCACCAACCCCCCAACAGGATTCAAGCCCACGACCTTCAGGCAGAAAGAAGCGAGGTCGTGAAAGCAACCCTTTACCTTGAGGTTGCCTTTTCATTTGCTCATGCGATGATACAGACCAGGGGGTAAGGCACACAAAAGCAGCGATTAATTTCCACCAGGAAAGGTTTATACGGGCTTTGGGCCAGAGAAACTGTGTAAAAGAAACCCCTCGTTTTTTCGGTGACGGATTATGCTGTTGTGTAATTTGGACAGGGAAAGACTCTCTATGGGGCTGTATGCCTCTAGGAAAATCCCGCATTGCAGGGGGGCAATTTCAACAGATTTAGTGGGTTCATGGGGGGCCGACATCAAGGGCGGGCGCACAGATATTGGCCCCTGACTTTCACTCGAGATCAGCAACCTCCAGTGGTTCTGTCGAAATTGAAATAAATTATTGATGGCATGGCTAGAATGAGTTTCAGGACTTGCGGAATCTAGCCCCAGCCCTAAAAAAATCGAGGATTATGCCATTGGCTGCAAACAAATGAGTTAGGGAGAATTTTTCCCCACTACCATTTAGGGACCCGGTGGAGCTGGGACGATTGACCTACATACAACGAACAAACAGAAAGTGACCCAACGATACCCGGGGGGACTGGGAGAGAGTAGGAAGCTGCTGCGGACGACTCACAAGAAATGGGGGTTGATTGGTTGACAAGACAAGTTTACCTTTTTAAATTTGGACATTTCCCAGACCCTTTAGGTTTTGGGAAAAGCATTTGCAATGTCATTCTGGGTCGTCGTAGAAGGCAACCAGAAGGCCAAAGTGTTCCACCGTCGGGGGACCGTTGCACTCAGTGAAACAGGACTTCCGGGTAAGCGGGGTACATCTTTGCAGGTAGTCAAAACACGGGCACATGAAGATGTTGCCTGTTGGCGGGCCGGACCTCCACGGGGCAACTGCAATAACCCCAAATGGAGAGCCATTTTCGATTTTAAAACAGGGGGCAGGGGGGGGGGGGGGGGACAGGGTGTACTGTTTGGCAAAAAACTCCCCCCAGGGTAAAACGGGGACCGGCGGAGCAATAATCACAACTGGGGCGCTGGCTGCACTGTGTTTGCCCCGGCTGTATTAGCTGCGACTGCGACTGCTTCTATATCAGTAAACACCGAAAAAAAGTTACTTGTACTGGGGTGGGAACATTGAAATGGTGGTTCATGGTCCAGGGGTTATTATATAAATAATTCATTTTGTAGAATATAAGTTTCAGAAAAAAGCTTACAAATGAGTTGGTTTTTGGGGGAGCTTTCGCAAGGGGGGGGACAAATTCCCTAGGGTTCTTATGCGTCGGGTGTTTAGGCATATAGTGGCCCGTCCCTGTTTGAGTTAGTTCCTTCATGTTGGCCTACAATGCATGGCTGGTACCACCCATTGCCATATGCTGTCAATTAAAAAACATTACTATGCATGCTGAGCTATTTTGTGGCCATGGGTCCACCACTTTAACCAATGTTGACGCTAATTATTTGACTTAGCCGCCCCAAAGATATTACCCATCCGCCCATTTCAATACGTTTTTTCCCTTTGCAAGCAAATGTAAAAGCGGAACCTAGAAAACAGGGATTGAGTTTATCTGAGTGCCCCGCTTTATTATCAAGCTGTATCATAGTTAATTAATATTATTAGCATCTGACCCAAACATTTGTAAATGGGTGTTGTTAAGGTTTCTTTCTTACACCCGAGTCCCTCACGTAAAAAGGGTAAAAAAATAAAAACCTACTGACCACGTTAAATACCCCAAGCATTGATGATGGACTGCAGACTTTTTCTCTAAACTGCATGGTAGTGCAGGTGTGGAATTCAATCATCAACAGACGGGAAATTTTTTGGGTGCCTTCTTTTTATAGCTGCTTGAAGTATTGAAGGCTCCCATTATGAAGGGGACTGCTTTAACAGCAGCCATTACGTGTTTAATTTAAGTGCACTATAAGATTCAGGGGATTGTCTATCAACGATGGTGTGTGGCTAATATAAAAACAAACTCAGTTTGTGTGTTTTGGGGGTCTAGGGCTGGGACTAAACTTTAAATTGAAATTATTGGGCTGGGGTACCAAAAATCAGCAAGTAAATTTTCATCCAGGGCAAAGATTGGTGCTAATTGTAGGCTACAAGGGTCTAGCCAGCACATCGTCCGTTAGCTAAGAATGGGGTTAGAATTAAAGCAGTATAACAGTAATATGGGGGAGGCAAACATGCGAGGAACATCAACGGATGTAAATCAAGTAAGCAGAAGAGGTGGGGACCACTGTCGGAGAGAAAGGGGGAATGGAATCGTAAATACTGCTGGTTTCAAACAAAGGGACCCTCAAGCGCACGGTTTGTTCAGGCCCCCCCCCAGAATAAGCTGAGGACAGAAAAGAAACAAGAGGACTAGAAAAAAAGGAAAGGAATGAAAAAAGAAAGGAGGAAAAAAAACATTTCCATTAGCAAAACATCGAGCTACACCATCCGTATTTTATATTTAATTTACCAGTATAATTGGGAAAAATGGGGACTGGGCCCGGCAAAAAAAAGCTAGCGTCGGGGAAGAGAATAGGCGGAGGCATGTATTGAAAACAGAAGACACGAAGGTGAGTGCTTTCACACAAAACGCTGTGGAAGGACACTGCCTTAAGGGAAACTCGGAACGGGCTCGTTAAACCAACGTTGAGGTAAATGGCGCCAGAATTCCTTCCCTGCAAGTGGAACCCCCCCCCCCCCCCCGGACATAAATAGGGGGAAACTATTCACCAGGTTGCAGGATTTTTTTTTCACGTGAGCAGATTACACTTTGCATAAAAACGTGGAATACTTCCGCAAAATGTTTTCTGGAAACAGAGTGGGCTTCCCTGTGCCAAAACAAAGAGGAAGGGGTTTGATTAATGGCTGAACCGTTTCGACGAATCCAGTTTTCCCTTGAAAAAGGATAAGCCGTGCCAGGGAACTCTGAACTTGTCACGCTCCACACACCAAAGGAAAATTGGATATCAATCGCGGGGGAAAAAGGGGCTTCTGTGGACAAAGTATGAGGGCAAAGGCGGAACCTGACTCACAACTGGCCAACAATTCCGGATCGACAAAATTCGGTTCTTATCTTTACAAATGGTCCGGATGCGAGGGCGGGGAATAAAAGTAAATCCGCGGTACATGATAAGCAAGGAAATAATTAAATATACCCTGCCGAAGGCCTTGGTTGGGAAAATAAGACCTGATCAACCATTATATAATCTGGAAAAAAAGAAAACCCTGGATTGTCGGAACAGATACAATTCAACCAAGTAAATTACAGTGGGCATGGGAACGGCCACGCTGAAGAAAATTTTGCTTTGGTAACATAAAGAAGAAAAACACGCAATAATGGTCCCTGTAATGCCACTACCAATGAAGTAGTGCACCACTAGAAATTTTTTTTAATAACAACAGGATTACAATTATTGTCACAACAATGCCGTAAGTCAGCTTCAGTGCTGGTAACTACCGAAAGCTATCACATAGGTAAGAAACATTTTCTTGGACGAGATTGCAGTGCATCCCCAAACGTGAAAGGATGTGTAAAAGGGAGCAAAGGCAAACAGAAGCCAAAGCATTTGTCTAACACACACACGGAAGGCCACCAAAATAAGCAACGGGCATACGATGACGATTACCACTTTGAGGCCAAATAATGGCTACAGCTACTCTAAACTTTTGCTCAGTCGGGGTCTCTGGGTGAGGCTATTGCGAAGGGCATAGATGAGCGACAGCTTAGGTACTGCGGGTTCGCCGGTCAAACTCACACCAGCCTCACATCAATCTAAGTCAAATTCACATCACGCATAATAGCTCCCCGGACTTTTCCGAACGGAAGAAGGACCATCTTGAAAGTAAATATATCACACGTTGCATTAGTCTTGTCTGTGGGCTCCTAAAGCACCAAAAATTTATTGCTTTACACTAGGGGGGCCTTCAAGTTTGAACTTCAAAGATTGCGTACCTTAATGGACATGGGGGGGGGGGTATTCAGCTGACTATCCAGGGGGAGAATGTGCTCGAGCACCAGAAAAGAACGGCCATTGTTGAGAAAGAAGAAAGATGTAGCCTCAATGGGAACTTGGTTGTAATTTTAATGTTGGACATTGGTCGCAACGATGTTTGATAAAATTACTAAGTTGTAAAAAAGCATAATGCCAGGGGCTAGTAGGCACGTGGGGTCTGTACACTAAAAACTTCTCAGCTCCAGAAGAAGACGGTAGTGGGAATGAGGAAAACGTTCAACGTTTAATGTGAGCTAAAATGTCCATGGGGGGCATCATACGGTAGTGGCAGGAAATAGCCATACAAAGTAAAATATTACATGATGCTCTTGCAGAAAAATGAAAAAAGGAAGAGGTGCTCAGTGAAGAATTGAGCAGGTGTGAAACACAAAAACTCACACTCGAGGGGCAGGGCGTTCGTTGCAGTGGAGACAAGAAAAGGGGCGGGGAAAGACGAGTTAGATACATGTAAGGAAATCCAGGGTAGTGTTTTATAGCCACGTGAGACGGTCTTATGAGAGAGTATTTAGCGGCGCGGGTGTAGGGGATTTTGAGTAGCTAGTCTGAGTCACAATTTGATCTGCCAAAAAATAACGGACACACTACTCTACTGAGTCGACTCACGACAGCAAGCCTAATATCCACCATGGCTGAGAGCCGAAGAACAGATACTGATATTTTGTGGTAATGGATTTGGTGAGAATCCCATCGGTTGTCTGATAACTCAACTCCTTGCTGGTTCTACCGGCTTGTGCACTCAGTGCTTTACATCTGGAAACACTCGCAGCTCCGGCTTTCTGTCGTGACGTCACAGATGCCACCCCAACCCACTTCTGTCGACCTGCCACTGATCCATTCATGCAGAGCACCGACTTAAGGATAGTTTGCATTAACTTTTTAGTTCCCTTCAGTCTCGATGGTCCAGCCTACCTTTTGTTTGCCCAGGGGGGTTCACTTGCCACAGTAAGCAAAGCATCCGATCACAATTTTTTAACCGTAGCTCACTGTACCAGCCCAAAATCCTTCAGAACCTGTCTTTATATGGAAATGCTTCCAAAGCTGGAACGGAGGCTTGACGGTGTCAAGACAGATCTGACAAATTTTATAAAGAAAGCACTAAAAAGCACATCTTTATTGACAGCATTTAGTAGAATCCCTGGCGACGCTTTCAGAATTCAGGAGGCAACCGGCACAGACGAAACTTAAATCCTGGGTGCACTTGTTGATGGGTCACACAACATCATCTATTACTAGAAGAGCCCACACCCCTTCGTGTATACAATGATAACTGAAATTTTTTCCCCCCTCTTTAATCGTCGTTAGGTTTAAGAAATTTGCCTATATCCAGGAACGAATTTCGGCAAGACTATCGTTTACCAGTGGCAGCAGTAGATTCCGATGGGTTGCTAGTAAGTTCCAGTCTGGCTTTAGAGCTAATCACTCCACAGAGTCAGCATTACTTAGGGTGTACAACGACCTACTTAGGAATGCAGACATGGGTAGAGTGTCTCTGCTTGTTTTGCTCGATCTTTCGGCAGCTTTTGACACCATCGATCGCAAAGTTCTTCTAGAGCGCCTCTCATCTCACCTGGCATCACTGGCACTGCTCTGCAGTGGTTCAGGTCCTATCTCAGTGGGACACTCCAGAGTATTGACATGAATGGACAAAGATCATCTGATGTACCTCTGAAATATGGAGTACCTCAGGGCTCAGTGCTAGGTCCGGTTCTTTTCACGGTTCATACTCTGCCTCTTACCGATGTGATTGCCAAGCATAATCTAGGCTTTCACTTCTATGCGGATGACACTCAGTTGCACCTTTGCTTTGATCCCTCCAAGCCTTCGAGCACCTCAAATTCTCTCAACTCACTTGCTGCATGCATTGATGAAATCCGCACATGGATGGCAGCAAATTTTCTCATACTAAACGATGATAAAACTAACTTACTAGTTATGGGCAAACCCAGTGTGATTCAGAGATTGGAAAGGGTGTCTCTCAAAATTGGCTCTGCCAGCATATCTCCAGTTGCATCAGCTCGAAATCTAGGAGTCATATTCCAAAGCAACCTCTCGTTAGACGACCATATCAGCTCCACAGTCAAATCTGCCTATTTTCTGCTTCATAACATTGCTAAAATTCGGGCTTGTTTAGGTAAGGATACCACGTCTAAGTTGGTCCATGCATTCGTGACATCCCGTCTCGACTTCTGCAACTCACTGCTTACTGGCCTACTAGCATGTGCGATCAGGCGATTGCAGCTGGTGCAAAACTCTGCAGCTAGGCTTGCCTGTCGTGAGCGTTGCAGTTGCCACATTACTCCACTTCTCGCCGACCTGCACTGGTTACCAGTCAAGCAACGGATTGACTTCAAGGTTTTGTCGCTCACTTTTAGGTCCCTTCATTCTATGGCTCAAGCCTATCTCTCAGATATACTCCCCCATAGGCCAAGCATCGTACCACCTGCTTTTCGGAATCCAACAGTCTAGAAATACCTCGTACAAACCCTTAAATCCTTTGGAGACCGTGCATTTAGCTCGTATGCTCCCAAGCCTGGAACTCCCTCCCAAACTGCGTCAGAACATCCCCTGACCTGACCACATTTAATAGAAACTTAAAAACATACCTATTTAGGACAGCATTTAGTGGGTCCCTGTGATTCGTCCTTCACGTGCTTATGCATGCTGACACTGTGCATGATGCCACTAACCACATTTGCATGCTGACTCTGTGCATGTCACCCCTAACCATGTTATTCATTTTGTTTGTTTTTCAAGCATGATTTTACTTACCATTCAATTGCATTTCCCTTTGCAGCAAATGTAAAGCGCCTAGAAAGAGATTAGGTTCTCTGAGGGCGCTTTATCAAGTACATAACTAATAATTATTATTATATATTAAATCGACAAAACTAGCTTACTGCATTACACGCTGAAAAATTGATAGCTGCTTCAAGGGGCCGAATCACTTTTCCCAGAGCGTGAAATATAAAGTGGAAAACAGCTACAGGCCGGGGAACGCATGGACACTGGACGGGACTCCACCAGGTTGACGGGTCTCTTGACGGGTGACCTGACGGACACACGACAAGGATTTAAACGTATTCGAGACAGCTTCAATTTATTAACCACGCGCAGTGCCTCCGGTTCTCAATACCAATCACGGGTATCAATGGTTCAGGTCAGCAGCTGTGATCAAAGGAGCCAAAGGCAGCTGATAGATCCAGCAGTGCTAGCCAGCTAATTTATTGTCCATACAGGACCTGAGGGGGCTGAGAATGTTGCAGCAGTTCAGCGAGGCATGGAGGTGCCAAGCCCGTGGTGGCTCTCACAGGCCAGCGCCCGAATTTCGACTATCTTATCAGATGATGTACCGACAGACCTCCTAGCTCTTTTAGCAAAGGACGACACGAGGTCAAAATCCTCCTGGGACTTCGAAGACGATTCTTGCAGCAATTTTATAACACCAGCTGAAGTGGCCCTAGGCCTGCTTCCTATCGGTTATCACAGCCAAGAAGTGGACATACAATAATCGACAATCCAGCCACACACTTAAAGTGTTCTATGAGCAGCAGTTCGGTTTCATCGTCATTAAGTTTCACGATATTTTTCCGACAGTCCAAGTTCAAATGTCGGAAAGGCAAGAACTCGGTTTATCAGTTTTGCTGACAGCAGACACTCCGACGGTTTGAAGGATAAGTACAGCTGAATATCGTCAGCATAAAAGTGATATACTATTCCATGGGGGCCTTAATCACTTTCCCCAGAGGTCGAGTAACAATAGAGAACAGCAAGGACAGAGGACAAGACCCTTGAGGGGCACTACAAGTGACTGGTCTCTGCGTGGGTGAGGACCTGACCCACACGTGACACGTGACTGAACACACGATTTTGATAAGCATGATTTGAACCAAGCCAGTGTGCAAGACCAATCGTTGTTCTAAATCGTTCACATAGGACATCGTGATCTGTTGGTATCGAAGGCAGCTGATTGGTCTAGCGAGCTAGTGCGCAGTGACATTCCCACCATCGTGTCCAGCATAGGATTTCATTAGTTACATCCGGAGGAGAGGATTTTGCGTGGTAAAGGTGCTGGGGGCTGCTTGTGAATCCCGATAGATTTTTTTCCTGAGACTGCATTGTTCGCAATGCTTGCTACCCAGCTGGCTTAGCGATAACTTTTTTACGACTTTTCTGACCAAAAATTAGGAGATAAACTGGGTGATAGTTTGCCAACGGCCACAGTGTCCCAATCCACACTTTCTAAGTATACATCTGAATTTGAGTCCAAGATTTTAAAGACTTAGAAATAACTTTTTTTCCAGAGAAGGAATAGAAATCTCAGTCAAGGCTGGGCTACGCTTTTAACTACGAGCGAAGGCCCAATAGATTCGTCCTGGTGAATGCATTTTAAGTTGTGTCGCTGGAAAAAGTCGACGTTACTATGTGCAACACACGACAGAGCAGGAACAGCGGAACCGACCCTAACCCAAACCGAGCAATGATCCGATAGAGTCAGCAGGCACAACCATAGGTTGGTAGAGCAGACGTCCTTAACAATAAAAAGGTGTCATGTTCCAACGTGACCTTTTGTTAGACAACACCATCAGCTCCAAAATCAAGTCTGAATACTTCCAGCTACCATAACATTGCTAAAAACTCGGGCTTTGTTTTAGACAGGGACATCACACCTATCTTGTCCATGCATTTTTTGACACCCCTTCTTCACGTATGTAACTCTCAACTGCTGCTTACTAGGTCCACCGGCATGTGCAATATCAGGCACTTACAGCTGGTGCAAAAACTCTGCAGTTAGGGGCTTGTCTGTCGTAAGGTGGCCCAGTAGCCACAGCCACATCATACCTTTTCTCGCCGACCTGCACATGCTACTAGTCAAGCAAAAGCATCTCAACTTCAAGATGTTGTCGCTCACATCTTCTCTTTCGGTCCCCTTCGTTATTTGGCTCCAGCTGTCTATCATATGTACTACTTCGCCCCACAAGACTAAGCATTAACACAACCCTGCTTTTTTGGAATCTATCTTTGTTTACATATACCTCGTGCAAAACCTCGAATCAATTGGAGACCGCAGCTTTAGTCAGGTATGCTTGGAGCTCACTGCCGACTTGTGTCCGATCCAGACCTAGACTCTGACTTGACCACATTTAAAAAAATAAATAAAAATTAGTCCTAATCCCTAATCCTCACACCATTTTAATGGGTCCCCTGTAATTCCACCTTTACGTGCTTTTGCCTGCCGACCTTGCACATGTCACCCCTAACCATGTTATTCTTGTTGTTTATCGAGCATGCTGACAATAACCATTCGATCGTGTTGCATATGCATCAAATGTAAAGTGCCTAAAGAGGGGATTGAGCTTTGACTGAGGGTCCTTTGTCAAGTGTTTTATCATTATTATTATCATTATCAAGGCATCAAAGCATGTGTTTCCATCGAATGGTTAGACTTATATAAAATATATATAATATATTATATATTATTTAAGTCTAACTCAATCTACTTAATTTGTATAGCACCCTAAGAGAACTTAATGTCTATAAAGGCACTCCGTGATGCCATGGGCTTACGACCTCGGCCAGACCTTTGGCGGGGCAAGAAGCTTAACCATTGGTCCGAACCAGGGGTGCATGGTTTCGTTGCCGTGCTCATGTCGCCAGCGCTACAACTTGACTAAACCAACCACTGAAAAGTGTTTGCATTACATAATTACCAGGACAGCCAGGATACAGGTGTTAATGGAAACTTGATAAGAGAACTATTTCATATATGGTAACCTGTGCACGCATTTATTTAGCTGTTTTTTGAGCAGCATTTTTTGACTCGTTACATAACGGAACGGTCTTACCTGAACCGAAGACCGAGAGAGCAGGCTATTGCAAAAAAACCAGTTTCAAACGAGAGTGATCACAAGGAAAGAACCCATGCACACATGATTAAGATATTGACGTCCACATACCTTGCTGGAACTCAACAAAGTTTGGTTAACATAACAATGACCACCGCATGCTGCTCCCATACCATTTGCCAGAAAATCATTCACAGTCTTAACAGATGGCCCTGAAACCACCATTCAAGGCGATGTAATGATAATGGTGCATGCGTACGGACAGCTGCCAATGTGCAAAGGTTCAGAATAAATATAGAAGCCTTTAGCCTGACCTTGGGTTGCTATATACTTCTTAGGTTGGGAGAATCCCTGAAATCAAAACAAGTCATCCATGAAGACCAGCTGTGCACAGTAGCTCAAGCCACAGTGCTGGACCACGTTGCAGCAAGCATTGCATAATCATTGCCACCCATGCTTACGCGTTTATATATGATGCATTAATACCAACCATTAGTTCCTAGCCCAATCATAACTCTGGTAGCATCATCTGTAGTAAAACGATAAAAGCTAAAGTTTAACAAAATGGCATGCTCTACTACAATTCTACATATACAGCTGCTGCCTGCCCCAAGCAATGCATTAGTATTACCAATCACTGACCTCAAAAACCCGATATGTGGTGGTAAAATGGTATACCATTAAATCAAAACAAGCCAATTCCAAAGCCAAGTTTTGCAGCTGACTTGCTTGAACAATTACCGACTTTTGATGAGCTTTAAAGAGAAAATTGACAGATAGCTACGATGAAATACAAGTTTACGATTAAAACCGATAATCTGCACACAATGTGCACAAGTGCCACTCTACGGTGTCATACCGATAGCAACAGTGATGTTTACCATGCTTAAAAAAATCATGATGCTAATCACTTGTATGTAATGTTAAGTTTGCCAATTGGGTATCGAATCTAAGGCGCACACTTGCATCGGCTCTGCTTTATCTCCACTACCTAGGCGAAAATGTTGGGCAAGTAAACTTGCTATCCAGGAAATGAGGACACAGCGCTCGACAAACAGCCGAAAAATGGCTTGTCTTTTTACTTTCACATGCCACTGCAGTAAGCAGATAAGGCAGCAAGACTTGGGTTTATCGCGGAAAGCCGAAAAACAGAGCCATGCACAGTCTTGAGTACCGCTCAGAGGTGCGTTGAAAGGGATAAATCGTACACCATGACCTAATAGATGGCAGCTAGTGACATGCTTTCAAAAAGAAAACCCAGGGGGAATGATGGCTCCGTTGGTTAGAACAGAAAGAGAATTATAAGTCTAAGTCCTACGCCTTTAAACTGAAGATGCTCTAAACAACAAAAAAACTTGAATCAGCCAGGGTCTATTACATAGGATGGTCTGCTTTAAGTTCAGAGCTACAGTTATCGCGGCAATCATACTCAGGGTCTCATCAGGCAGCAATGCTCCTTAATTCCAATTTACTTCATCACCTAAGAGAAAAACCAATAAATCCAACGCCAGCCTTCTGTGATCACCAGAGCTGAGCTGTGATGCACTAGAGTCATACTTTCTCTCTTACTAATCTATACATTACAATAATATTTTTTTTACAAATGCTTTTCTACCACAACATATTACTTACATGGAATTTATGTTATTAAACCTGTTCCTTTAGCTTGTTGGCAGGGTCTTTGCCAGCTATGCAGGAGTGGGTTTTTTCATTTGCAACGATTTCCTGACCGAACAAACAGAAAGTCATGCAATTAGTAACTAATCGTTATGCAGCTTTAAGCTTCTTGCTGGTAATAAAATCGACGAAGTTGTATGATCTCAGCAGGAATACATGTATGCATAGCATAAGTGACCGGGAAACAAAAAATTGTAAAGCGAAAACTATTTTTTGAACACAGGCATTTTTCGATTCGTAAAAGTTCTCTTTGAACAGAGCATATTTTCAGATGTCATTTAGTAAATTGGTCTTTGCTGAAAAACTACTTATAAGGCTGGTATCCCTACCAAATACCAGCTGTTCATCAGATAAAAATTAGACAAATTATACAAAGTTTTTCTTAACAGTATTGTCTATTGCAAACTAGCCCATCACGTCTGCAAATGCATGCTTGCTTAGGATTACAAAGGCAAACGTCAACACCGCTGATTTAGAAGACTTCTCATTGTTTGTCCCCTTTCTCTTAGTGAGGCAATCGATTATCGACGTCCAGACCTGTTAAATTGCTCAAATCTGTAGAGCATAATACGACGAGTAAGCTAAGATTTGTTGGACACACAACCGCCTGAGGCTAAATTATTCAGTGCCTCGGGAGATTACCACCAATTACTGCACTGCATCTTTAAATTACTGCTTTAAACTGCATCCAGCGCTAATGGAGGCCACAGGGCACACATGCACACACACACATACTACAACACACACACACACTCACGCACACACACACACACACACACACACACACACACACACACACGGATACACACACACGGATACACACACACACACACACACACACACACACACACACACACACACACACACACACACACACACACACACACACACACACACACACAAACACTTGGCCATGCTCGGGTTGCCGAAGCTATGGCAAGCCCACAGCTCGTGGCGTTCCAGGCATGTGGCTCAGTAGTTAGGCTCTCTGTTCGTCGAACGCAGAATGCTTAATCATGGCAGTTTGGCATGCCTGCCATCCAGCCAACCACCTCTACTACAAGCACACGCATTCATTAACTTGCTGCGCATTAGCTGGGGTAGGAGAATGGACAGCAGAAGGCTTTAACCAGAGCACTAAAAAAAATAATACCTGATTTAACAGCCTCTTTTTATAGCGACATAATAGTAGTTTGCAATACTACTATTATTATTATTTATCACATTTGAAATAGTAACCTCAAAGCACTCAATATCTTGCTAGACACTTTACATTTTGCTGCAAAGAAAGCAGGATCAAATGGTTAGTGGTAGCATTGCTAATAATACTAATGGTAACTAAAAATAATACACATGACAAAGCTCCCTCAGAGAAGTCAATCTCATTCCAGGAACTTTACATTTGCTGCAAAGGAAACAAGATTAAAATGGTGAACGGTATCATGCTTGATAAACAAGATGAATTACATGGTTAGGGGTGACATGCACAGGGGTCAGCATGCAAGTGTGGTTAGTGGCATCATGCAACAGTATGTCAGCATGCGTAGGCACATAAACAACGAATTATCAAGACCCACTGAAACGCTGTCATAAATAGATGAACCCAGTAATCAACAAAAAGAACGTGGTTAGGGGTGACAAGGTCAGCAATGCAAGTTTTTTGTTAGTGGCAGCATGCTACTATGTCAGCAGGCATAAGCACACAAAGGTCTCAATCAAAGGGCTCACTAAATGCTGAGATGAATATATGTGTTTTAGTTTGCTTTGCAAATGTGATCAAGACAAGAGACGCCATTTTAAACTTTAAAGGCACTTTAAAGTGGATGAGTTGCTTGAACGGGAGCGAGTGCAGGTCGGCAAGAAGTGGTGAGATGAAGCAACTGCAAAGCTCACGACAGACAAGCCTAGCTTCAGAAGAACCTTAAAGGCTATTGCCCCAGCTTTTCTAAAGCAATAAAGGATCTCCCACCGAAGGATTCGAACTCACGACCTCTTGATCAATGTTCCATGGAGGTCGTGAAATCCCACTGCCTTACTAGCACTCCAGAATTTTAAAAAATCCCTACCTTAAACGATGCAAAACTTGTTATCGTTGCTAAGGTTAACGGCAGACGGCGGGTGGATCACAATGATTTGTAAATCGAATCGGACATTAGGTGAAGTTTGAAGAATTTTGAATAAAAAATTTGGAGTTTTGTATTCGAGAAGATACTGCACCTCGATCTTTTTTGCTTTCAATGCAGACTAAACTGAATACTTTTAGTTCGGCAAAAGAATGAGTGGAAGGGCTGAGTCCAATTGTGCCACAAAGGCATATGCAATAAAATCACAACACAAAAATGCATGCATGAGACAATTTCAATCAAGGACTAATTGCTCCTCTAAGCTGCGTTAAAAACGTCAGACATCCGCTATACCCTATGAAGCCTCAGGATTTCGTTGCACAAACTTCACAAGCCACGTGAGGATTTAAGAACTTCCTCTCTTGTGGAGGTGCCAATCTGGTGTAAGACATGGCATCCCATAACATCCTTTAAAGACTATTAGGCTCGCGAATGATAATTAAAGGGAACAACACTTAGCCAAATCAATAGTGCACATTCGCAACCGATTGAAATCGTAAACTAGTTAGTAGATGTACTAATCTTATGTTTTACAACTACCCCCTGTCAAAATCTCATTACAGGTACTTTAAAACTCACTGCAGACACAAATTTAACAAGGGTTGTAAAATCCAAAGTGTTATTAGCAGACGTATCATGCAATGTACAAAGTAACATGCTTAGGCCCGCATATGAAGGCACACAAAAAACGTTTAAGACCACTGATTAGTAGAAACCCTAGTAATTAGTAGGGCACAGATATGCAGACAAAGCACATATGAGCACAATCGTTTGACTGGGGTACAGATAATGTTGAGGAGAACTGAAGGCATGGTCACTAAAGTATTTCATTTAAGAGCGATGAGTTAAAAGCCGACCGAAAGGCAAGGGTGCTGAAATAGTAAACTGCTGCAACCAACGAGGTCGGATAGGAAGGCTGGTGCCAGTGAGTGGAGCAACCTGTAAGATCGAGAGAAGATCTTGAAGTCAATTCAACCCTTGATAAGGAGCCATTAAAGCTAAGATACCATTGGTGTAACTCAGCACCTATGGTACAATGTGCAGTTGACAACAGACCACCAGAGCTGCTGAGTTTCAAAGCCAGAAGATTAGCGAGGGTGGGGCAGAGGAGTCCAAAATAAAGGGGTTGCTCTCATGCAGAGACAGGATTGTCTCAAAATTGTTAACTTGTGTGACTGACGAACTCTTGTCTATGTGGGCTTAAGACTTTGGCAATGTGCCTCAGCTGAAAGTAGGCTGGTGCAACGACTGTGGGAGGAGCAACGTGCTCATCTACTGAGAAATCGTTGTGAAGCAGCATCTGCAGATTTATGGGTAGCTGTCATTCGAGTCAGCGACCAATCTTAAGGGTCTTTCGACTCAAGAACCAACTGAGGAGCAAAAAATCGACCGCTCCGCCTCCTCAACGCTCAAACTGCCATCACCCTTCAGCTCGTCAGCACGTGACTTGCGCCAAGATTGAGAGTGCTCAGGCAAGGAATACAGTGTATGCCACGGACGGTAATATGGTGGCATCAGAGTACTACTGAAAATATGAGACAGCAATAATTAATGCAATTGCCGGTCTCTCCCCTAATTTCATGGGATGATCAAACCGAACTTATCTAATGTCACTTGAAATCACATATTAAGCTGTTTTAAGTAATACATGCTAGCAGGCAGATAAATGTCTATTGCAATCATCTGCATACCAAAATCAGATTACATAATAAACAAAATCTCTTACAGAGAATCGTTGGCAATCACGGTTTCCGCTTTCACGTAGAGATCAAACTTGTTGAAGATTCATGCCAAATGTGTTTCCATACATCGGCTCATTTGCAGTTCATTGTGATTTCTTCAGTTGATACAAGCTATCAAGCAAAGCAAATCTGACAACTCAAACATTTTGTTTTTGCAGTGACCAGGGCTGTAAATATATTATCACGAACTTGTTCAGTGAGGCAGCCACCAGCATGACATTCATTCAAGGAAAAATTTGCAGCAAGGTAACTCAATATAAGAAACCGGTACTGTATAGCTTCAAGTGCAGCATAATCACAGCCAATGCACTCTGACTGCCTAGCGTCAACAGAGCAATACAGGATTCGAGGCGTGTGAGGTAAAAGCTCAGTGAGCAAAATAACCCATATCGCTGAGCAATCACCTATGCAGCCTGGGAGAGGTTCGACTGACTAAGGCGCCCTGGTGAATGTTAGTAGGATCTTCCAATTGTTAGCTAGGATCTTCCAATACATCAAGGCTTTTTAAAAACATGCCCTCTAAGAAATAGGCAGATTTGAAAGACTTCGGAGTCACCCCATAATCCCGAAGCACTACAAACGGAATTATTGGTGAACGATTGTTTATGAGACTGAAGACCGCAGAACCTTTGACACGAAATGCGCTTGATGGGGACCAAGTGCAGGTCATTGGTAAGTGGTGCAACGTGTTGATCAGAACGATCGAGACAGATCTGCCTAGCTGCTGAGCATTGCACAAAACTGTTAGTTGCCCTACGACACTGGACGAAAAGAAGGTGACTAGTGATTACAAAAGTCACGAAAGGATGTCAAAACTACATGGCAAAACCTCGTATCCCTATCTAAGCATTGCTCGGCTTTTTTACAATGTTACAGACTCAATTAAGAAAGCTGATCGGCTCAGGACATCTCGTAAAAGGTAACTCGCCAACAGGGCACCAGAGTTGACTGAGTTATGGTAGGTATGTTGTTATGGCACCATTTGAGGTCGTGTATTCTCAGTTTGAGTACACTAGGCTTTACCCAAAACTTAAGTAGGCTGGGTGTTATATCGTCATTCAGCAGCAAACCATATTAGATGCAATGGGTGATATTCGCTCCAGCTGTTTGCCATACTAGTTCAGCAATCTTTTACAATGTTCAAAAACAAAGACTGCGGGGATCCTGGCTGTTAGATAGAAACATGACCGCATGGCACCGGACGCATTTTGATATGATTTTCTCCTAAACAGACTATGTCTTTTCAATTTATTGGGATACACAAACGACTATTGAAAACATATCAGACATGATTGGCAATTTCATAACAGCGGCTTTCTCTAGTCACCATAGATAGCTGTACATTAAATCTGGCTGGCTACCTCAATATCAATTAATCAAGCTCAAGTACAGGAATTCAATTTTAGTGTTTACAGACAGTGTGGTGTTTTGCAGACATTCAGATTAGCTCTGGAACTTATTGGAAAGGCAGTCCCAGTCTGCAAGCTAAAATTAATCATGTACCCCCCCATACAAAATGCATCTCGAATGGTTTGGTAGCAGAAAGAATCTCAGCAGCTGCCAGTGACCGTTAACAGACTCGAGCTTTGGTGGTAAACTCAGATGAATAATGTCGCTACTGGATCTGCTGCGACGTTTAGTTTCCTTTCAAAAAAGTTACTTAGTTGCACCCACAACAAAATTGCCATGGTAAAGTAGCCAACTCATGCTAAATATGGGGCAAGCGTTCTCACGAACAGAATGATAGCAAGTGTTTTAGTGTATTTGGGCAGGCACGTATTGTGTCAAGTGCGAATCCCTGAGCATACCTACTGGTCACTGCACAACGTAGGGAGGACAACATACTGCAAAGGTTCAGCGAGCAAATGGCAAACCTATTATTAAAAACACTTTTCAACCAATTACGATTATAATTAATATAACGTCAGGCTAATTGTGTTGAGTGGTTAAAAAAGCAGCTACCCAAAAGTAGCCTGCCGTGCATTTCAGAGGAACCTCGGTCACTAGCTAAGAAGCAGCCAGCTGTGTCGCTAGCTCTTACGGAAATGTCTGGCCTGATCTGACTAGTCAGCCAGGCTGTTCCCTCGCGGCACCATAGTGACTCACGTCCATAAGGTGATTAAAGGCAGTAAGCAAAAGATATAACTGCAGTTAACGTTTCTCGATGGCAAAGACGGGTGGCATAAAGTTTTGTACAACTCTGGTACCCAAAACTGTCGGTGTACTTGTTTACGAATTTATCAAATAAAATTAGCGTTTGATAAGATTTATTTTGCCACTCAGTCTTAGTAATCTTTGTATCATACCGATTTACTCCAGTGTTTCTATTTTCAATCATTTGCAGTGAGATTACCAATAATAATAACATATTCATATCTATATCGCCCCAAGAGAAACTAATCTCTATTCAGGCGCTTCACATATGCCTCGGGGCTCGAGCTCACGAGCTCAGTCAGAGACTTGGTCTGGGCGTCGCACATTAACCACTAGACCAAACCATCTCGGCAGAGGTTGCTCAGTGACAGCTGCTGCAGCAGCTATAGTACTGTGCAATATACTTTTATGATTCAGCAAGCATACATCATACGAGTCTATGGAGGAGACATGCATTAGAGATGTGGTCATGGTACGACCACTAAACATTCAGCCCTCTAAAGTCGTACAATGTATGTAGACACGCAACTTCTGTGATCATGCTTGTTATCCCAAATCAACTTTGCGGGCCTCTCTGAATTACTGACTTACGAAATATTGCAAAGTACGACTATTAAAGCAAGAAGAGACTGCTACGGATAGGCACTGCATCGTGTAAAACATATTTAAAAGGGATATGATCACAACGAATCGAGAGTGGCTTAGAGGGGTAGCCAAACCAAGTTAATACATGTATCCCTGATATCCTAGTGGGCTAATACATTATCTTACGTCACTACCTTATGAGGGAGGAGCCAGGTATGCAGACTCAACAGAAGGAGAATCGGTCTTAAGTTTTTATTTCCTTGTTGGTCCAGCAGACCAATCAAAGCTGGGGGAGGGGGTCGGGCACATACACCCAACTTGCCAAAATTACAACGGCTAAAGTTCGTGGGCTCGAGTATTATTGAGGCGTTCACAGCAAGTCCTTGAATATGGACCGCTTTTATAGGTGTGGTGATCAATTTTTCAGCCTCAATCTCCCAACAAACCCGTCACGGCTTGAGTTACTTAGAACTATACACCTCACCACCTTAACGGCACACTTAACTTGGTACTGCTCCCTTTCACATAAAAAATCTTGTTTCTAAATGCTTATCTCCTTTTTATTTATTCTTCTAATAGTACTCTACAATAATGTCTGCAGCAGCGAACTCATAATCTCTGCCGGTGTTGGCTCAGCTTCTTTCCATGGAAACCCTCTTTCATACTAGCCTCCGGGATTAGAGCATGAGCTGTGGACCAGAAAAAAGTCGCCAGACAAATCTGTCGCGTGGGCTGGTCTAAATCCATCGAGTAGACATTCAGACTACAAGAATAAGTCGGCGGCTGTCAAGAGGAAGGTCTGCCGTGTAAACTCAGCTTTAACGACATAAGTGGCCGAAAGTCCGAAACTTGCTTGGGCTATGGTTTTATCTTTTAAGCCTCAGCTAAACAAATAGTCATCTGTTGCTATCTGCTTTTCCTTTGGCACAGTAAAACTAGCCATTTGTTGTTGTACCAGTGAGCTTTTGCATGACTACAAGTGCCTCGCAGTTGCTACATCACACCACTTCTCGCCGACCTGCACTGACTACCATTCAAGCAAAAGGATTGACTTCGAGGTTTTGTCGCTCACTTTTTAGGTCACTTCATTCTTTCTTTGGCTCCAGCCTATCTCTTAGATATACTCCCCCCCATCAGGCCAACCATCGTACAACCTGCTTTTCGGAATCCAACAGTCTACTAATACCTCGTACAAACCTCAAATCCTTTGGAGACCTAGCATTAGTTCGTATGCTCCCAAAGCCTGAAACTCCCTCTCGACCTGCATCAGAATGTCCCCTGACCTTACCACATCTAAAAAGAATTAAAAAAAAACCAACTATTTAGGACAGCATTTAGTAGGTCCCTCTGATTTGTCCTTGATGTGCTTATGCATGCTGACACTGTGCATGCTGCCACTAACCACACTTGCATGCAGACTCTGTGCATGTTACCCCTAACTATTTTATTCAAGTTGTTTATCAAGCATGATACTACTCACCATTCAAGCGTGTTTCCATTTGCAGCAAATGTAAAACGCTTGGAAAGAGATTTGAGTTATCTGAGGGTGCTTTATAAAGTGTATCAGTATTACTATTATTCACTACAAATGACTAGCTAGAAAACTAACTAACCAAGTGGCCATGCGTGTCTTTAGGTTCGCTTCAGAATGCTGGCCTAATAATGACACTTGTTTGCTTTCGCAAGGTAGATAGAGTGGGGATCCCTAGTCTTTGATTAATGAGTCTTTAGCAGTTAGTTATTAAGCACCTGGATCAAGTTATAAATCAAGTTTTCTTAGATGCATGTTAGATGTTATAAATCAAGTTTTGCCTTAGCAGCTATACAGAAGAACTATCATAAATCTAATTTATTATTTCTTGCTATAATTATTAAGAGAAGGGCTTGCTCGAGCCTAAATAAGCCACACGGGTGGAGACTAGGTCATGTTGGAATAAAGAGATACCTCAGCTCTAATGCATCAACAGAGAGTCTCATAGTTTTAACTTAAAAAGCTATTTTCCAGTGAAAAACGAAAGCACCTCAATTTTCAAAAATATACCTTTAAATGGAAAAATGCTTTATTGTTTGCATGCCGTAAGCTTGTTCCTTGGGTAGTGCACCACCTAAAATTCTGCAACTGTAAATAAAAAACGTTGTTCCCCGTCCAGATGAGTGGAATTGACTAAGCCTCGTGGTAATCAGACTACAGCAAACAGAATTTTTATAATTGCTCACGAGTTTAAAATTGCCCAGGAAAATACTGGAACACCTAGAACACCGATCTAAACAAACCCGTGAGTCCTAAACATGCATAAAGTAGTCACCACATGAGTCACGCTAAAATATAAAATAAGTTAAATGTAATTAATTGCATAGCGCAGTAAGAGAACTTGATCTCTATTCGGCTGCTTCACATATGCCTCGGGACTCGAGTTCACGACCTCGACCAGATCCTTGTCGGGGCATGCACAAAACCACTGGGCCAAGGATATTGATCTTTAGAATGAGACTAACTGCGAAATCAGTGAGCACACAAACGCACTGACTGCTGAGGTCTTGATCGGTGCTTGATTGCACGAACATAGTACAGTGAAAAAAACTTTTAGGTGTTGCGCCTAAAGAAATCTCACCTTCTATAGAAACCACGACAGCAACCACAATGGCAATCACCACTATGATGCCACCGACTGTTCCTCCAATGATAGCTGCGTTTGAGCCAGGGCTTGGAGATACTTCTTCCGTTGAAAAACGAATGAAGCAAAGAAAAAGATTTTAATAAGAAGACACAACTCGATGCTCGTACATGCTGCTATGTATGGCATCGAAATCATAGACAAAACCATGTGATACAGGCATTAATAGGTTCAAAGCATTGAGCATTACTCAGACATTGCGTGGTTAAGCAACGGCCCAAGTATAGAGGAAAAAAGTACACGACTTACACAAAAAATCAACTAGATAAAAATTAGCTAGACTAGGTCACAGTCGAAGAGAAGATTTTCGAGTGATTCTGTAGGAAAAATGCAACATTTCAGCTGCTATCATCATTGCTACTTAACTTTAACGGCTGCAAACAAGGGTTACACACAGTCGGTCTACTACGAAAGCAAGAGCCAACCAAGTGTATTAGCTTTGATCTCATTTTCAAAACTCTAGCATTCAAAGGTTGTATTTGATATCATTCATGAAATAAAATCTCCCAAGAGGATTCCCAAGAAAATGAGTCTTGCTACTAGTTCAAGCCTACCCCTACCTTACGAAGTCGGGAATAATATCGCTAACTTGTCCAGCCATTTCTAGTTACAAGCAATCAAAGTCCAACCACAGCTAGCTGTTAGTCTTCTACAAATATTATCACATGTGTTTTTATCGTATACCTTCACGGAAGTAAACTAGTTGGGGCTCTCCTGCTTGGTGCTTCAACTTTGGTTACTATCGACTGGTTCAGGCACATAAGCATATGTATTGGAAGCTTACAGAAGATCAGCACGTATGTAATTATGCAATCTAAGCACTGGCATATAGAAGATCTGCACATCTGTAATTAGACAAGCTAAATGCCGTTACGTGATTGCTTTCCATCAGCATTGGCTGTGCTGCCTATTAGTCGACTTGCATGGTCGGTTGCATGATAACTTATAAAATCGCTTGAAACATAGATAATATAGAGAATATATATATATATATAGACAGTCTATCTATATGTATATATATATATATATATATATATATATATATATATATATATATATATATATATATATATATATATATGATAGATATATATATATATATATATATAGCACCCTCAGAAAACTCTCTCTCATTCTAGGCACTTTACACTTGCTGCAAAGGAAGCAGATAGCACAAGATAAAAAACACGCAGACATTACATTTCTCATCCGAACACCCTCACATAACATAGGCACAACCGTGCCAATTAAAACTTACCTAACCCGGAATTTCATTAAAGCTTGTGTGGAAGCACCCCAGTGTGAATCATGAAAGCCCACTCTCAAAGCTGAGGTTTAGCACAATCATTCCTCACTTGTTGCTAATTGCAAAACAGTGCTACGAGTAGACAGCATTCGTGACCACACAAGCTCGAAGCCGGTGGGATTGACCAGGCACTTCATACATGCCAGCCACAAGTGGTAACAAAACGCTTATAACACATGGTAGTTGGTCACTTCATTCTATGGCTCCAGCTATCTGTCAGATATACTACCCCATCAGGCTAAGCATCGTACCACCCGCTTTTCGGAATCCAACAGTCTAGAAATACCTCCCAAAGCCTGGAACTCTCTCCCGACCTGCGTCAGAACATCCCCTGACCTGACCACATTTAAAAGGAACCTAAAAACACACCTATTTAGGACAGCATTCAGTGGGTCCCTGTGATTCGTCCTTGATGTGCTTATGCGTGCTCACACTGTGCATGCTGCCACTAACCACATTTGCATGCTGACCCTGTGCATGTCACCCCTAACCATATTATTCATTTCGTTTGTTTTTTTTTTTTTTTTTTTACTTACCTTTCAATTGCATTTCACTTTACAGCAAATGTAAAGCGCCTAGAGAGAGATTAAGTTCTCTGAGGGCGCTTTATCAAGTGAATTATTATTATTATTATTATTATTAGTTGGCGTCACCTAAGCCTGCCAGTCTGGCATTTTTCAAGCTCGGTACTTCACACAAGTGAAACGATGGCTAACTAAAGTCCCAGAAAAGGCTGCCAGTAGACTATCAGGGCAGGCAAGCCTGGAGGTTGCGAAAAAATGCCCTCGATTAAGAAAACTAGAGGCCGCCGAAGGGCATCAGAAAGACGTCGAAGCGGCTGCAGAGAAGCTGCCACAGCATCTGGGAAATGCGTGCTCAGCCGAAGGCCTACTGCAAGAGCTGGTCTGTGGAATGACAGGGCGAACACGCCCCTCTTTCTGGCTGATGGGGCTGGCTTCTGTGCTCAGCCCACTGCTACGCCTCTCGAACATCCCAGCTCAGCTCGCGGCATGCTTGGTACGAGCCGGTCCAGCCAGACGGTACCAGGATTTATTAATGCTGGTGGATGAAGTAAGACATTTAAGGAGGAGGTGGTTGAGGCATGGCAGCAGTGTCACTACAAACGGCTGGAGTGAGGGATTTGCTGCAAGTATTCGGTGCTGCTGCTGGGCTCTCTTCACCTGTCACCCATCAGCACTTGTCGAACGCTTAGAATTGATAAATAAAAAAGTTGAAATGTATTTCATGGAGTCAGATGGACAGAAATAAAATTAATTTGCAAAGCGACCTAAGAGAACCTAATCTATATTCAGCTGCTTCACGTATGCCAGGGGGCTCGAGCCAACGACCTCGGCCAAGATCTTGGTCGGGCGAGCACCTTAACCACTGAGCCAAGCCAGCACGGCACTTATCTTTCTAAAACACTGTACATTTGCTGCAAAGAAAGCGTGAACGAATGGCTAGTGGGAGCATGCTAAATGAAAACTAGCGTAACATGGTTAAAGGTAACATGTCCAGGATCAGAATGCAAATATGGTTATCGGCAACATGCCCAGTGTCGGCACGTATAAGCACACACACGACGAATAACCTAGTACCACTAAATAAAAAGACATTTAACTCTACTAGCTAATTTAATAACCCCTTTTTGAGCATTAGAGCCTTAAAGGGTATCACAGCTACTTGCAATTTAATTCAATGCAAGACAATGCAATGCAAACACAGTATCGCCCATTGCAGGATTAGAACCAACGATCTTGCAACCGAGGTCGTGAATTATGGGGCATCCACACTACAGGATTCCACAAACGTCTCGAGAAAACATACAATTCACACACGGAAGACCCACTAATCTGCCAGTTTTTGAAGCCGTTGCACAAAGTGTTCATTAATCCACGATCTATTTAGAAAGCTAATCAAGAGATGCTCTAATTCGAGTAGGCAGCAATTTTGTGAAGGGTTTAACATGGACCGATACATTATTAACAGATATGCTAAATGTAATTCCTTTCAGTGCAGCACGGTGGAATCTCTTGCTTCGCAGCTTCGTTACCATAGCATTTTGTGGTTTGCTCACAATGGAAGCACGACTCGAATAAATAATGGCGCTCCATTGGCACGAGGCAACTTAGTCACGATTTATGATTAGCATGCCAAGATTAAGAGCAGAGGGATCTGAAGAGACCCTAGAGATAGGCCACTCAGTAGTCGGTCTTTCAACTTTAGACTGACTGCCAACTGCTGCATGTGCGATAACTTATAACCCCAGCCTAAAAAGCTATGGACAAGCCGAGTGTTATCCTTATGTTGTTATAGCCTCAGAATTCCAGATTGTTCATCTAGCATCACTGTAATACGATATACCCATGAATCTAGGCATGCTGCTCAAAAAATGACCTGATTATAAAGATAAGCACATTGAACATCAGGTGTCTAATCGGCTTGCCTTTAGCTGAAGCAGCCCATTGCCAACTAAGGAACCTGACTATACAAGAGAAACGAAGGGCTCAACACTTTCTCGAATGTGTGGACATCGGCCTTCTTGAATACTGCTAGGCACTATAACTCAAGACTGCCATCACTTTATGTTGCCCACTATCGTCTGACGACAGTGCGCACAACGCAGCACAGCTCCTCTGGTCACTCGTCAAACCCCATAGCTGCCGAAGACTTCCAATTCTTCCGATGCCTAACTGTCGTCAAATGGAATGATCGAACCGTCCTTGCATACGCAAGCAAAATATCTGTGCTTAAATGTAATTCCAGGCATGTGCCCGCTTCCCAGCGGAAAAAATAATTAACGATATTGCTGAAGGTTTCTTGCAAGTTAGAGATATGCACAGGGCCAGCCTGCACGTAACCCTCCTCACCCTGGTAAATAGATGCCCAATCCACAAACAGTAGAATGTTTTTAATAGCAATGGCGAAGCCCCTCCACTCTTTGACTTCCAAATCACTATCACTTGCATGCATCAGCCTAACTACTGGCCACCCACATCTCCAGCCATTAGACTATAGCAGAAATCCTTGACAACTTAGTCACCAAGCTTGTTGTGCACTAAAAGTGAAAAATGAGGGTGACTAGGGCCTTCCGTTCGTTTGAATAGAATGGACCTATAAGCCACCCACTCACAGCTTCTGAATCATGACCCATTCCAGCCGGAAAGAGTGACGTTGCCCTTATTTAAATCGCACATTGACATGCATCTGATCTGATTCAGCTAAGCTTTCACACACGTCTTAGTAAACTTGCCCTCTATTGCATTCCTGACATACGTGGATAGCTATGATGCCATTTATTCAGTGCATGTTATTAGTAGCCCAGGGGTTCTACTAACCGATTTTCCCCGAGTGGCGTCGTGCATGCCTTTAGCATGCTGGTCTTAAGCTCGATAATTGTGTCGTTTCGACTGCTTGTCCAACAAATACGAACCGCCATGTGGGCCAAAACCATCAGTTATTGCAGTATTGCAAAGCACCAAGATTATATATTCAACTCTTTTTAGGGTGCTCACTAAGCAAACGACCGAAGAGGGATTACGATTATTACGTACTATTAGGATACATAGGCAATACGTATATACCAAATGATACTAAGGCAACATCTTGGCTAGGATCCCAAGGTAAACAGAAAAACTCATCTAACCTGCGAAATATGCAAGGAATGGTGCAAGAAAAATGATCTAAAGGGCTTAAATGTATCCCAAGGCACGTGCCACTTTTTAGCTAATCAATATATAATAATAAAACAATAACAAAATAATACATTTGAGAATAGCACAATCAGAGAATCTTTCAAGACGCATGCATATCTGCTGCATAAGAAGAGCGCGATCGCAGATGGTTAGTGATCGCATGCTCAAATAAACAACAAAAGAAGCAACACGATGTATAGGCAAACAGTTAGCATTCCAAAAAGCTGGTGGAACTATGCTTGAATCATGGTGGGATAGTTGATCTGGTAAGTAGGACGGGAGCCAAAGAAATAAGTGACCTACAAAGTGAGTGACAAAAACACTTTGAAGTCGGTGCTGTGCCCTCGACTGAGGAGCCAGTGCACGTCGGCGAGAAGTGGTAGAAATGAGGCACTGCCAAGCTCACGACAGACAAGCCTAGCTGCTGAGTTTTGCAGCAGCTGTGAGCCACCTGATTGCACAGGCCATTAGACCAGAGCCAGCAGTGATTTACAGAAGTCGAAGATTAGAGGGAGTCCCAAATGCATGCAAATGCAAATAAACAAAAATGTTGCTGCAGCTTCTTGCAGGATTTGAGATATGCAGTGTCAGCGTTAAAAAACCATGCCCTCACCCTAAGGTACACAGATGCTAATCTTAAACATTGGAATGCTTATGCATTGATGAAATCAGCACATGGCTGGCAGGAAATTTTCTAAAGACTAAACGATGATAACCCTAACGATACTCACTTCTTGCCAACATGCACTGGCTACCAGTCAAGCAATGGATTGACTTCAAGGTTTCGTCGCTCACTTTTAGGTAACTGCATTCTTTGGCTCCAGCCTATCTCTCAGGTCTACTCCCCCACCAGGCCAAGCATCGTACCACCCACTTTTCATAATCCATCAGTCTACCAATACCTTGTACGAACCTAAATGCCTATGCAGACCGTGCATTTAGTTCGAATGTTCCCAAAGCCTGGAACTCCCTCCCGACTTGCGACACAACATCCCATGACTTGACCACATTTAAAAAGAACTTAAAAACACATAAAGGACAGCATTGAGTGGGTGACTGTGATTTGTCATGTATGTGTTTGTGAGTGCTGACACTGTGCATGCTGCCACTAACTACATTTGCATGCTGACCCTGTGCATGTCACCCCTAACCATGTTATTGATGTTGTCTATTAAGCATGATATTACTCACGATTCAATTGCATTTCCCTTTGCAGCAAATGCAAAGCACCTAGAAAGAGATTGAGTTCTCTGAGGGGGCTTTATCAAGTGCGCTATTATTATAATTATTATTATTTATTCAAACAGGATGAGGAATACTACAAAAAAATGTATGCATAATACAATGCAATGAGTGCCAACAATTGTGTTCGCTTGGTCTCAGTAAGACTGCATGATGTAAAAAACATTCCAAACTTTTGGCACTTATTATTGCACAAAGAGACGTTGCCGAGGTTATCATTAGCATCTGCAACGTCATAAGCTCCAATGGGGATTTATACAAAAACGGTACTTGTTCAAAACAATCAGCTAGTCTCTCAACCTAAAAGTATGTAGTATATTAATATAAGTCACTTATAGAGCTACTTACGAGAACTTCTCATGTGCTTTACATAGGCTATGGGTGTCGATTTCATGACGTCGGCCAGACCATGGTCGGTCGAGCACCTTAACCACTCAGCCGAAACAGCTCGGCATTTAGCGATGCTATACGGTAAAATGGTCTCAATCATCGGTTCGCAGAAAGTGTGTAAGCAGAGAATCCACAAGGAATTGATGGCTAAGTAGGCACCTTCTCTTTGCCTGGAATTTTTCTCCCGAATCAATTTCCATGCTACATCGTGTAGCAAAACCTCTTTGGGGTTGGCTTGCTAATGAAATCAGAGAACGTCTACACTTTATGCAATACTTAGTCTTCTTGTGTACCTAAAGATGAATGTAGGCTAGCTGAATAAAGGTTAGACTGAGATTGGCATCAGTTTTCAGCTCGATGAGACGATAATGTCAGCTTAATGCCACAACAGACTTTTTACTGCCACACCATCTAAACATGTTTACGAGCAATGCATAAATTATAGACCATTAATGCATTCTAGTATTTAATAATTAGCAACATAGCCGGCTTTAGTCTGGAAGTCATAATGTTAAACCATTAGCAAGGCCAATTGGTGAGTCATCCTAATCAAAACCTACCAGCCCAACTGCAAGCTGGGAGTAATAAGTCGTACTGAAACAAAGAAACCATTGTATATCATCCTGGTGAGTAACTGTGCTACTTCTATTTAAGCCAATTTGCAGGAAAACTCTGGCCGAGCTACCTGGCAACCTGAACGATCGGGTACAAATTGTTACGAAATGAAACCAATGAGGCACAAGTCGCATAAGAATCCAATGCACAACTCAGGTCACGATAGCGCTCAGCTGATTTCTCTCAAGTTCGGAAAAAGTACTCACTCATGTGAACTATTTCAGCATAAGAGTCTACAGAGCCGTCACTTATTGTTGCGTTGACAACACAGTAGTAACTGGCACCCTGCACCAATCCACAAAGTCTGGTGCTAGAGCCGTTAGAGAAACTGCTCATGTGTGTGCCAAAGTCACACTGCAGCTACAAAAGATTGTAAAAAATTAGCTGAACACTTACATGCACTTTTCCTAAGAGCTTGCATGCATGCTGACCTTGTGCATGTCACCCCTAACCATGTTATTCATGCAGTTAATCAAGCATGATACCACTCACCATTCGATCGTGTTTCCTTTGCAGCAAATGTAAAGTGCCTATACAAAATTAGGTTGTCTGAGAGTGCGGTGTCAAGTGTATTAATTATAATAATATTATTATTATTAGTATAAGAGTTTCCTTAAAGAATGATATGCAGTCATTTTTTAGGTAACCACTGGAACAATCAATAGGCTGAAAGCGGACAACCTTCATGAATGCGAACACCACTGATGCTCTGTTACAGCAAAATATTTATGATGAAGGGTACCGGGTGGATTTAGATTTAACCCCTAAGCTACGAAGATTATCTAGACATTTCCAACTTATGGTCTCGCGGTCACAGTTATATGATACAAGTTGGCTGGCCTGCGATTGAGCATAGGTTTGCAGCCCATTTCAAATGAAAGCTTACACCGAATGCAAGGAGAGTAGAAATGTGTGCTCTAAACTGAGTCCAGTTAGATAGGATGTTGTAGCTGGAGCATTAGTCTATTGTCTAAGTCTAATTTCGATTCAGTGGATAGGATTGAACTCAGCGATTCGTTGGACTTAGTAAAGCTAAGCAGTAAACATTCTTTCAAAGGCTGCCGAGTGAGCAGTATGGCTTACTTGCTGTAGCAGAACCAAGTCTATTAAATGGTTGCCAGCACTAGCTTCTGAGGGTCAGAGACTCAGCAATTAGGAATTTAGGATCACGAAAAAATTATTAGTAGTCATAACAATAAAAACTTGTCGTTTGTATAATAACTAAAGAAAACACGGACTCTGAACAAGGCACTTTACAAACGACGAGTTGCAAGCACTGTATCAAGCAAACCAAAACAACCAAGTAGCTTGCTATCCACCCTAATCAAGAGAGAGTCAGCAGGAAATCAAATGTACAAAGCTCAAATCCTGAGAGCGTATTGTAGTGCTATTGAAGTTCCCTTCCTCTCCTGCTAGAAGCCTCATCGCACCACCTTCGATGCTTATCCGAACTTGACAGTATGTTTTAAGCACGCATGAGCATAATATTTTTCACGCCTGCACCAAGTGCAAGGGCTTCATATTCAGCTGCCAATAACTTGGTGAATTTACTTTCTTTGATAAAGAAAACTTGCATCTAGTAATCAAGTCATATAGTCACTGATTTGCCATAAGGACTGGGGGGGGGGGTTAATTCTTAAAGGGCTTTGGTCGGCAGCTGAGCTTTCTTTGCTACCGTTGCCATAATCCCGTGTTGGCTGAGCCTTCACCTCAATAAACGTCGACTGGTGATTAAGCCGGAACTAAGCTCGAGTATTTCGGCATGTAATCGAGTGGGTGCAAAACCAGCCTTCAGGCATTCAATTTTCAGTAGCTCATCATACGTCTAAGTAGAAGCCCTAGGTCATCCACATGCCTACTATTTATTGTCCCTGTCACGGAAATTTCCGAATACTGTCTCTGATAGCTTTCTGACCTAAACTCAGCTTTCGATGATCTCTTGGGCGCTAATCTTCCGAAGATAATAACGTCATAGCCCATAACGCCATAAGGCATTTACACAAAATCCACAACGTGGCTTCCCATTGCAAAAAGATCCTAGTACTGCAACACATGTCGAATCGGTCTGCTGGTTTCAGCCAACGTCACAGTGTATGTGCCCGATTTATACACTCGGATTTCCAGAGAAGAAGATGTTTCACTCTCTATTTGACGATTAAAGCCTGCAAATGTCACACAGCTGAAATTAGCCATATTTGCAGGTAAAACTAAAGATTTGCTCTGCTAGCAAGGTTTTTACCCATTACAATTATGTCAAAAATTAACGAGTGAGTAATAACTTCCAACCAGACACCAAAATCCGAAATTGCAACTGGCCGTCAGTAACATAGCCGTCCGGTTAACTAGGCCACATCAACAAATGTGCCAAATTCCTAATGTCCTCAGATTCGGAGCTCAAAATTCCTTGGGAACATTAAGCTATGAACCAAAACACTGCTTCATACTAGCTAAAGAACCACACAATATTTAGTTCAACTTACTATCAACTCACAGTAGTTCCTTTCACTACCAGCTGAATAATTGACCATAATACACGAGATAAAAGTTCGGCAAAACGTAATGGTTGACATTCAACCAAATTCCAAAATAGACTTTCGAGCAGTGCTCGAAAACGACAAGCTGGGTAGTTTTACGCAAACTATTGGGGTGTTTTATAATTCATTTGTATAGCGCCCCAAGAGAACTTAATCTCTATTCAGGCGCTTCACATGTGCCTCGGGGCTCGAGCCAGCGACCTCAGACAGACCTTGGTCGGGGCATGCACCTTAACCGCTGGACCAAGCCAGCTCACCAGACCTAAGAAACCCTGGCTTGGATTACTATATAACTCCCTAAGCTCAGGGAAGCAAGTTTTGTGGTCGTAGTTCTCAATCTTCGTTTTCTCTACAGCTCACTAGAAGTTCCTAACTTCAGGACTCGGCAGAAACATTAATTGACCATTTCATAAACTTGTTTTAAAATGGAAGCACTTGCAAAACTGAGAGTAAATACATACTCACTATGCAAGAAGCAAAAGTGTTTTGGCATTAAACCATATCAGATTCAAATCAATATAGGCAATATAAAATGCTGATACTATCTTGAATTCGACGGCAGCACTCGCATTGAATAGCTTGCGATCAGAATCTGAACAAGTTCCTCAAGGAAGTGCAAAAATAACAATTGCAATTTACCAGCATTGCTCCATTCTTAGATCTCTGCCCAAGGTTACAAATGCCCAATGTCCCATACTGGCTAAACACTAGTTACTAGCTGAATCTCAAGCTCTGACTGAGGAGTTTTCTAGCCGACTGTAAGTGACCGATTGCATACTCAGAAAACATGCAAGGACATAGTTGAAGAAGTAAGGACAGGATTACAAAATATCTGAAAAACTGGGCAACGGTATCGGTGTCTCTGCTTACTGTAATTTGCACAATACCATAGAGCCTAACGTAGGTAGACTGAATGCCTTACTGATATGGTCATCCACTGAAATTTCAAGTTTTCAAGGAACTATAAGGCTACCTGACATAGCTTCACGGTATATGCTGGTTAAAGAACTATATGGGGGTAATGATGGTATATGCACAGGCATTATGCTAGTTAGCCAGTGGTATTGCCTTCGCAGTGATGGGAAAGTCAAATTTAATGATCAATATTTCTTTACGGTCTACAATACCTGCTAGATATATATCCGGACATGCATGCAAATCTGCACACAATGACTATTCCCAAATCATTCTCGCTTAAAGTGGATTCACTATACTTAGCTGTCCCAAAGTTTTGAAGTCCATATCCGTGGCTGCTTTGGCGACAGATAAACAAATCTAGGTGTTACTGATAGAGCAGGCAGGATGAGCAAGATACTTCGTTCAGTCACGACAACGGCAGGCAGCACAGAATGCACAGGTCACCGACGGCAGAACTTCTGCCTCACATGCCCAGTGGCTTTAGTTGAGCAACTGGCCGCGAACACCATTAGTCATTTACCTCAATGCCAACTAAATGAGGTGCATTAGGAACACTTGAGTTGATTACCAGTAAACAAAATGCCAGCAAACGGCAGCTTGAAATAAAGTGCCAGTTTTCGAAGTAGAAGGAATTAAATCTCTTCGTGTAATGCAAATGCAACAGCTTTCATTCTCAGCAAGAGTAGGCACACAGACGACATATCGCTTGGACCTATCGAGGAGAACTACAAATCGGGTTACGAGCCAGATTCAGATATCCCACCACTAGTTACAAGCACACAGACGAAAAATCCCATAGACCTATCAATTTACAGTGGTTCTTGGACTTACGAGTATCCCAAGGTTTTATTTCAGAGATACGAGCTGTCGGCTAATGTTTTGCTTTGAGTTGAGAGCTGAAATTCGGGTTACGAGCCAGCGTCAGATACACCACTACTAATTACTGCAGCAAACGTCAAAGTGAATGCTGCAACATCTGTCCAGCATCCGGTGCCACAATCGCTTACTTTAAGTGGTTGCAATGGAATTGTTCGCGTGTATACAAGTGCGAGTTGGCGTGCTAGCAAAGCAAGCCAGAGGGTGGAGGGAGGAACTGCTTGTGGTTACTCAAGCCATTAAGGGTAGAACATACTTTTCACTACAAGATGCTGCCGACGATCCCGGTGCGAAGTTAAGTGCAGGCCTGGCGATTTGCACCCTGCACATGAAAGAGAAGAAAGCTTGGCAAAAAGGGCAAAATCAGCTAATATGATTCAGGTATTCATTTCAATCTTGCTCCTGAAACTCCGTCAGCGTTTTTAAGTCGTCTGGTCTCCAAAGTAATGTTGTATCTTACAATTCTTAAATCCGATTTATTGAAGTAAATTCTGTTGTGGTGTTTTTAAACCATATGTTTTATTTAGAAGTACATTTTTTTAATAAATAACCGAAAGCAATAGTGTTTTTGTGGGCCCAGGAAGGATTAATGACATTTTCACTCATTTCAATGTGGAAAATTGATTGTGCATAAGAGTATAGTGAGTTACGAGCTCAGTCACCGAACGAATTAAACTTCTAAGGTAAGATATCACTATACTTACTAAAATAGAGACAGGCTCCTCACAGTCCTGGGTAGATGAGCTCTCTATTACATTGATACAAGAGTCATCATTTTGCAGGTGATCTAAACATAAGAAATGGAATTAGCAGCACTATCTTGTTTTAAAAGGCTGTCACTCTAGCACTTGTTTCAGTAGAAGATAGTCACCACTGCTCGCACTCAAAATAATGTAAGTTGTACAAGCTTGATGCATCAGCAGTTTTGCATGCCAGCGAGCTTTGGAGATGGCCTGATAGCATGACGAGCCCCCATTACGATCTCTTGCTAGAATGATTGGGAAGATTTATTCTTTACATAATTTGTCTCTCATAAGGCAGCATATCTCAAAAGTGATTGGGCCAGGCTTCTTCGACAGGATCTACGGGTACCCAATTGTGCTTGCTATTTATATAATCCGTGAGGCAAACATTCATCAATCGTAGGATATATATTTAGTGAAGGCTAATAATGTGACACATAATTCATCATTTTTTCCCAAGTATGAAGGCGATGATAAATGGTATACCCCCTTTGAAGGCCCATAACTAGCTCCTCGGGTATTTAATTACTTTATGTAGACAAAAACGGAATGCGGGCCATTGGCATGCGACTACTATCAATGAAGCTCTATAAATTTTGACTGCCCATCGGCAAGCCCCTAATGCCACCATTGGAATTATCCAAAAATCTTAATATTTTTGAACCTCTGTCTCTAGCATTATTGCGAATGCAACCTCTGATTGGCCCACTAGCTTACCAATATTGGTACTATAAGGAATTATCTGAAGTATTGAGCGACAAAAATTTACGATGGACGTTAACGTTTGATTTAAGTCATGGCTATTGGCTGGCAACGACATTATACTTACAGCTAATGCAGCACAAGGTTAGGCTCATTTTCTCTCAGCTGCAGAAAACAATGACTGCAAGCTAACCAGATTTCTAGGATCTAAAAGATCCCACAGGCTATCTATTCTAGTCTTATCCAGCAAGGAGGCTGAATTGGTCTATCCGGTGATGAGCTGTTTTGATATAAATTCTTTACCAGAGAAGGTTGAGATGGCATGCAATTACCATGCCTTTACGTCAGGTTTAAACACAGATCATGTCACTGAAGCCCAACGACCCAACAACTTAAGCCCAATGACTTGAGCTCAATCAATCACAGCCATGCCCACTTAACACGAACCACAATGGCAAAGCCTAAACCAAAGATAAACCCAGACCCGAAAAACAAAACCATGGGTACTGCCTCATCAATGGCTTGTTATCATAAACCTTCTAATTGTAAGCATTTTAGCACTTGTCAGCCTTTGCAACCATAGGAGGCTTAAATGTGATTCAGGGTAGCTGGAACTGTGATTCGTGATAGTTGATAGTGAAATTCGTGATAGCTGAAATTTGAGAAAACGGGAAATTGCTAAACAAACTAAAAAATTCTATAACTGAACCAGGCTGAATGTGCAAGTTATGTAGCTAAGTCTTGCCAAGACGATGCAAGATAAGAAAGTAGACCAGTGGTGGACGGTACAGTGCAGCCATGAGGCCTTAGCAAAAAACATCACGAATTGAAAATTCTGATTAAGTTTAGTGCTATAGTTGGTTTAAAGTGTTAGCTTCTAATTGACTTAAGAATAAATTTGAGGAAACCTTAGATAATCAAACAGCCTTAATTTTTAAACAGCAGAAGAACAATGACGGCTAACACCAAGCTTGTCGTAGCTGCAGAGGACGGCCTGATGTAGGCTCGAAACCAGCACCTAAATTGAGACTTCATGATATGAGACATTTCAAACCACTAGAGAAAATATCCTGCACGTTATTATGATTGCCTTGCAGAGCGTAAATTGCCTTCAGCTGATTTTAAATTGGTTTGACGTCTTTTTATTAAACGCAATATTAAAGTGCACACCACTTTGCACCAGGGTAAGCTACATATATGCTTATTAGTTGAACCGGTTATGCTAGAGATCAGCTACAGGGCTCTCTCAATGTTTAACAAAAGCAATGATAAAATCAGCACCAAAATTCACATGCAAATCTACAGTAGTTCGTTTAAAATTATTCACTTAGATGATAAATAACTGCCAGTGCCAAATAAGTGGCCTAAGTTGCTAAATATTTGATAGGGTAAAAGAGGGTTGTTTATTCAACACAAATAAGGGGATTATAATGGACAGGAAACAGAAAAATACGGTGATCACAGTGGTTTCAGCAAAAAAATGACACTACTAAATAAACTTACAAGTTCGGAAACCTGTGTGGGCCTTCACACCTTTTGTTCCAAGCCCTATAGTGCAGCCTGAACCTGGCATAGGAAGACATCCATCTGGATAGGAATATGGGCATCCAATACTGGAAATGCAAATTTCTGGTAACACACGTATGTTATAAAGGCGATTGGGATATGCTGGTATGTTAACATTCTGAAGTCCCGGTGTTGTAGCTGCTACTCTCACTGTTGTGTTAACACCAATGCCGGATCCGTCGACTTGAATCAAATAAGAGGTTGCTGCAAGGTTGCTGTCTTGGACAAGTGTTGTCATAGATACTTGTAGATTATTGCATTTAGGAGTAGTAGTCACAGATGCATTTAACAGTTGAGGGATCGCTAAAATATAGTGCGGAAGTTCAGAAATTAAATTTTTATGAACCAGTGGCAAACAACACATTTGCTGAAGAACTACATACAGAGCATAAAGGTAGCCAAACCACAGTATTAGTTAGTAAATTGCATCCCTTAAGAAATTGATATAGATGGAAATAATAATAAAACACTTCCATAGGAACCAGAGGCACTAGAATTTGACAGCTATATATTAAGGAGGAGGACGAACTGGACTAATAAGTCTGAATTTAGCCTTCGGCCCAGCAATGTGATGAAGAAGTAAAGTATGCCAGCCAACGAACTTTTACACAGTAGGTTTACTGGTTGTCCATGAACCAACGTGAAAACTTGGTGGTGAAACCAATGAGTTCATCACGGTCGTTAACGATTGCTGTAAGTCCATTCCTTTAGAATCATGCAGCAAGCAGATGCAGTAATCGAAGCGATCATGGGCAGTTCTCGAAGGAAACCTCGATTAGCAACAACTCATCTCATATATTACAGGTAGTTTGCTAGTTGTTAGCTACTCTGCCAGATTCAGACCGCAGTAAAACTGTACTTATAGTTTAACAGTTGTTCCCAAAAATAAAGGCCCACAATAACTTTGCCTGCATGATATTTAAGATTAGCTCTTACTTAAGAAACAAACGGTTGTTATTACAGCTAGCTGCAATAGCAATTTCATACCAGATTCAGACCTCGTCGGTTACCTTTGCCGTTTACAAAGACTTGGCTATACCTTCGCACTCGAGCATAACTGAAAAAACACTTGACCATGTTTTATGATACTGCTATCGAACTAATGGTAATTTTTTTTGGTGTAGCCGCATAGCAAGCTGCGATATAAATGATAAGCTCATTTTAAAGCTTATTTTGAAGTCTTGTTCTAAAAGCGTTTGAGCTGAAGCCGGCATTTCCGTGGCTATATTGCTGCTCTCATCGAAATTTCAATGCGAATGTTAGGTGCCCACCCAAGAGCAAATGTTAGAAATAAAAGGTGGGCTAAAAATGACAAAGTTTGACACACAAGAAGGTCGATAAGAAACAGATCCTTTGCATTGAAAGTGTCATCGGTGTAAGAATGTAAGCCTGGATCATCCTTGAGGGTCATAGTACTAAGAGGGCAAACATTTATTGTTAATAATAATAATAATAATGATAATGCACTTGATAAAGCACCCTCAGAGAACTCAATCTATCTCTAGGCGCTTTACATTTGCTGCAAAGGGAAATGCAATTGAATGGTGAGTAATATCATGCTTGATAAACCAACAAAATGAATAACATGGTTATGGGTGACATGCACAGGGTCAGCATGCAATGCTAAAGCAGCTTGACCAACAATTATTTCCGGAAATATACCAAATTTCAAAGGCTAACTTGATCGCAGCTGGTCATTGACGGCTACCCTCTCACCTATGGAACTTAGGTAGGACATGAACCATTACAGTGTAATACCATTATAGTGTAATACTTCACCCTGTGCAGGCATTCAAGAAGGACAAGGGGAAATTCAACCTACCAGGGTAAATCAAGCAGCTTAAGGAAATCAGCATATAATCATTTCATGAATTACGGGCTTCATGCTGGAGTATTTTTTTGAGACATCGCCAAGGGTGGAAGAGATGTTAAATTAACTGCTGTCAATGATAACATTTGGCAGTGCTTCTTCGGATCATCACAGAAAGGCACACAGTACCCTATAAGGATTCAAACAAGATTTTTCAAGAATAAGAAGCACACACTTACTAAATTATGTGTACAATTCGTATATGCAGTTTCCTGTGGGTCGGTTCATACGTACGACCATTAGTAAATCGAGAATATACACCTCTTTGGATGTAGGCCAACGAAGCACTTCCAAACCTTAACCATTGACGATTCATTGAAACAACACAAGTACTTTGATATTTCGTTCGATTAACCAGATAACCAGAAATGAACGGTCGTTGATATAGGACAGTCGAAAAAAAAATATAGATATCGCACCTTGAGCTAATGCGTATCAGCAAATGTACCGAAGAAGATGCATACTTATCCAGCATCCAGGAGGTAGAAATCGGTTGGTAGGGCAAGAAGTAAATTTGCATCCACCATACACGTCACAAGGTGAAGATGACAATGTGCATGCATCAGAGTAACAGTTTTGAAGAAGGCATCCCGGACCAACGTAATTATTTGGACAACCTGAAATCAACCGATAAAAATAAGAACATACACTAAGCTAGTTTTGCTAGTATTACTGCACTGCAGGGAGTAACCATTAAACAGCTCCAGGCTACCTATCGAGAATACTTACAAACCAGCCTGGGTATCCGAAGTATGGCTTTACAGACTCAAAACGCTTAGCTGTACCTCAAACTGACCTCAAATCCTGTGCAGACCCTGACTTTTGTTCGTATGCTACCGAAGTCTTGATTTCCCTTTGAATGACGCCATGACACCTCCTGACTTTTCGATATTTAAAAAAAGGTAAAAACCCTCCTTTTCACTCGGCATTGCGTTTGGGTCATTATGATTGGGTCTTCGTGTGTTTAATTGCGAAATTTGGGAAATTTAATTGGGAAATGTATGTCTTCCGACAGTCTTGGGCAACCACTGTGAAATGAAAGTGGTTTCGATCGACAAAAAGGGTCGTGATCCATAGATTGCAAACCACTGCTCTAGGAGCTCTACATATGAAATAATCCTTTAAAAAAACTCCATTAGTACAACACTATCTATTGCTTAAGACTGTAGTTATGATGTAGAGGCCTTTTAAACCAATAGCGTCCAAATACAACTGAATAGCCTGTCAATATAAGCTGAAAATTATAGTGAAAGAGCATGCACAAAAAAGTAAAGTGTGAAATATAGTTGCCAACAACAATAATAATATTTTTAATAACACTAATAACACACTTAATAAAGCGCTCTCAGATAACTCAATCTCTCTAGGTGCTTTACATTTGCTGCAAACGAAACATGATCGAATGGTTAGTGTGCAGCATTGTCAGTAAACAACAAGAAAACAACAAGGTTTGGGGTGGCATGCATAAGGTCTGCATGCAAGTGTGATTAGTCAATATTGATTGAGTCTACCCGTGAGAATAACAGTTCGAACATGCAAGATTAGTGGCAGGACACGCTGTAAGAGACCATTTGCACAGGGACTAGCTTTGGAAATTAAATCAAACCCTCGGGCTAATCCCTATCAACATCCTCTATAGTTTGGAAACAAACAACAGCTTCCTAAGCATAAATACAAAAGCCCTAATGATGATGAAATAATCCTTAGCATTTTTGTAAAGCTAAGTAGCTTAAATGAGCTTGCTGCTGAAGAGTTCCTTACAGACGTTCATCTTCGATGTCCATATATTCAAGACGTCCTCGAAAATGAACATAAACTATACGTGGAGCTCACCGGACTGTTATTACTATGACACCCGAGGAAGGAAGCTGGACCATTGAAACATGTAGATATAATTTGTTTGTGTTGTACTCTAAAAGAAAGTCAGCTCAATTCAGACACTTCAGTTGAATCACATACCTCTGGCCCACGACCTTGGTCATTTAATAAGCAGCACTACCTCTACTGCAAGCCATCAAGTACAATCCCAGTCTAAGATTGAAGAATGTATTCCACGGTGGCCTTCAAAGAATTTATAGAGCTCTCTGATATTATCTAGGCTATAATATTGCAATTCCACATTTTTGAGCTAACAAAACAGTCACTAGGCCACTGCAGCCCATGGTGACTATGGCTGCATGGCTAGTTAAAAAATCCGAGAGCTTCAAATGTGTGTCTCCATCTCCTTTGCTGATGAAACTGCAATAGCTCCAGGCTCTGCAGAAAGCAGGCTAAATTAGGAGCGTGTCGTTGAGACAACCGAGTAAATTAACAGCTGGAACTCCAAAAGGTAGGCTGATGATAACGTTTGGGAGCCTGGTGGTCACAAATCAATACTGGGAGTATAATGCCGACAGCTATAAGGGCTGGAAGGGATCAAAGCAAAGGTACACTTGAGTGGCATCTGTAGAAAAGTGAAAACCTAGATTTTGCTAGGCAATCACATCGGAAAGAGGGAGAGTATAACCCGCGAAAAGAACAGGACCAAGCACAGAGCCTTAAGGTACCCCATATTTCAGAGGTACTTCGGATGATCATTGCCCATTCACATCGATACTCTGGAGTCTCCCACTGACATAGGACCTGAATCATTGTAGTGCAGTACAAATGATGCCAGGGCGAGAAAAGAGGATGGCAACAAGGACTTGGTGGTCGAGAGCCCCGAAAGCTGCCTAAAGATCCAGGATAACAAGCAGAGGTACTCTACCTAAGTGTGCATTCCTAAATAAGTTGTTATATACCCTAAGCAATACTGACTCTGTGAATCGATTCGTTATCTAATCAGAATATAACTTAATAGGAAGGTTTAAAGATTCAATTTAGGAGTTCAGCAGGTCTGCCATGACTCGTTCAAGGGTCTTTGACATAAAAAGTAGAAAGGAGGCTGGGCGAATAGAAAGGTCTAATAAGTGCTTTTGGAGACATGTATGCATGATATGCATATTGTACAAGATATTGAAGAATGTTTCAAAATGTATTAACATACAGACTATGCTTTAGCGATGTATTGCCTAAACTTTAACGACCTTGCTCCCAAGGTCCAGGGTTCGAATCCTCTGGCTGGCAATTCTTTATCGCTGCTGAAAGCGGTTTTGATAACCGCAAAGGCTCTTTTGTCGCCATGAAAAAGAGGCTGTTAAGTCAGCTAGTATTACTTATTATTATAACTTGGATCGACTATATCTCTGACGAGCATCTAGAGAATTTAAAGAAAACAAAATGACATTCCAGCTGGTTTAACTAGAAATAAAATACTGACTATGCTACCAGAAAATACTCCCAACGAGTTTAGCATATCACTAATTTACTTGATACACACAAATATCAACTCTTGTAAGATGCCAAAGACTCAACTTTAAGCAAATGAGTAGAAATGTTTCCTTTCTATGGTTAGCTTCAAAGTGCACGACTCAGTATCGCCAAAGAATCAGCAAACCAAGATTGAGTCATCACTAAGGTGCAACTTAGGAGGTACATACCTTGATATAAGAATCCATAGATGTAAACTTCACACAGCCCAAACAAGTTCTCTTTTGTCGGGCCGAGGTAAACTGCAACCTTTTTACCAATGGCTAAAGATGTACAGGAATAGCTGGTGCCGGTTGCACTAGGACTGTTAGCTGAGTAGGCACAAGTACTCCAAGAATTAGGATTCGGATCGCCTTGTGTATCGTTGGTGTACAGGATAGAGAAATTCGATAAACGGTATGCTACAAAAAAAGAATTTCTGTGAACAGTACTTTATAGTTATGCTCTTTTGCCGACACCACTTGTTTCAAGTTAAGGCAATTCAAGAAACAAAGATATGCATGATAACATGCCAAGATCGGAACTGCAACGAACTACTGCCACTGTGTGACTTAGTCATAGAAATTAATAATCCTTGGTCAACCTAAAACGATGCATAAGTGGCTAACCTACGCAAGATTTTGTTAAGGAAGAACCTATCATCGACCAGGTTTGGCATAGCACTGGGTATGTCCATATCTAGAAGTCCATACGCTTGCATTTAAATCTGAACTTTACAACGATGGTACAAATAAGAGGGTCAAGCTAAGTAGCTCATGCAAGTTTCTCGATCTACCGAGAGTCAAAACATATAGCCGATTTAAACCATAGCACCCTAGGGTTTGAGTTATATAAATATTATTGCAAAATAGTTTGCAAAATATAGAATACAGAACATAGTTTGCATAGCGCCCTAGGAGAGTTGAACCTCTTTTAAGATGCTGCATATAAGCAACGAAGCTCGTGCCTGTGGCCTTCAAATACAGTCACCTTAACCTTGGTCGTGAGGGCAAGTTAATCACTGCTCCAAACCAGCACGGGACTAAGACCACTAAAGCAATCAACAAAGTATATCTTGGCACAGCTTCAATTAACATGAATAGGTACGCGACTAATGCAACATTCAGACCAATATAACCCTGCACTGACACCATAAACGTAAAAGAATTATTAATAAAAATACATTCGTGTAGCACACTCAGAGAACTTAATCTCTTTCTAGGCACTTTATAATTTGCTGCAAAGGAAGCATGATCCAACGGTTTGTGGTAGGATTCTCGATAAACAAGAAGAATAACATGGCTATGGGTGACATGCGCAGGGTACGCATGTGAACATGGTTAGTAGCAGAGTGTGCACTGTCAGCACATAAAAGCCCACAAAGACGAATCTAAAGAACCCACCAGTTGCTGAGATAGAAAAGGTTTATAGCTTCGTTTCAATTGTATTAGGTTCAGGATTTCGTGAGGCCACGGGAATTAAATTCCAGCCTTTGGGAGCATGCGAAATAGAGGTGCTGCCTTCAAAAACTTTGAGGCCCATACGAGGTATTGGGAAACGGTTAGATTCCAAAAAACAAGAGGAGATACGATGCTTCGCCAGGCGGTGCAGCAGATCTGATAGGTCGACTGGAATAAAAAATGAAAGGACCTAACAGTGAGAGACAGAATCTTAAATTCAATGCACTGCTCTACTGGGAGCAAGTGCTGGTCGGGCACAAATGGTGTGATGTTGCAATAGCTGACCCTCATACCACTCAAGACAGACACGCCTATCTGCAAAGTTGTGCACCAATTGTAGACGCCTGATTGAAAGAACGGTAGGCCAGCAATAATAATAATAACAATAATAATGCACTTAATAAAGCGCCCTCAGAGAACTCAATCTCTTTATAGGCACTTACAAAAGTTGAGACACAGAGCTAAAGAATGAAGGGACCTAAAAGTAAGTGACAAAACCTTAAAGTCGATGCTTGCCTGGGAGGCAGTGCAGGTCGGCAAGAAGTAGTGTGAAGTGGCAGCTGCCGAGATCGCGACAGACAAACCTAGCTGCATAGTTTTGAAATAACTGTATGCACGTGAGTGCACCTACCGGGATACCAACAAGCAACGAGTTACAGAAGTCGAGACAGGATGTCTCGACGATTGAACCAATTTGGATGTCGCATTTCTGTCTAAGCAAAAGCACGAATTTTAGCAACAGCATGTAGCTGAAGGTAGGCAGACTGTGGAGCTGACGTGGTCGTCTAATGAAAGGTCACTTTTAAACACAACACCAAGATTGTGCATAGATTTAAAAGGAGACAGGCTTGTGGAGCCAGTTTGAGAAATGGGTTTTCCAATTTCTGAATTGCCTTCGGTTTGCCCATACCTAGTAACTTGATTTTAACATCCTTCAATTTTAGAAGGTTTGCTGCGATTAATGTGTCAATGTTTTCCATGCATGCAGAAGGGGAAGCAATCGTCAAAAAGAAATTCACCCACCAAGTTATGCTTGATAAGAAACAGTGTTCTTAAATCCAAAAGCGAAAACGCACAATCACATAATACATCAGATCTCAGAACATTTTTGACAAAATAAACAGCTTGAGGGTGTTCAGTGATATGCTCTGGGGAGTTTAAAAAGAACGGTGTTATAAACCACAAAATCTCTGAAAGTTTTCACTCACCAAAGTCCCCATTCCTATTCGCTATAGTGATATTCGTAATTTGATACACTTCCGTTGCATTCGACAGGGTGACGTACCACCAGGCATTAGATGTCTGACCCTCCGCAGTATGGCTGCAATGTTGTTTACTAGATGCCGATTCCAGTAAACCGTCGACCGCCAACCTGGCTGGGTTAGTGTCAATTGTTGATGACTGCACTGCTGGTTTTCCAAAGGCATGGTTCCCTAAGAAAAAATAACGTAAAGAATACACAAGAAAACATGCAATGAGGTACTATGCAGTCTTACTTAAAGGTCTTCCTTGCGGCAGTTAAATCAACTGAGACAACATGCTAATAGTAAGGTTCCCGAGCTAGATCGAGTAAATACACTCGGAATTATTTTGGCAATATTTCTTTGTAAGTTGCATAACAAGAAACCACGTTTTGACGTAGGTGGTATTTATTCCGGTAATAATTTTTTGCAATGTGCTTAAAAAGCAGGGTAATTAGGAACTAACTTGGAAAGAACTGTGGAGAAATTGCAGAACGCAGAAAAAGATGGATTGTCACATTTTTAGTTGGGATTCAAGAGACTCCGGTCAACTTGAACAGATCTTATTAGTGCGACCAACGCTATCGTAAGCAGTGATGAAGACGGTCACATCACTGTCCTGGTCCTGATCAATCTATCAGCATCGTTCAACAATCTTGATTACAGTGTCCTACGACGTGAACGACTGAGTATAGCCATCGGTCAGATAGACGAGGCACTGATGTAGTTCACCTTTACCTTTTCCGACCACGATCAATCCATCTTCTGTAGTGGTGAAATTGCCAGAGTAGCAAGCACTCTAATGATGCAAGATGGACCTAGCGAATGGTAGTTAAAGACCTGGTGAAAGTAACTTGAAATTGGTATGTTGCTTAATAACGATTTGGTGCATGACTCTGAGTAGAATGCATCACTTGCCAAGTCATTGACAGTCAAGCCTAGCTGTAAACTTTCCGTTAACACTAAGAATAATAATAGAATTCATTTGTATACTGCCGTAAGAGAACATAATCTCTATTCAGGCACTTCAGACATACCTGGGGGCTCGAGCCCACGACCTCGGCCCGACCTTGGTCGGGACGAGCACCTTAACCACTGGGCCAAACCTGATAAAGCGCCTTCAGAAAACTCAATCTCTTTCTAGGCCCTTTAGATTCACTGCAAACGACAGAATGGTATTGCACTGGCTAAAATACTCGAAAGAATGGAATCGTGGAAATGTAGATATAATTTATATTTATGGACCCGTGTGGCTTTTGTATCCTTTAACAAAGCAAGCTAAGCTTTCATAAAGTTGCACAGCTAAAACTGACCGAACTCGTCTGTGGAACTGATGAGAACATCCGCTTAGAGCTCGTCATGGAGTAGAACTTTCCCACTACAAAGGGATGGGACAGAAAATAGGGGCTGATCGAAAACTTTTTAAAGAGTTGGGCTTTCGAGGTTCTGACTCAAGCTTTTGCCCAAGTTGCTAGCCTTGACCAAGGTCAAAATGAATGCATATGATGACAAAAGTCATAGGATCCAGGAACGAGGCATTTGTGAAGCCCCTAAATGTTCTTAAAGTTCTCTTAGGGCATTCAAAAGATTTATTATGTTTGCATATTTGTACCATTTAAGTGACCTAGCAACGAAAGTCAATCATTTGAATACAGTAGAGCTACTTTTTTTTAATTCCATCGCTAATGGATATAGTGTCGTACATGACAGAGATAGAAGCAAGCCAACCATTCAAAATTAAAGCTTAACAAAGACTCTCATCCTAAACTAGTTTATCATTGTCTAAACCAAGGCATAAAGTATTAGCTTGCTTTAGATGAAGTTTTTAATTCGAATGCTCCATACAGTTTCTTCAAACGGACAAGAAGAAGAATACGTGTGGACACTGCATGCTGCCACTAAGCACACTTGCATGCATGTCACCCCTAACCATGTTATTAATGTTGTCTTTCGAGCATGATACCACTCACCATTCGATCGCACTTCCTTTGAAGCAAATTTAAAGGGCCTAGAAAGGGATTGAGTTCTCTGGGGTCCTTTATCCAGAGTATTATTATTATTAGTATTATTATTAGTAGTAGTATTACAAACAGGGAAAATAAGTGAACTAAACACTGAACCTCTAAAGTCACCTGATCATAATAAAACCTCAGGACCCTTGACATCGATGCTGTCCGACCAAGAATAAATAGCGTTCTCCCGATGCTGCTCTATTCTCAATTCTCAACTCTCTATTCTCAACATTTGTCTACTCCTATTTTCATAGTGTATGCAAGAAATCGATGTTGCCTATTTAAGGATATTTTTATATGCATGTTGATTGCTTATCTGACGCATTAAGCAGTGACTTGCATGAACTGATTGACTCACTTTCTCTTGTGGCTCGTGTGGAGGAACCCACTCAAGTTAAGGGTCAAATATATGATTGAATTATCGCTAAAGTGAATATTATTATCACCTATCATTACAAATTCTGCTTCTCTGATCACATGCAGATCTTATTTAGTCTGTAGTGCATGCCCTATGTGCATCTAAAGTCACCTGATCATAATAAAAACGCAGGACCCTTGACATCGATGCTGTCCGGCCAAGAATAAATAGCTTTTTCCCGATGCTGCTCTATTCTCATTCCGACCAGTCGTCATTGGTAGAATGCTGTGACACGACACTTGCTGACAAGATCGACGAATTCGGCGTTAGACGTTTTACGAGACAGAACGACTTTAACTACGATGCACTTCTTTCCAAGAAGCATCAAAAGTAGGGCTGCTTAAAAAAATTAGAGGTACTGCTTAAATATATGGGGACCTGTCGGTTGCAGAAGCTGTATATAGTTTACGAAGCTATCAGTTAAACAGCAATCAGCACAATATTTTGTTCGTGAAAGTACAATAGAGGAGGTGGACGGTGGCTGCGCCGGCAGCCACCACCATCTCTGCTGAATCCAGTTGTGCCAAAACCATTTCTGCTGCCTCTACGGTTACTAAACAACAGCCAGCTCTAGCTCAGAAGCTCACTGTTGGCTAGGGTAAGACTACCCCCCTATTACCCCTGGTCAGACAGGATCAACCTAACAGGCTCTACATGTGTCTACTTGCTTAAGGGAATTCAGTAGTTCAATAATTGCCTCGAGGCAGTTACTCTTCGACAGCTAAGATTTTGCTCCCACATCACTGTCACAATCTCCATATCGCTAGCAGGAGCATATCGCTATGTTAAGACCAAGTGAAATGAGTAATGTTGAACGATGAGGCTGTTTTTAATTTACTTCTGCTTGTCTCGCCGAGTTTACAATAGGAACTTTGTCAGCCTCATGAAAACTCCAGTAGTTTGAATTGAAGCTATTACATGTGCATTGAAACATTGAAGAAAGAGCACTGCACTGATGCTGAGCCTGTGTGTTGGTCAGAGTGCATGGAACCCAAAGGAACCGACGTCTGTTGGCCTTGGGCTATATTGAAACGTTTCAGTCAGGCCAGCAGGCTTGAAGTTGGATATATTGTGACTATTTGTGCCGACTTATGAGGATTCGTCTGCAGGCCTTGCACTATCATATCATAAAAAGAACCAGCAGTAAAATTAGTGGTCAGGCAATTGCAAGACATTTCATAATACATTCATCGACCAATGCTAAACTCACAAGAGCTGCTGCACGTAAATCTGCTAACGCACCCCCATGACTCGGGCTTTTTATCAATGCAAGCACTTTGCCCACGTGAAAAAGATTTTGCTAAAAGAAGACACTCTATTTAAAAGCAAAGCGAACTCAAAAATGAGCAAGCGCCAGATGAAGGCTGGCATTGTATCGGGACCTGTATTTAACTACTGTATTCAACTACTGCCTTGCTCCTATGTTTTGGGAATTTGGACGAGCACCGACTTTTTTGCTTTCGAAAACTCTCGATAAAAGCACATCGTTATCAAACTCCAGAGGTATGGAGCTGTTCAACTAGCATAGCCAAACAGAGCTACACATTGAACAAATAAAGACCGATGGGAACAAGAGCTTAAGACTCCAAAATTGGTATATACGGAAAGGTATTAAAGAATTTATTATGGTAGCAATGTCGTTCAATAATTGAACTGTTAAAAAAGAACGTCAAAAACGAAGCTGCGACTTACTCCCATTCCAATCTCAATCAATCCGACACTAATATCAAATGAAATACGTCAAATTGTATACTACAGTAACGATGCTAAGCTATCCAGAAACAAGAAGGCGGCTTAGAAACATGTCTAACGTGAATCGCAGCTAATCGGACTTAAAGTTTCACAAAAACGGCAGCTCACATATAAAACAGAGGCTCGATGGTGAAAGAAGGGGAACGCCAGCAAGTCAATAAACATGCTACCTATGGTGGTATACTGCGCTATACTGTATGTTATACTATTATATACTGCAGCTTGAATAAGGGATTAGAAGCAATCGCGAAGGTCTGCATAGACTTACGACAGGACAAGCAAATAAATACTTCGGGCTCAAGCAGCTTGCAAATTCTGAAAGCAAACAAACACGAGTAAATATTGCTTACCAACTTGACATCCAGGACCGTACCAGCCTTTTTCACAGCCGTTAGAACAAAACCCGTTGAGAACATTACATGGTGCACCGTTCAAGCAATGGCACGGAAGAGATGATGCAAGGTCGCATAGCAAAGCTACAAGGTAAACCCGACAAGCACGTCAAACTTAAGTCTATAACTATTTGCTAACAGAACATCCTATTTCGTTGACATTACCAATGCACTTCAGACTGCCAACCGACCAACCAATGGTCAATGAATGACTACGACAGCATTATGCCCACTGGCAGGCCACATTGTATAATAATAATAATGAAATTAGCACTCATGTAAAGCTCCCTCAGAGAACCAAGGTACTTTCTAAGCAAGTTATACATGCTGCAAAAGAAACATGTCAATACGGTCAGTGATAACAGCATCAGCACAAAAAGGACGGTTTACAAGGAAGGAGCGGACTCTGAAAAAATTAGCATTTTAGGCTTATGTTTAAAATGACATCAAGTCAGGGAATGTCGTGATGTCAGTCGGGAGTGAGCTCCTGGCTTACAAGCACACGAGGTAAAGACGAGACCTCCAGAAAACTTGAGGTCAGTAAGTGACAGAGCTAAACGAATTGACTCGGAAGAGTGGGTGGTACGATCCCTGGCCTGTTTAGGCAGTAGTTTAGTTCCGATAGGCAGGCTGGACCAAGGGGCAATAAAGTATGAAATAATATATATCGTGCACTGCAGATGCACAAAAAACTCAGCAAAGTATATTATCATACGTTGATACCAGTATGAAGGACACTATCAAAGGTGCCCCGTAACCTTAGTCTTTATCGTGCATGTGTGTGACCGTGCCTATATATATACACACACACACACACACACACACACACACACACACACACAAACAACAGGCTCGGACGTGCACACGTACTCAAGCACGTGACAACATGTAAGTGCGCATGCACACATTGCTCAAAATGCCTGGTTGTCAAAAAAAGATTTCGAAACCAATTTCATGTAATTGGAGACACCGATAATGTGCTTATCCACCTAAGAGATCAAAGATCTAAACGGCAACTACATTCCATGTATTTCCAGCTAAGAAATTAAAGTGCACTGCGAAATCAAAAAGAGCTTAGCTTGGACTGTATCAAAGGCCGTATAGGCAGCTCAACCTCATTAGTTGAGCACACACTTTTAAACCAGCGATTCAACCATACTCGTGGCACGGCACAGATAACAACTAAGCAAGAAACATAGACTGATGAAAACCAAAAAACATCTCTATAGGATCGTTTTGTTACTAGGCCAACAGAGAAGTACCAGCACCTAAAATACCCATAGACTGGAGACCATGGCCCTAAGGGCACGGTGTGATGCCGGTAATTATAAGTGACTGAAATGGTGAGCCATGATGGCACGCTAGATAAGGCCGTTGCTTTTCACTACCTCGGTCCGAAGGTCGTTGGTTCCAATCCTGCCGCAAGCAATCTTTTATCTCCCTTGCATGCAGTGGTGATAGCCTTAGAGGCTTTTGTGTCGCTACATAAAAGAGGCTGCTAAATCAGCTATAAAAAAGCAGCAGTGAAACGTTGAATAACACTTAAACAGTAAAGAAACACCCTAGGCACAGACCCTACGACGTTTACGGTTCTGCATACCAGCAGTGAAATCGACATATTCACATTAATCTACACAGCTAAGACCTGGAGCTTGGGTATATCTTCTTCAAGGTGAGTGTTAATTCCTACGATCTAAATAATTAGCTCTGCCTAGACGACGACGACTGAAGAGCACTGTTTTACTGCTGGTCTAGCTGGATGCAGATAGAGTCTTAAGTATAGGAAAGCTAACTGGCTGTACAATGTCCATTAAAATTAAATGGCATACCCCCACGAACAACCACTAGCGATTCCCTTTCCACTTCCTCCTCCAGAAGATCATGCCGGCCCAGCTAAGACTGTAATGGAATGGAATGTATGTAATGTATCTCCATCAGTAACTCCACAAAGTCATAAAGATCATGTGGGTGTTACGCAGGAGAGTTTTGTATAGCACACTCACAGCCTAAGCGGCTTTCGGTATGCATTCGGTAGCCAACAGACTTCGTCTCACACAACGAAGAGAAAGTGGGAAGCATAGCAGAGTCAGGAGAGCAGTTGAGGTAGTGAGTAGCATAGAAGTAGCAGTTCAGGACCGCTGAAAAAAATGTGCAATAGTAGGCAGTTGGAGAGTAGATGTCGTTGCGTAAGAATTGTGGAAGCAAGTTCCACAGTCTAGGACCTGCAGAGCTAAAGCTTCTGTGGCCCACTGTCTTTGAGTGGAGGAATGGGACAGCTAATTTAATGTCCACACAGGACCTGAGGGCACGAACAGGGTGAAACTGATGCAGCAGTGCAGCTAGGTATGAAGGAGCCAAGCCGTGGCTGGCCTTGTGGGTCAGCATAAGAACTTTGCTCTGTATCCTTTGCTCAACCGGCAAACATCCTAGCTCGTTCAGCAAACGTGACACGTGCTCAAACCGCTGGGACTTGAAGAACAGCCTTGCAGCCATATTCATAGTCCGCTGCAGTGGCATGATAGCTTTCTTTGGTAGCCCAGCCAAAAGGGAATTACAATAATCAAGCCGAGACAGAACTAAAGAGCTAGTTAAATTTTTTACAAGCCACTGTGGGAGACAGCTTCTAATCTTATATAGGGATCGGATGTGATGGCTAGCTGTAGAGGCAGTCTTCTGAATGAAGCTTTTGAAATTGAGGCAGCTGTCGAACACGTCACGTAGATTTCAAGCACGTGGTGAAGGTCGCACAATAGCATCACCTATTAGAACAGCAAAGCCTTTTAATCCAGCTACATGCTTAGGGTGTCCTATGAGCAGCAGTTCGGTTTTATCGTCGTTTGTTTCAGGAAGTTTTCCGACATCCAGGATCGAAAATCGGCAAGGTAAGCATTCAGTCTCTCAGTTGCCGCAGCAGATTCCGACGGTTTAAATGACAAATACAACTGAGTATCGTCAGCATAGAAGTGATATCCTATTCATGGGCCTTAATCACTTTTCCCAGAGGTTGCGTATAAATGGAGAACAGCAAGGGACCGAGTACAGACTCTTGAGGGACTCCACAGGTGACCCTTCTCATGTCTGAGACCTGACCCCCACACGACACGGATTGAACACGATCAGACAAGTATGATTTAAACCACGCCAGTGCTTCGTCTGCCAGACCGATCGTTGTTCTCATTCATTCAAGCAGAACTTTGTGATCAATGGTGTCGAAGGCAGCAGACAGATCTAGCAGAGCTAGGGCAGTGACATTCCCGTCGTCGTTGCCACGTAGAATATCATTGTTAACACGGAGGAGAGCAGTTTCAGTCGAGTGCTGCCTGTTGAAACCTGATTGAAATGTTTCTGACATTCCATTATTTTCAATATGTTCAACTAGCTGCTTAGCAACAATTTTTTCAAGAATCTTTGATAAGAATGGAAGAAGGGAAACTGGACCATAGTTTGCTAGGACCTCTGTGTCTAATCCAGGCTTTTTAAGAATAGGTCTAACGATTGCCGATTTGAAGGACTTGGGGACGACCCCTTTTCCCAAAGAAGCATTAAAAATCTTGGTTATGGCAGGGCTAAGTTGGTCTGCAAGTGAAGACCACAGAGAAGAAGGTATAGGGTCTTCAGGAGACGAGCTCATTTTGCTAGACCTTATTAAGGCAGCCACATCACAGGCAGAAACATCTGAGAACCTTTTAAGAAAGGTCATAGGTTGAGGAACGGCGATTGCTTTGGTCGTTGGGGGCTTGATGGAGGCACGAACGTGCACAATTTTTTCAGTAAAGAAGGCTGAAAACTTTTCAACTGAGCCCTTAATATCTGGGGAGTCAGACCTCACAGCATTGGCCAGTAAATGGTTTACTGTCTTACAAATCTGTTTAGTGTCCGACTGGCAGGAATTCATTTTTCTAATGAAAAAAGAAGCCCTGGCTTTTCTAAGCTTTCGGGTGTAAACTCGAAGGAAGCCTTAAAATTGACTAGGTCTGCCTCAGACCCCGACTTCTTGAAACGACATTCCAGCCTGCGCTTAACACGGAGCATCTTAAGGAGTTTTTTTGTAAATTTAAAGGAATCACGACGACTTTGAACACGGATAGAGCGAACGCGAGCATGTTTGTCAAGAGCACTGAGTGTCCCGTTCATCGCATCAGTGAGGGTATCGAGGCTGCCGGTCGAGTCTGAATGCTGATCAAGAAGGCCTGCATCACAAACAGATTTAAAAAACTTGTCCGTGTCAATGCTTTGTAAGTTACGTCGTTTGGCAAATTTGACATTGCCCTGTACGTACGAGGGAGCAGGAACAGTAAACGAGACCGAACAATGATCTGAGAGGGTCAGTGGGCACACCACAAAGTAAGTGGGCAGGACATCCTTAGTGATCACGAGATCTAGAATGTGGCCACCGACGTGGGTGCTATGATTAACGTGTTGGGCCAAACCAAAATTCTCCAGACAGTCAAGAAATGAGCGGACCTGGCTGTTGCTAGGGTTGTCAACGAGAATATTGAAATCTCCTACAATCAGTAACGGCCTGTCACACACAAATATTTTAGTGAGGAACTCTGAAAACTCCTCTATAAACAAGTTTAGACGGCCAGGAAGTCGGTATATCGCAACGGTAAGAATCATTCAATCACCCACCAGGTACCAATTCCTCCTTTATCTCTTATTTATCTGATCGCATATCGATTCGGGGTGCAAAAAATCGATCTTTCCTCACTATGGTTGATTTCATCATTCATTTTGATAACCCACCCGACTCCTTTAGCACTGAAATGCATGCACCACTTGACTAATTGTCTCTTGTGACTCATGTGCATGGCTCTGCTTACATCAATTGTCAAATACGTCTTGACTTCTGTCTTGACTTCTGTAACTCGCTGCTTGCTGGCCTACCAGCCGGTGCAATCAGGAGCTTACAGCTGGTGCAAGACTCTGCAGCTAGGCATGTCTGTCGTGAGTGTCGCAGTTGCCACATCACACCACTTCTCGGTCAACGACCTGCACTGGCAACCAGTCAAGCAACAGATCAAATTCAAGGTTTTGTCACTAACTTTTAGGTCTCTTCATTATTTGGCTCCAGGCTACTTATCAGATCTACTTCCCCAACAGGACAAGCATCGTACCACCAGCTTTTCGGAAAATAACTATTTACCTACACTTCGTACAAACCTCAAATCCTTTGGAGACTCTGCACTTAGTTCGCATGCTCTCAAAGCCTGGAACTCACTCTCGACTTCTGTCACGACATACCTTGACTTGACCACATTTAAAAAGAAATTATAAAAGCACCTCTTCATGACAGCATGTAGTGGGTCCCTGTGATTCGTCCTTTATATGCTTATGCGGGATGATATTGTTGCACGCTACCACTAACCACAGTTGCATGCTGACCCTGTGCATGTCACCGTTAACCATGGTAATCATGTTGTTTTATCAAGCATGATATCACTCACCATTCGATCGTGCTTCCCTTGCAGCAAATGTAGAGCCCTTAGAAACAGATTAAGTTATGTGAGGGTGCTTTATCAAGTGTTTTATTATTATTATAAAAAGTCGACCAAGTTTTCTCGAACGACTGCACTTTGCCATCACCGAGTAATACTAAATCCTGCTTATCTGACCACATGCAGATCTCATTCAGTCTGAAGTGTGCGCCCTCCTCCTCCTCACCTAAAATCACCGGTGAATCGTGAAACGTCATGACACTTGACGTCGGTGCTATCCGTGCAAAAATATCTACTTTGCCTCTGCTGCTCAATATATCCTCCAACCTGTCATCTTTCGTAGAGCTAAGCATGACACTACTTGACATGCTCAACGAGTTTGTACCTCTGACTAAGCGCACTGTGCACCCTAGCCCAGACGGCCTGTGGTTTACCTAAGATATTAAACTAGCACGGTCTATTAAGAGAAAGCTTGAAAAAGCAAACGAAATATCAGGACTGACTATCCATTGACTGGCATACGAAGACTACTGTAGGTCGTAACAATCAATCCTGGAAAGGCCAAGTCTATGAAAGTATTATTCGATCACAGATGCACGTGCAAGACATTGTTGGTGTCTTTCGTTCTTAAAGCTGTACCAAGTTCGTGCCTTCTGCAGCCGAAGTAGGCAGCTTTCAACTAAAAATGTCGTGAACCTTAAATTGAGGTGATGGATTGTAATGTTCGAGCATAAAAGCTAGCTGGCGAATGTGATCAATCACGTGAAACCGGTTTTTAAGACATTTTTGCGGGCAGTGTAGTGTGGCGATATCTTGTAGTAGCACTGCTTTTAGACGGGTTTGGCTACACTTGTGCATTAGTGATTCCTGTGAGTATAGCTGTTAAAGGTACATACTTATCAGCCAGTTTGAAATATACACACAGCAGTAGCCTCCCCAGCTGTACAAGCGAGGAAGTGGTTGAGCTAAAAGGAGCGATGCACTGCTAATGTAGGTAAGGCCAAAGCATTATTGTGTCTAAAAACGCAACTTTTTTAGAAGAATATTATTAGGTTTACTGTTGGCTGAACATTGGGCTCACCGAGGCCCATTGATTTTACGATGTGGCATTCTCACATGGTCTACCTGATGCTTGTCTCTTTGTCTATAATAGTAATAACACTAATAATGCATGGGATACAGCAGCCTAAGAGCACTCAGTGTCTTTCTAGGCACTTTACATTTACTTCAAAGGAAGCTCAATCAATTGGTCAGTGCTTGATACCATACTCGATAAACAAGATGATCATGCCCGATAAACAAGAATTGCACGGTTAGCGATGGATGGTCGCACCATCCTGCACTTGAATATAGCTACTTACTTTTACACAAAACAGCTACCTTGAAATGCAGCACTGCGTAGGCAGCAAGCATCGAAGGTGCTTCAGATGCATTTCCGCTTCTACCGAAATGTGAATTTGTCATGGCATGCATGCTGGTTATGTCCATCAGCTGATCCATCAGCCTCAGGTACCTCAAGGCAGAAAAGCCTTTTCAGCTATCACCAAGCTCGAAGCAGGCAATACAGGATTGTCTGCTGCAGGACTCGAATCCAAGACATTTTGCAGGAAAGTGGAAGCACCGTACCTTATGCTAGAGTAAGAGCCAGGAGAAACTTGTGTGCATTTCTTAATACGATAGCATCTGTCCTTGCAGCATGTGAAAAGAAGCTCAAGACCCCGGCTCCCCACAGCATTTACTCAATCTTTGTAAATTATCTTGTATGTGCCCAAGCCTGTTGACACTGCCCATGTTGTCACTTACAAATTGATGCACTTCTTTTACAGCATAAGCAAAGCGCCTAAAAATAAATTTAGTTTTATTGGGCTTACACTCACGTCTTATTCACAGCATCTACTCTCCCTATTATCCTAGTTATAGACTACTGGGCTCTCATTGTAATGCAAACGACTCATTGCTGTTATTGGTGCTTCCAACCCTGCTTGACTTCCCTCACTTCAATTCCATGTAACTCAGATGTAACTTTTCTGGCAGAAATGTGTTGATGGCAGCTAACTTTATCGAAATGAATGACGGTAATTGAGCTTGAGCAGTTATGCGAAAACCTCGAGCAATGCAGAAACGGTAATGGCAAACAACTAAGCTGGCTCGGTCAGCATGTCACAAGAAGCCTGTGTAGCAAGTCTATGTGCCCTGGTCTACAATGCCCTTCTACCAGAAACAAAGTGACGTTTTGGGCATACGTTAGTGATGCCTAGGAAGAATAAAAATGGCCCTTTACTTGTGACATTGGGGCATTGTGGTATCAAGATCTAACTGTCACTGCAGGACTTCCCACTGACAAAAAACAGCAGCTACACTTTTGTCATTAGTTGTTTCATCCTTACGTGTCGCCACCACATCAGGACACCACTTTTCCTATCTGCACTGGATGCCTATTAAACACAAGGGCTAGTCATGGTCAAGACCACGTCATACACTTTTGGGTACCCTCACTTTCTTAATTTTTGGTTACCGACTCAAGACACTTACTCTTCGTATATCTCAGGCTTCCTACGGTACGACTGGCTGTTGTTACTCGTGCCACTTCGTCATGCCTCTAAAACCTCAAAGTCTTTGAAGACCTTGCATTTAGTTTGCATGACCCAAACGATAGACGCGAGATCGGCAAAGGTCGCAAGATCCCCTAACTTTACAATGTTATGAGGGCAGGAAAAACCAAATTGTTCTTCACTCATGTGTTCTATCTGTGTGAATCTTTTTGAGGCACTCATTCAAGCTGAAATTGCACACGATTATAGTTATAATCTTACTTTCGAGAATGAATGGAGTGGCAAGAAAAAGCTTTAGTAATCTGAGTGAACTTTACTAAAAAAAAGTCCGAGTTGTGATTAGCACGTTCATGGAGAGCTCAGCAAATCCCCTGTAGTAGCACCGTATTCAAACATTACATAAATAGTTTTATATAGTTTTCACGAGTTTGAAATGCAGTTTTTAGAGGTCGTACACTGGATATAACAAGCTAATACAGACACACTCACTCACACATGCACACGGTCGGAGCCTGGGAGCGATTGTCCCCTGCCCCCATGGACAGACGCAATTACCTATTTACCGAGGCAATGTTCCCTAGGCCTACCGGGCAGGATCAGTGTAACTTACACCCTCAATCTGAAAATCCTGCATCCACCCTGGCACACACAGGCAAGCACATGCACACTCTTACACACTGGCAAACACACACCTAGGTGTGCCAGCACAAACGCATTCATTTGCTGTCTCGAAACCAGAAAATTCTTCGGGCCTTACAGAATATGAAGGAATAATGTTAAAAAAATTACTTGCGAATACCTAGCAATCAGCTAAATGGGGAGGGCTATCTAAATAAACAGGCTGGAACCGCTAGCGATTCACATGGATTCCAGCACGAACCATAGGTCGCCCAGTGTCAGACAAGTTATCATAGACGAACTCAGAGTCTGTTGCTGGTTGACCAGGCAGTAAAGTATAATTCACTTGTATAAGGCCCTAAGAAACTTGATCTCTAGTAAGGCGCTTCAGCCATGCCTTGGGGCTCGAGCCCGCGACCTTAGCCAGACCTTGGTCGGGGCAAGCACCTTAACCACTAGACCAAACCAGCTCGACATGTCTGTTGTTTCATTTATACAAAGAATTCTCGCCGGAGCACAGGCTTACCAACGAATATGCTGTAGTATCCTATTCGGGGCAGTCCGCCACTTCGAAAAATGTTCTTGCCCATTTTGCCGATGCCTCAGATCGGAGTCGCAGGTTTGTGGCAGCCAAGACGTGCAGCTCAGAACTCGAAGACGCCGAAATAATGCTCAAAAACCTGGAATTTTGAAGTAACCAGTGTATTGGTGAATGTGCATATACACAGACGTGCACAAATATGTCTGAGACCAACAGGTGGGACCAGGAAATTCCCAACGTGCGCCTACGTCTGCACAAATGTAGGAGTTTAGGGAAGCCGGTGGCTACCGAATCAGTATCGCACCGGTATCGGCACTCATCACTTTTCCGACTATCGAAACTATCTACCGGGAAGGCCTTCACTCGTCAAGGCAAATACAAGGTTTCCGCAATCGGTACATACCCAACGCACCACCCGCGGTGCTACTTCCTGGTCGACCGCCAACAATGAGAAAGTCATAAATGAATAGACCCGGCGCCAGTCCACCCGACTGCTGCGACGTAGGTCAAGGGCACAAGAGGTCTCCATCCGCCGGGACATATTAGCGGCTGTTAATGGGGATACAGCCGTTAAAGAATGACCGTTGCCAGACGCCACATTAGCTGCTAGAAATTAAGAGGCTGGACTCGAAAGACCTTAAATGCCCGCCTCGGTAGACTACGACATAAAGCACGAACATAACGTAAGGCACTCGGTTGCACCTGAGCCGGCGAGGAGCGTTCTCTAGCCACTGTATTACGCTGGGATTAGAACGGCGGTGCGAGCCAATACTACCGTGGGCAGGCTAGCTTTACGAACGGCTTGCCACACAGGCCGGCCGAGCACACCGATAAAAGCATCGTAAAAGCATCAACTGAATACTCAAAACAATCACCTGGGGTGCTCACCGTGTGCGGTTGACCCGACCGGCTTCGATCGGGCTGCAGCCGTGCTGGATCTTTATTTCGAGCAATGGAGAAAGTCAGCGCTGCATCCTGCATCTCTGTCACTCATTCGCGGCGTTTTAAAGTAGCAAGAAAGCGGTACTTCGCCGATGCAGCAGCAACGCTGCAGCATTTGTCGGTCGTGTGGAAGAGAAACGCTTTCAAATCTACCTGAGCCCTGACTACTTTCCTTCTCGAGTCCTTGTGTAACGCTGAGACGTTCTCATTTCACCTGCCTGTAAGCAGTGCAGAGGGGCTATACGGGTGATACTGCAGCGGCCACAGTATAGATTAATAATTATTATGCATTTGATATGTCGCACAGAGAACTCATGCAGATGCCATCCATACAGTCCCGAATAAAGAGCAAGCCAAGAACCCCAAAGAGCAAGGAATAATGATAATACTAACAAAATTTCACTTCATTAAGCCCTTCAGGGAACCCAGTCTCTTTGTAGGCACTTTACATTTGCAGCAAAGAAGCACAATCGAATTGTAGCGCTTGGTATCGCACTCGATAAAAACAACAATAGCATGGTTACGGGTGACATGCTCAGGGTCAGAATGCAAGTTCGGTTAGTAGCAGCATGCACAGTATCTGCACGCATAAGCACACAAAGGACGAATCGCATGGACCCACCAAATGCTGGGATATATTGAAAGTCCGGTTATTATTGTTTCATCTCCGATAATGCGGTCTTGACGAATTGCCACAATCCACCACATTCTGCTATAAGTACGATACAATAGACAGAACGTTGGCAATATCGAGCTAAAATTTCGAAAGAATGTTGCATTACACTATCGAATGTGTGCATATATCTAATTTCATGAAAATGCACAGTCGCACGACTGCAAATGAGCTGCACAGACGTAGGCCTGTACTACAATCCACTTCAAATTACGATGAATCAACCACAAATCGGTTGCCTAGCACGTTTGGAATATAAACTACGCAATATTTGAGGTGCCCTCACAAGAGTTTGGGAAACATTCGCTCGCTAGTTTTCGTGAAGTCACCTAAAATAGATTGCATCACCTCGTGCTAAAACTGCAATCCACTGCGAAAAGTTCCGTTTTTAAAGGTCCAAGACAGTACACTCTGTGAAAAATGTATTCGTAATATTTAATTTTTAATAATATTGCTATAATAATAATAATACTATGCATTGGCATGGACAGTCTCGTGCTATCCACTGCAATCGACTGTAACGGACCGGGAAATACCTCAATCCACAGCAAAACGAGTAGAAATATATTGCCATTAGTTCAAGTTTCTATAGCATGCTAAAGCACACTGTATTGTGTGCACACACACATAATGTCGTAAACTTGTTTATCCGTGCACTCCATCAGTCAGGGGCAACCATTAGCAATGGCCTGGGCAAATACCGAAATCTACTTTAATTCACTGCAAATCTTGCTGAAATGGTCATCGTGAAGGTTTATTTGGATTCCATATATGAACGACTCAGTTCAAAGCCTACCCTTTTAATTTAGCCCAGTTGTGAACGAGCGTCCCCATGACATGCAATTAAATGGAGTGCAACGGCTCAGTTCCTCGTAGCTATCCTCGTTAATCTTTATCAATACTTCTTAATCGGTCGCAAGGCGAAACGAATGAGTTAACTAGCAACACTCTTTATGATTGCAAGTTGCTCTACTCTCAGGCTCTTTCTTAGTTTCTTTCGCTGTGAAACCAAAGTGAAACCGTGACATTTTAAGGGTACATTGCTCGTCAACTGTCAGCAAAGTACGACAAGCGACAGCACTCGCCTTGGGCCTATTCTGAATATAGACAATAGTGGCTGAGCGAAACTGCAAGTCTCATTCCAAGTAACATTTCATTGCGGTGCACATAATTTGCACCCACTGTGGGCGCTTAATCTAAGGCTGTTCGAGGCAGTCGAAGCAATATCCCAGCAAAATACGCCAATTACTAAAAATCTCATAAATACACCAACAGCAGTGAGGAGAAGCTTCAAATTGTCTCGTGTATTTCAGACTTAACTGTTAAGAGTGCAACCACATTGCTTCAGGCAATCACTAGCGTATATCCTTTTTCAATACATGGCAACCGATGGTAGTGGCATGACATCTACAAAAAATGCAATTCAAAGTGGCTAGAAATTGGCTGTTCCAAGCTCCAATTACCACGCCAAATACCGTTCGCAGTACCTATACATATTTTATATCCATCGTGTGCATAAATCATGGAACAATTGTTGTGTGTGTCGGCTGCTTCTGCAATCGTAATTAGTACGGCAGCATCCGGCCACGAACGTATGCCCCGCCTGCTGCAGGTGGTTGAGCAATTGATTTGATGCAGGGTATAGGCCTTTAATGCAAAGATGATGATCGCCACAGCTGCACCCTATTCTACGGGTTCGAACGAATTACAGCAGTCCATCACAATGCACTCTAATTATGCCAAAAACGTACACATGCAAGCCTTGACTAGCACATATTTTGCACTGATATTGTAGTACACGATCGAATTTATCTGTCCACAAAATTTCATGTCACTCTGAGCCTACGCACACTTTTGCACGTGAGCTTTGACTCGTGCGCCACAATCTACCACAATCCACAGCAATCCACCACTAGCTATTCTGGTTCTAGTCAAATCCACACAAATCAGATGCGAGCAACTGCAAAAAGTTTGGAATATCAATCTACGCTACACGTACAATGTACCCAGAAAATTTCGCTCGATTCCGCTCACGCCTTCTCACGAAGTGCACTGAAATGAGATTGCAGTGGCCCAGGCCAATACCATAACCTACTGCAATACACTTCAATCCACTGCATTCCACTTTGCAACGAAAGAAATCCTGATCTAAAAGCTCCTTTTTTGATTGAATATGACAGCACACTCTGCGACAATTGCATTTACAAATTTTTATCTGCATTGGCACCACCGTTCTCCTTCACTGCCCTGCAATCGACTACAGTAGCCCGGGCGAAAACACCAGCCCACTTCAATCCACCATATCCACTGCATTAAAAATCGAAGTACATTGTGCCAAGCTCATGTTCTTATTGCATATCAAAGTGCACAGTGCGGTGTACACAACCGCGTAAAATAAAGAAAATCGTGCAACCAAGCACTGTGGCATCGGGCGGTAATCGCTCAAAACGACCAGGAAAACTATTGCAACCCACTCTATTCCACTGCAAATCATCCTCAATCACCATCGCGAAGCTCTAATTTACATTTCATATGTTACTAAGCTTAGTTCAAAGTGAAATTTTGCTCCATTATGCATCATGAGTTCTCATGCAATGAATTGCAATCGACTGCAACGATCCGGTCCAAGTGCCTGAATCCACTTCAATTTGGGGAATTCCGCTGCGATCCGCCACCCAGCGACAAAAACGCATACACTAGAAGCTCTAATTATGACTGCACGCTGCTCTACTCTTCAGTTATTGTGTACTCGCATAACTTTCCTGTAATTACTTCGGCCATTCCGCAGTAATTCACTGCAACTGCCCGGGCTAGAATGTCATTGCACTGCAACCCGCACAAAGACGACTTGAATACGTACACTTTGAGCTCTAATAGTAATTTCGCATTGCTCTAAATTTGTTTATTGTGTAATCCCACAATTTCACTACAATCGACTCGATCATTCAGCAGCAATGCACTGCAATGGCCCGAGCCAATACCTCAATTTACAGCAATCTGATGCAAAATCCTCTGAAATTGGTTTCGCAAGGCTTTAATTTGTAATGCATACTACAATGCAAACTGGTTGAAGCCAACTACATTATTTTAAGCGATCGCACTCGTACAATCTCGGGCAGTCCATGGCAATCCGTGTGCAAGGCTCGGCACAAAGCAACAATCCACTGCAATCCGTGGCAAGTTGACACCAAATTGGCTGCACGAAGTGCCAATTGTCATCGCATTTCACATTTCTTTGTGCGAAAAGTGACGTCGTAATACTTTCAAGCTATTTTGCACGTTAACTGTCAACAATCCACGGCAATTGACAACAATGGTAGGGACCAATACTGAAAACCGTGGCAAATAGAAAAGATATCGTCTGCACCGCAAGCTCAAATTCTCATTCCACGTAACATCTCACTGCCTGCACACATACTTTCAACCTGCTCTGAAAGTACAATCTTGGGCAATGCATGGCAATCGACGGCGATGGCACGGGCAAATACGGCAATCCACTGTGGTCCATCGGAAATCACTGGAAAGGGACTGGGCCAAGATCAAATATATCTTTCCTGTCACAGCCCACTGTGTTGAAAGCTCAATCAAATCCTTTCCACCAATCTCGAACCGACATTCGCGAGCAATGAACGGCAATCGAAAGCAATGTCCTGAGCCAATACCCCAATTGCCGGCAAATCGAAGAAAAATTGGCTGAGCGGAAGCCTCAATCGTCATTACAAATAAAATTCTGCTGCGTCCAAAGTGAAACCGTGGAATTTTTAAGATGCTTTGTTTGTTAACTGTCAGCAATGCACGGAAATCAACAGCAATGGTAGGGGCCGATAGCGAAATCCGTGGGAATTTGACAAGATTGGCTGCAAATAACTGCAACTCTCATTCCACGTAACATGTACATATGTGCTCGCATAATTTTCACCCATGGTGCGTGTTAAATTGACGGCAATTCATGGCAATTGACGGCAATAGCCCAGAGAAATACGCCAATCCCTAATGGACAGTGACAAATGGACCCAGCCTTGCTGAGAGGAGCTCCAATTTTTCTTACCTATTGCTCTAAACTACATTCAAAGTGCAGCCACATCCTTTGATACAATCGACGAAGGCACCATCGAGGGCCGTGCGCGGCAATCGACCACAATGGCCCGGTCCCAGCAGCAATCTGGTTCAAATTTGCCGGAAGTTGGCTATTTAAATTTGTAATTATCCTACCACATAACGGTAACTGTGGGTGCACATGCACTCCTTTTTCGCGTGCAACCTTGGGCTATCCATGGCAATCGACTGCTATTACCAGAAACAATACAGCAATCCATGATTTCTGTTACAATTACAAACAAATTTGGTGGGATAATATCAAAATTTTCTAATGGAACAGTTTGCTATATTAAAGGTGCAACCACATCCTATCAAGCAATCTTGAACGTACATGCGAGGGCAATGCCCGGGAATCGACAGCAGTGGCCTGGGAAAATACTGAAATGTATAACGATCCAGCAAAAATAGACAGGACGCTGCTGGGTTAAGCACATATTTTAATTTCTCGTTCGTGTATACTCGATTTTTGGTGTACCCAGGAAATTCTATTGGTAATGCCAACTCTCGGTGGCTGCTGTGCAATTAACGGCAAAGGCTAAAGGTAATACATCTATTTTCTGCAATCCGTCTCAAATCGACTACACCTAGGCTGAGCTTATTTACCCAGGTCGTTGTCGTTTGGCTATACAAAACTCTCCTGTGTAACACCCACACAGTCTGTGTGGGGTTGCAGACGGAGATACATTACAATGTGCTCTTGGAAGTAGAGCTTCTCGTGGTAGATGGTAGTGGATTGCTAATTGGGAACCTGCCGTTGAAATCAATTGCAGTGTAATGCATGAGAACACATGCACATGAGATACAATTGCACGGGTTAATATTAACTAAGTGCCTATATCAAATCTAACTTAGAGCTTCGAGTTGACGGTTTCAGGATTGTTTGCACTCGATTAGAGTAGATTGTAGTATTTGCCTAGGCCGTTACGGGCGATTGGTTTCAATTGCAAGCTTATTGAACGATTTGAGCACATAATGTGTGGTGAATTCAAGGCGAACTAAAATGTATTGCTGAGGATTTAGTTACAGGCCTCCATGTATGCACCTCATTTGCATGAGTGTTCGTGTTTACGCAACGACATAAAGTTTGGTGGATACATAAAATCAAGGATGCACAACGGTATTCACTCGAAATTTGAGCTCGGCAATCCCAAGGTATTGTTGATTGGTGTCAGCCAAATTAGAGGAGATGGTGGTGAATAAGTTGGATCGGGGTAATTCGTCGACCCAACACCGGAGTATGAGCAAAAAGTTACAGGTTGATGCTGAAGGACAAAAATAAATCAAGGGTGCACAAAACTGGGCTTATGCCTACAAATATTTTCGCTGGCGATGCCAACATTTTCCCAAATTCTGTAAACTAAATATTAAGGGACCAACGATATCCGACATTGTCCTACCCACAGGGCTATGTTTTAATGATGGAGGCTGGTGATACAATGCTGAGAGAAGCCACCAAGCTCAATCACACGAATATCATTCATGTGTGAGGCTGATAACGAAATAGGGCTAAGGGCCGCCAAGTTCACACAAGAGAATATGCTGAGTGCGTGAGCGGCTAGACAATTTGTGGTATAGTAAGTTTAAATAAATAAAACTAGTGCAAAGCGTCAAATATCCATACTTGGATGCTGTGTGGTCTAGTAATAGTCTCACATACTTAAGAAATCCAAAAATTGACTAATTACCTTAGATTATTTGACAGATACATTCGTCGTTGAACCGTGCCATTGGCTTGGCTTTAGCTGTCTGTGTTCTGAGTTTGCCATTGGCTGCGGTCTATATCGGTTGATGGTTCTTTAGATAATAAAGCGATCGCAGGCTTTGTATACCTCTAGCTGTGTAAAACTCTCGAGGCCTAACTTCTTAGAACGTTTGCCTACAGCATTGAGCTAGTCTGCTTGATTTCGGACTAAATTTTGGCAGACACGAAAGCTTAATGGTTTGCTTTCAGTCAGCTGAAGGATGCAGCGTTCTAGCTGACTAGGAGTCTAGCCATGACCGTTTGGGTAATCTAAGATTTGATTGGTGCATAGGTTTACTTTTTTCAAAATTTTAAGGTGTTAGCCGAATACTGGATTTAAGGCTGCTAAAAAGTGCTCTCATAAAAACTGCTCGCTGATTATGCAGCTATAGCCTTCTGACTGCACGAGTTGATTTCGATACGATATGCTCTGGTTACTTAGTTAGCCCGTTTTGAAAGGTTCGGCATTTATTGAACTCGGATGTAGAGCGTGCGTTTCTGTGCGACTTTCGAGTTTCCATTCTTTTTTTAAAGTGAAGGACTTAAGAGACGATTCTTGCTTGTGTCCACAAACGTAGCCAAACGTACAAAAGAACTATTGTTTAATTAGCACATTTCCATAACACGTTCATTAATCATAATGTTAATATTAATGCATTTGATAAAGCTCCCTCAAAGAATTTAGTCTCTTTCTAATCGCTTTACATTAACTGCAAAGGGAAATGAATGGTGAGTGATATCATGCTTGATAAACAACGTGAATGACATGGTAATAGGTGACATGTACAAGGTAAGCACCCAAGTGTGGTTAGTGGCAGCATGCACTGTGTCAGCAAGCATAAGCACGTAAAGAACACATCACAGGCACCGACTCAATCCTGTAATCAATTTTTTACATCTTTTTTTAATGTGGTCAAGTCGAGTGATAATTTCACGCAAGTCGGGAGGGAATTCCAGGCATTGGGAGAATACGAACTAACTGCACGGCCTCTAAAGGATTTAAGGTTTGTACGAGGTAGTGATAAACTGTCAGATTCCGAAAAGCAGATGGTACTATGTTTAGCCAGCTGGGGGAGTAGATCTGAGAGATAGGCTAGAGCCAAAGGATGAAGTGGCCTAAAAGTTAGCAACAAAACTTTTAAGTCGATCCGTTGCTTGACTGGTTGCCAGTGCCGGTAGGCGAGAAGTGGTATGATGTGGCAACTGCGACGCACACGACAAACAAGCCTAGCTGCAGAGTTTTGCACCAGCTGTAATTGCCTGATTGCTCATGCCAGTAGGCCAGCAAGCAGGCAGTTACAGAAGTCAAGTCAGGATGTCACGAATGCGTTGACTAACTTAGACATGGTATCCTTATCAAAACAAGCCCGAATTTTAGCAATGTTATGTAGCTGAAAGTAGGCATATTTGACTGTAGAGCTGATGTGGTCGTCTAACGAGAGATCACTCTGGAACGCGACATCTAGATTTCGAGCTGATTCAACTGAAGATATGCTGGCTGAGCCAATTTTGAGCGTCAGCCTTTCCAATTTTTGAATTACACTGGGTTTGCCCATAACTAGTAAGTTAGTTCTATCATCGTTTGGCTTTAGAAAATTTGCTGCCATCAATGTTCGGATGTCATCAATACATACAGCAAGGGAGTTGAGAGAATTCGAAGTGCTCGAAGGCTGGAAGGGATCAAAGGAAACGTACAACTGAGTGTCATTGCATAAAAGTGAAAGCCTAGATTGTGCTTGACAATTACATCAGCAAGAAGGAGAGTATAAACCATGAAAAGAACTGGACCTAGCACCGAGCCCAGCAGTACCCCATATTTCAGAGGTACCTCGCATGATCTTTGTCCATTCACGTCAATACTCTCCCACTGAGATAGGACCTGAACCACTGCAGAGCAGTGCCAGTGATGCCCAGGGAAGATAAAAGGCTCTCTAGAAGAGCTTTGTGATCGATAGTATCAAAAGCCGCCGAAAGATCAAGCAAAACAAGCAGAGACACTCAACCCGGAGAACCCAACAAATTCGGAGAAACTCTCACTATGTCTGCATTGCTTAGTAGGTCGTTGTACACCCTAAGCAATGCCGACTGTGTTAAGTGATTAGCTCTAAAGCCAGACTTGAACTTACTAGCAAGGCTTGAGGTTTCAAATAATAGTGAGCCGCGACGGCTCACTAGGTAATGTGGTTGCTTTCACAACCCCGATCCCGAGGGTTCCATTCCTGCAGCGGGCGTTCCTTTATCGCAGCTGCAAGTGGTGGTGATAGCCTTAAAGGCTCTTCTGTCGCTATGCAGAAAGAGGCGTTTGAATCAGCTAGAATTTATTTGTGAGTCGTAATGGCTCACTAGGTAAGGTGGTTGCTTTTCATGACCTCGGTCCCTAGGTCGCGGCTCGAATTTTGCAGCAGGTAATCGCCACCACAAACGGTTTTGATAGTCGTAAAGGCTGTTCTGTCGCTATGCATAAAGAGGCTGATAAATCAGCTAGTATTTACTTATATGGTGAGCAGTAATGGTTCACTAGGTAAGGCTGTTGCTTTTTACGAACTTGGCCCCAAGGTCGTGGGTTCGAATCCTGTGGTGGGCAATCCTTTATAGCCACTGCAAGCTGTGGTAATAGCCGTAAAGGCTATTCTGTCGCTATACAAAAAGACGCTGTTAAGTCGGTTAGTATTTTTTGAATATATGAGTTCTGCTTGTCATCCACGACTTGCTCCAGTGTCTTTGATGAGAATGATAGAAGGAGACTGGGCGGTAGTTGCTCAAGTAATCTTGGTCTAGTGTCCCTTTGTTGAGAAGTGGCCTGACTACAGTTTTTTGAAATTTCCTGGGACATGAGCTGAGGCTAATGACATATTAATGGTGTTAGTTATGCATGGTAGCAGCAGATCAATGCAACGCAGGAGCAGAACAGTGGAAATCGGGTCCAGAGGACTTTCTTCTTTGATTGGATTATTAAATGAACTTTAGAAGGACATCACTAGCGACCTGCTTGCATTTAGACTTTAAGCTGCAGCCGGGAATCGGGGATAAGCAATCTAGGGGGCATGTTGTCATCACAGACATGGACTTCTGATCATGTATGTCTATCAAAGAATCGCAAAGAAGCACAAAGAATCGAGAAAAGCGATCGGCTAGATCGTCAAAAGGATCATCAGGTAAGGTAAGGAAGCTAATCTTGAAGCGTTTGAGATGGTTGATCGTCGACATCAGCATTTTTGGATCGTGGACCTGTGATTCAACAATGTTTTTATAGAAGCTAGACTTTGCCTTTGCTAGGATCGATTGGTACGACCTACAGTAGTCGTCATATGCCTGTCGATAGACAGTCAGTCCCGATGTTTTGTATGCTTTTTCAAGCTTGAGCTTAGTAGACCTGGCTAGTTTACTGTCTGTGGTAAACCATAGGCCGTCTGTGCGAGGGCACACAGTGCGCTCAGCCAGAGGTGCAAACTCGTCTACCGTGTCAGCTGTGTCGTATTGTAGCTATCCCCAATGATGACAGATCGCAGGGAGGACTGAGCAGCAGAGGCGAAGCAGATATTCTCGCACGGACTGCATCGATGTCAAGGGTCTTGAGGTTTCGCGATTCGCAGGTTATTTTAGAGGGGAAGATGGGCACACACTGTAGATTAAATGAGATTTGCATGAGGTCAGATAAGCAGGATTTTTTAATAATTGGTGATGACAGAGTGCAGTTGTATGAGAAAATCTGGTCGAACGTGTGACCCTTGATGTGAGTAGGGCCATGGCATGAGCCACAAGAGACAATGAGTCAGTCCATGCACAAAATTAAGTGATGAAGATGGCAGATAACTTATCGAAGTAAACTTTGAAATAACCCCTAACGAGGAACGATCGATTTCTCTCATACAGAATCGAAACGAGACCAAAGAAATCTGAGAAAAGGGAGGATTTGGTACCTGGTAGGCTAGAGTACTGCCACTATCGGCAACTAGTTTTAGGGTGAGGCCAAGACTATTGATTCAAAAGACTGCTTTGAGGGTACTGCGAATGGCTTGCAGTTGAATTTCGAGCGCTCGATAACAGCAACTTCACTTCTAGTTTTGATTGATCTAGGGACCTGAAAGAATGAGAAACTAGTTGGGGTTGCTTTTTTAATTGTCATGCAGTTTTTCGATTATAGCCAAGTTTCAGTTAGGGCGAGCAGGTCGATACCATTTTCAGTCTGCTGGCAGATGAAATGCTCTCGAAATTCTAAGTAAAAGGCATTCCAAAGAACACATTTATTTATTAAAAAGCCAAATGCATAAAAATACAATCAGCTGTGAATAATCGCCACATAGCCAGATGAGCCTTACAACCTACTTGTGCGAAAGGCTGAGGTTAAAAACCTGTAGCTGCACTTTAATAAGACAAGTAACAATAACTTGGTCACGAGGCATTATATTATAAGTCAAACTAGAAGGACAATTGAGAGAGAAAGAGATTATTGTCATTAATAAAAAAACCGTAAGCATCATGATGGTCAAGAGATTTAGAGAACTCGCTTGATATGTCAGTGAACGGATTCAATATAACTTGGTGCATTTTTAAATGCAAACTTTCTGCCAACTAGCGTTGGGCTGAAGGGCTTGCCCGTTACCAGTAGATAGTTTTGGACACAGCTTCACAATGAAGAAGTAGAGAAAGCCGAACAATGACCAATATATATCAAGTAACTTCCTCATTCGTTGATGATATGTGACAAAGAAATAGTGCTTCTGAGGACACTTAAAAAGGCGTATTTTGTACATTTCCTTTCAGCGGTGTTAAAATGATGAAGACTCCGACGCCTTAGTTAGGGGTCTTAATTGAAGTTCAGTGATGAGTATGCCGAATCCTTGTTTCTCTGCGTCGTATCCAAAGATACATAAGTTTCATCCTTCAAGGAGCCTATCGTAAAGTAATCGTAACGTCAAACAATGGAATTGTAAAGACCAGGTCGTGGGCAATCACATCTTTCATTGGAATACCACAAAATTTATTTTGTATCTCAATGCTATCGTGGGAATGCACACTATGACCTACCACTACTAATCAACGTGGCACCTTGCGATTAAGATTTCATCTAGAGCTGCTCTTCATTAGAAACTGCACCCGAAATTTAGGCAAACGCTTTAATGCAGTTTATTTTATATTACAACAAAAAGCTTGACTGTAGCGTAACATCACACCACTTCTCACCGACCTGCACTGGTCACCAGTTAAGCAACGGATTGACTTCAAGGTTTTGTAGCTCACTTTTAGGTCATTTTATTCTTTGGCTCCAGCCTATCACTTAGATGTACTCTCTCACCAGGCCAAGCATCGTACCATCCGCTTTTCGGAATCCAACAGTTTACCAAAACTCGGACAAACCTCCAATCCTTTGGAGACCGTGCATTTACCTCACATGGTCCCAAAGCCTGGAAATTGATCCCGACTTGCGTCAGAACATTCCCTGACTTGACCACATTTAAAAAGAACTTAAGAAACACACCCATTTAGAACAGCATTAATCGGATCCCTGTGATTCGTCTTTCACGTGCTTATGCGTGCTGACACTGTGCATGCTGCAACTAACCACATTTGCATGCTGACCGTATGCATGTCACCCCTAACCACGTTGTGTATCAAGCATGATATTACTCACAATTCAATTGTGTTTCCATTTGCAGCAAATGTAAAATGCCGAGAAAGAGATTAAGTTCTCTGAGGGCGGTTTATCAAGCGCATTATGATTATTATTATTATCATTATTATTATTATTAACGTAGATCTCGTTAATGGACTTAAATATGGTGATCAATTTCTAAGAATTTTTAAAGCCCAGAGTGTGAATTGCGACTAACAAGACTTACAGCGGAAAACTTCCTGAAGTTAAATGATGATAAAACCGAACTACTGCTCATAGGACACCATAAGCGTGTAGCTGGGCTAAAAGGCTTTGCTCTTCTAATAGGTGATGCTATTGTGCGACCTTCACCACGTGCTCGTAATCTAGGTGTCGTGTTCGACAGCTGCCTCAATTTCAAAAGCTTCATTCAGAAGACTGCCTCTACAGCTAGCCATCACATCTGATCCTTATCCGAGATTAGAAGCTGTCTCCCACAGTGGCTTGTAAAATATTTAACTAGCTCTTTAGTTCTGTCTTGGCTTGATTATTGTAATTCCCTTTTGGCTGGGCTACCAAAGAAAGCTATTATGCCACTACAGCGGACTATGAATATGGCTGCAAGGCTGGTCTTCAAGTCCCAGCGGTTTGAGCTTGTGTCACGTTTGCTGAAAGAGCTAGGATGTTTGCCGGTTGAGCAAAGGATACAGAGCAAAGTTCTTATGCTGACCCACAAGGCCAGCCACGGCTTGGCTCCTTCATACCTAGCTGAACTGCTGCATCAGTTTCAGCCAGTTCGCGCCCTCAGATCCTGTGTGGACAATAAATTAGCTGTCCCATTCCTCCGCTTAAAGACAGTTGGCGACAGAAGCTTTAGCTCTGCAGGTCCTAGACTGTGGAACTCGCTTCCACAATTCTTACGCAACGACATCTACTCTCCAACTGCCGACTATGGCACATCTTTTTCAGCGGTCCTGAACTGCTACTTCTATGCTACTCACTACCTCAACTGCTCACCTAACTCTGCTATGCTTCCCACTTTCTCTTTGTTGTGTGAGACGAAGCCTGTTGGCTACCGAATGCGTACCGAAAGCCGCTTAGGCTGTGAGTGTGCTATACAAAACTCTCCTGCGTAACACCCACATGGTCTTTTTGACTTTGTGGAGTTACTGACGGAGATACATTACATTACAGCGATATTAAAAGTGACCTGATTTAACAGGCTAATCTAGGTGGCAGTATAATAGCATCGGCCGAAATTACTTCATCCTGCAGTCGGCTGCAAGAATCTTCGCTCAGCATACCAACGATATGGATCGTAAGTTAGAGACCTTACCAATAGAAAAAGACAGAAGACTTAGAATTAAGATAATTCAAATTGGGAGAAAACGGATAAGCTAAATAGTAAGTTATCCAACATTGTTTCTCAACCTGGAAGTGATGCCGACGCTCTAGTCTAGAGGGAGAAATCGTCGTCTTCAAACAAAATTGAAGCCTAATCTAGATAACTATCCCATCTCGACAGCACGATAGCTTAACCATATTACTTTTAAATACAGCTCATTAAAAAAATGTAAGCAATTAAGGCAAAGAAAAAGTGATTACATAAGTTGTACTGATGGCAGCTCTGATTTTGTCACATGAGCTGCAAAACCTTGCAATGTGTCATTACGAATAACGATGGGGTATACGTCATATCATCGTAATTTTGTGCTTTAGACAATCAATGGGTCCAAATTATTAAGATCTAACTATGAAATTGTTGAGATTGGTTTGACTGGATGAAAAGTTATTAATTGCATCATACTTTTCCAATATTCCAAAGGTTATTCTAACTCCTACATTAGCCAGATAAAACCTCAAACGTACAACTGTCAACTTAATTCACTCCTTTTGCTGTAAGAATATTCAAAGTAGCAAAGTTATGTTGGAATCTGTAAATGTATTTGTTTAGTCGGGGATACAAAAAAGTCTAACGCCTTACTTAAATCATTTAGAAGAATACGAGACATTTATGTCATTATCGTGACACATTGTGGAGAGTCAAGGAAGCTAGTTTACTTCTGTTTGATAATGATAAGAAAAACAAAAAAAATTCTAATTTGTATTGTTCTATAGAAGATCCCGATCTCTATTCAGGCGCCTACTTATGCCGCGGGGCTTGAGCCTGGGACCTCAACCAAACCTCGGTCGGGCAAGCATCTTACCCACTGGGCCAAAAATCGCTTATGCAACACTGCTTAGAGGATTGGCTGTATGTACGTTGTGTGAAAATAATTTCATTCTTTTAAAAGTTATTCATTTGTAATGAGCCCTAAGAGAACTTAATCTCTAAAAATAAAATGATTTCATGTGCTTCACGCATGCCACAGGGCTCCAGCAAATGACCTTGGTCATCAAATATATTCACAATTTCTTTGATCAGGACAAGCATCTTAACTACTGGGCCAAATTTTGAGATCACATCTACCTCAAGAAATAGGCATTCAGTAGAGTTATGTCTGTCTCCAGTAAAGTGAATTGCTAGTGACCTTAACAGTAGAAAACAGTCGTCGAAACTCGGGTTTTATGTTTCGAAAGATATATCTTCAAACAGTGTCTTGAAGAATGTTAACGATGTCTTCTGCTCAACAGAAATGAATACTTGTTATCTAAAACTAGTAAATATAGCTCCCTAACATAGTGCCCTCGCAGAAACCAATCTTCACATAATGGCTGTACGGAATATACCCAAAAATTAATAGCTAAGGGTTTACTGGTACTAGCTATGGTATGCTTGGACAACAATGCAATAGCACATGATTATCACGAATAGAGCACAATGCAAGTGTGTATAACCATGATCTGACGGCTCTCGGATGTATTATTGATGGTAAGAAACTTAATTTAACCACGTACAACTTGCTCACAGTGAATATAGGAGCACAAATGAATTATGGAAGCTGCATCGATCTTTAGGCTATAGGTTTTCAACTTGAGGCAGGCATTAGGCAGCCAACCGTTATTAGTCAGATGTATTCAAAGTTAAGCCTCAAAATGTTTGTGGCGGTCGTAGTGCCAATTTTTCTCAAAGCAGGCTGTTAGGTGGTATTGAGTCTCCTAGTGAGCTGGGCGGATATATTTATCATAAAGTATAGATCAGCCTATTTAACTGGCTCATTCACATAGCGAAACATGAGCCATCGACGCTATCCCCACCATTTGCACAAAGAAATAAAGGATTGGCGGCTGCACACAGCTCAGACTTGAGTTCTCAAGTGCAAGCACCGACCACTGGCAAACACTAAGAGAAAAAGGATGTGAGGATAGCAACAGCTGAGTGACATCAGTGAAGAATTTGAGAAGGTCAGGGTCATTTTGTCGATGCCGTCGGATAAGTAGATAATTAAGTGTTTATGAGAAAAATGGGTACCAGACCTCAACCAAGGTAAAACCAACTTTTAGGGCCTCAAAATAAAGGAAACCCAATTGCAGTTTGCATTCAATGTCTCCTGCTGAGGTAGGACCTCAATCTATTAAGAACTCTTCGTATGATAACCAGTCGTATCGAGAGATAATCCAGCTGAGTATGGCTGTCGATAATCTCTCATGCTGCTAAGAGATCTAGGAGAAGCAGCAAATCAGCTAAACCTTGAAACAATCTTCACCCGTTTCACTTAAACCTTTGGCAAACCAGTTTCTATGAACCTTTAGATCTGGGTCCCGGTTTTAACATACCAAAAGAGCAGAGGAGCTGATGCAATAACTGATAGTATTAAAACCGCTGCTTGGCCACCACTTATAAAGATAAGATAAGTGTCTAAGATAAAATCTAGCATCCCCTTCGTTCAATCGTTAAACTATTTCTATTTATACATGGGGAGGTACTTACTGCATAACCATGGAAACAAATAAAAGAGCCGTTATGGCAAGTAGCAACAGGCATATATACTTATTTAGGAGCCTAGCTTGGTTGAGGCTAAAGCATTAGTCATCCATTTTGCTGGAGACAAACATGAAAAAGTTTGATGAAGTCCGCATTTTTACATGTTGCCCCACAAATACACATCGTAGAAGCTTATAGGATTGACTGGCAACTTCTGATAAGAATTTTATAATTCCACCGATGTGAAATGTAATTTAAATGACTAGTAATAAATATCTCGGAAGACTTTCGAAGAGTTAAAAAGCTCAGGTAAAAGACATCTTTTGAACAGCAATGCCAGTAAAACTCGTTCAAACTCGAACTAGAGATTAACAACTGAATTAATGAAAAGCAGATTACCCATGTTTGTGCTTTTTGTGACGTTTTCGTAAACTGTCTTAAGGCTTTTCATATCATTTAGATTTAGTTCTGCATCCGTCTGTACCTGTAATAGTGAACGCAGATTCAGACGAGGCATGACTAGCACGGCAATTAATCAGCAAATAGGTTGGCTGGATGAGTTCAAAACTAGTACTGTTAGCCGGCGACATAAAGTTATAAACGGTCAATTTTCTTAACCTATAACAAGTATTTATAATATAACAACTTAACTACCTCTAGGTGAAAATAAAGCTTCACGATTGAAAGTTTACGAATATTTTTTTTTGGTACCTTGTTGTGCCGGCTCTAGTCAGTAGCTTAGAAGCTAAACTAATCAAAGTACATCGGTGTATAAGCACTTTGGGAACAAGCAATACCGCTCAGGTTAACAACAGCTTCGATATTCTACTAGTTCTGTAGAGATGTAGACTCTCCCAATCTCATAATAAAATGCACGTAAGCATGTGGCTTAGTCTTAGTCAACATAAATTTTAAAGATAACTGACACTAGATTTTAGTGGTGCCATTACAAACACTTTGTCTAAAACTATGTACTTGACGAGTGCTAAAAAGTAGCATTGTCAATTGAGCTTTAGCTCTGCAGGTCCTAGACTGTGGAACTCGCTTCCACAATTCTTGGGCAACGACAACTACTCTCCTACTGCCGACTATGGCACATCCTTTTCAGCAGTCCTGAGCTGCTACTTCTATGCTACTCACTACCTCAACTGCTCTCCTAACTCTGCGATGCTTCCCACTTTCTCTTTGTTGCGTGAGAAGAAGTCTGTTGGCTACCGAATGCGTACCGAAAGCCGCTTAGGCTGTGAGTGCACTACACAAAACTCTCCTGCGTAACACCCACATGGTCTTTATGACTTTGCGGAGTTACAGACGGAGATACTTTACATTACATCAGTCTTACTTAAGAGAACTTTATGCAGTACAAGAAGCCGGAGCAAAGCCATGCAGTAATTTCAGAAACGCTCTAAAAATAACAAAATCAGGCTGCAGTGAGGTTAAAGTCTTTTGAGTTTACAAATTGAACTTCTAGTCACCTATGTATAAGAGCTTGGTTGCAAGCTAAGATCAGCAAGGGTAGCAGGTATGAAGAATCATGCCGGAAAACAGTATTTATGGCAATTATAAAGAGCCAAAACCGGCCAAAAAGTTAGTGAGAGATGCTTTTGCGATGGATCTAAGAAGCCTGAACTCAGAATACCGAGTTAGGACATCAAAATTTAATGAAAGATATAAACACTAGCAACCACTTTCCTTAGAAGGTGCTGCTGAAATACATGTGAGCGTATGCACTGATAATTTTATCTTACAAAAAGCAACGGCTGCCGAACATAACACGATAGAAATGTGTGTTCAGACAAAAAGGCTGAAACAATCCTACCTAGGACATACGTAGGTAGTTAGCTTTTGGAACAGTCCAAGCATTAACGACGTTCGTGCAAAACAAATAGTTGAACACAAAAATAAGATTCACTCGTCAAACCAGCTCAAGTAAAAAAGCACTCTAGACTTATAAAAAACAACATGAATACAGCCACTGGCATAATTATTTCACCTTTGCTAAATACCACAATCCTATGGAATTGACTTCGTTAATAGCCCTTGCGGCTTAGCGAGTCGAGTTGCAAGGTATTACAATAAATGTAAAGCGCCTAGGAAGAGATTGAGTTCTCTGAGGGTGCATTATGAGGTGCATTATTATTATTATTATTATTATTATTATAAATAGATGCAGATATGCAGCTTTGTCTTACTTGAAATTCCTCAAGGGAGAAATCAGCAGCTTCGTTGTGGGCGGTGTTTATATCTTCAGAAAAAGATGAAAATAATAATGCATAAAACAATCTCCAGGGTTTCAATTGCGAGGATTACTCATAGTAAATACACCTTGAAGGTAAAGGCTACAAAAGTTCCTCGGCTAACCTTATCAGCAGAAACGTTGTGACTATAAAACCACAGTCGATTCATAAAGCTCAATTACAAAATCCCATAACACCTGACTGTGCTGAAATCTGACAACGTTAACCTAACATATTACAATTCTCATTGCAAACTACACTGCGTTTTGACTAGATTTGAACAATTTCTCCTTCATCTGTGTCTTTTTGTGTCAAAGCGTTCAAGAAATATAGTGGAGTGATTAAGGCATGCTCTCGTACATTACGCCTGGCCATATTCTATAGTTATATGGATGCACAAGTGAGGATATCTGAGAAGACATGCAGGTCCTCACTCAGCAATCTTTAGTGGAGCGAGTTTAGGGCTCCTGACAGATGTGGTTCGACTAGCTGCAGGTACCGTGAGAAGGCTGTATGTAGCAACCTTCTTTTAATAAGAACAGACTTTATGTTTACATCCAGTTCAGTTATGCAAAGTCTGTTCATTCTTGCTCTCTTCATTCTCCTTAACTAATCACTGGTTGACTTGCAGCAGCTCCATTCAAGCATTATATCTCGCACAGCCAACTTTCTAAAAATCGTGACTACTTTTTCTATCCTCGTGTTCTAAACACTTGCATGGATAAAAATACGTCAGCCAGTCAATTAACACGGACTACTTAATTACAAGACTTTATGTAGAACTTGTTCAATGCCTGCAGTTTTTTGATACCATTAGCCACGTATTTCCATGTTGGGCGGCAGGAACTTTGTGTGAAGTCAATACGTGAGAGCTGACGTCAACGTTTCTCTACCCAACGACCTTGTTTGGCACGGCAGCTATGTATAACGAGAAGTGGTAGTATCCAAATAGTGTTCTGCACACGTGTGTGGGTAGTAGGATTGAAAAAGTTGGTATGGACTTTGCCATTTTACAGGCTTAAAATCGTAAGGAAACTTTCAGGTATTTCATTTGACCACGGGCCTCGAGCTCTAGGATGTCATGACGATACTGCTATGCAATCAGTATTCATATATCAGCTATCAATGAATCGAACCCGGAACCATAATGCTCCATCGAAATGATCTCACACTGCTTCATCCACATTTATTCACATGGCTGCTTCAGACACCAGAGCTAAGTATTGCAGAGATCATGCGATCGTTTGGCATTCATATGAAGTCTGGAACTACCTTCTGGCAACTGCCAATACCTGCAATGAGTTTGCAAAATTAAAGTCCAAGTTAAAGATACATCGGCCTGACTCTGAAATTGGTGCATCTCAGTGAGCATCTGTTTCTTGGTCACAGTTCTTTCACACACTTACCAGCACATACGTCAACTATTATCTGTTATAAGAATCACAATTTTAAGACAGTTGAGCAGCACCAAAAGCTATGTTTTGCTTGATCTTTCGGTAGCTTTTGATACCATCGATCACAAAGTTCTTCTAGAGCGCCTCTCATCTCGCCTGGGCATCACTGGCACTGCTCTGCAGTGGCTCAGGTCCTATCTCAGAGGGGGACTCCAGAGTATTGACGTGAATGGACAAAGATCATCTGAAGTACCTCTGCACTAGGGAGTAACTCAGGGCTCAGTGCTAGGTCCGGTTCTTTTCACGGTTTATACTCTGCCTCTTGCTGATGTGATTGCCAAGCACAATATAGGCTTTCACTTTTATGCGATGACACTCACTTGTACCTTTGTTTTGATCCCTCCCAGCCTTCGAGCACCTCAAATTCTCTCAACTCACTTGCTGCATGCATTGATGACATCCGCACATGGATTGCAGCAAATTTTCTAAAACTTAACGATGATAAAACTAACTTACTACTTCTGGGCAAACCCAGTGTGATCCAGAGATTGAAAAGGCTGACTCTCAAAATTGGCTCTGCCAGCATATCTCCAGTTGAATCAGCTCGAAATCTAGGTGTCATATTCCTAAGCGACCTCTCGTTAGACGACCATATCAGCTCCACAGTCAAATCCGCCTATTTTCAGCTTCATATCATTGCTAAAATTCGGGCTTGTTTAGATAAAGATACCAAGTCCAAATTGGTCCATGCATTCGTGACATCCCGTCTCGACTTTTGCAACTCACTGCTTACTGGCCCACCAGCATGTGCAATCAGGCGATTGCAGCTGGTGCAAAACTCTGCAGCTAGGCTTGTCTGTCGTGAGCATCTCAGTTGCCACAAAACTAACTTCTTCAAGGACTTCAAGGTTTTGTCGCTCACTTTTAGGTCACTTCATTCTTTGGCTCCCTTCTATTACTCCGATATACCCCCCATCAGGCCAAGCATCGTACCACCTGCTTTTCAGAATCCAACAGTCTACAATTACCCCGTTCAAACCTCAAATCCTTTGGAGACCGTGCATTTAGTTCGTATGCTCCCAAAGCCTGGAACTCCCTCCCGACCTGCGTCAGAACATCCCCTGACCTGACCACATTTAAAAAGAACTTAAAATACACCTATTCAGGACAGCATTTAGTGGGTCCCTGTGATTCGTCCTTCATGTGCTTATGGGTGCTGACACTGTGCGTGCTGCCACTAACCACATTAGCATGCTGACCCTGTGCATGTCACCACTAACCATGTTATTCATTTTGTTTGTTTATCAAGCACGATTTTACTCACCATTCAAATGCATTTCCCTTTGAAGCAAATGTAAAGCGCCAAGAAAGAGAGATTAACTTCTCTGAGGGCGCTTTATCAAGTGCATTATTAATATTATTATTATTAACCGAAGGTTCAGCTGTGCATTTTTTGAACAGAAATTACAGCAAAGAATTTACCATGCAATTCCCTTTGGGTGGCATAAAGAAATATGGTGGTATAAAGAAAATGAAATAGAAGCAGTCTATGCACAGACCACTGAGGCATGCCACAAAGAGGACGCTCTTTCCGTGACCATTATCATTGCGTTTCAATGTTCTGAAGTTTACCACTGAGATGAGAAAAAAAACATTCAAATGCCGTGTCAGTGCCGCCATGCTAGATTTAAAGTACTGGCGAAGATTTTCCAATTGATTATAGCAAATATCACAACCGAACGGCTAGGGAATATAAACGAAAAACATCATTTGGTGTCTTTCTTTCTGGGGGGTTTGCCATACGCTCGACGTATTTTTGACCCTGCTTTTCGGAATCAGACAGTTTACCGATACCTCGTGCAACCCTCATATCCTTGGGAGACCGTGCATTTAGCTCCTATGCTCCCAAAGTCTGGAACCTACTCCCGACTTGCGTCAGAACATCCCCTGACTTGACCACATTTAAAAAGAACTTAAAAAAACACACCTATTTAGGACAGAATTGCTTGGTCCCTGTGATTCGTCCTTCACGTGCTTATGCGTGCTGACACTGTCCATGCTGCCACTAACCAAATTTGCATCCGGACCCTGTGCATGACAACCCTAACCACGTTATTCATGTTGTTTATTAAGCACGATATTACTCACAATTGAATTGTGTTTCGCTTTGCAGCAAATGTAAAGTGCCTAGAAAGAGATTGAGTTCTCTGAGGGAACTTTATCAAGTGCCTTATTATTATTATTAATATTATAAACGTGAACGTGGAAGTTCTATTCCTATATTCACATCACCATCGTAGGTCGGCCAAAAATTATTAAATGCCGATGGTGTAAGTATTTGCCCGCTCTGCAGGACTTAATAATTTAGGTGAGTCGTCTACTGGACGCCTTCTTGTTCGGATACTTGGTTTAACCAAAATAAGGTTAGTCAACTACTACTACTGGGAATCTTATAGAAATAATATTAACAACACACTTGACAAGGCACCCTCGAAGAACTCAATCTCTCTCTAGGTGCCTTTTGCCTGTGCTCCAACGGAAGCCTGGTTGAATGGAAAGTACTAGCATGCTTACTGAACATTAAGGATTACACGGTTAGGGGTGACATGCAGAGGGTCAGCATGCAACTGTGGTTGATAGCAGCATGCACAGTGTCAGCACACGTAAGCATGTAAAAGACGAGTCACGGGTACCGAATAAATGCTTTCATGAATTGGTGTGTTTGGAATTTCTTTTTAAATGTGGTCAAGTCAGGGGACTTCATGGCAGAAGTTGGGAGTGAGTTCCAAGCTTTAGGAGCATAAGAACGGTTTCCATAGGATTCAAAGTTTGTACAAGCTAAACAGTAAACACTAAGACAACGAAAAGCTGGAGGCACGATGCTTAGCCTGATGGGGCAGTAGATCTGATAGGTAGGCTGGAGCCACAGAATGAAGTGACATGAAGTGACAAAACCTTGAAGTCAATATGTTGCTTGATTGGTAGCCAGTACAAGTTGGCGAGAAGTTGTGTGATGTGGCAACTGCAAAGCTCCCGACAGAGAAACCTAGCCGCAGAATTTTGCACCAGCTGTAAGAGCCTGATTTCACACGCAGGTGGGCCAGCAAGCAGTAAGTTCCATAAGTTAAGGCGGGATGTCACAAATGCATGGACTAATTCAGATGTGGCCTCTCTGTCTAACCAAGTCGGAATTTTAGCAACGTAATGTAGCTTAGATTTGGCAGCCGTTATTGCAGAGCTGGTGTTGTCATCTAACGAAAGGCCACATTGGAAATCGACAAGTTGATTTCGTGGAGATTCAACAAGAGATATGCTGGCAGCACCACTTTTGAGCGTTAGCATTTAGAATTTCAGAATCACACTTGGTTTTCCCATAACTAGTAAGTCAGTTTTCTCAACGAAAGACAAAGTAAGAATAGGAAAGAAAAGAACCCTGAAGCCGCTGTGGCGGCCGGAGCCGCCAGCTTAGATGCTGCTCGTTTTACATGAACTACGACCCTAGTACCTGCTCGTTTGGTATTAGTAGCATAGTCTCGAACCGCTCCCCCACGTGCATCACTTTGGTCATCAGGCTTGTTATAACTCCATCGGCCAGACATAAAGTTAGTCTTAAGAATCCTCTCTTACAGTGCAATAAACCTCTGGTAATAAGCGACCTTATTTCCGATAAAGGTCCCGACTTTTTGCCGTACCTTCGAAGCAGTCTTTCGAGTCGATTGTCTTGATTTCACCCGAAAACAAGCTACCGATGGTGGCAGTACTCAATCACCCACTAGGTACCGAATCCAAACCAAATCCAAATCTCAGATTTTTCTGATCTAATGTCGATTCTGTGAGCAAGATATCAATCCTTCCTCGTTATGAGTAATTTCAACATTCACTTTGATAACTTATCTGACACCTTCAGCACTGAATTTCGTGCATTCACTGACTCATTGTCTCGTGTGGTTCATGTGCAGGGCCACACTCACAGCAAGCGTGGCACACTCGACCACAATTTCTCAAACAACTGCACTTTGTCATCCCCAAATATCACGGAATCCTGCTTATCTGACCACAAGCAGACCCCATTCCGTCTACAGTGTGTGCCTGCCTCCTCCTCCTCTGAAATCGCATGTGAATCACGAAACCTCTAGACCCTTGACATTGGTGCTGTCCGTGCGAGAATACCTTACTCGCCTCTGCTGCTCAGTCCCCTCTCCGATCTGTCATCGTTGGTAGATAGCTACAACACGACACTAGCTGACACGCTCGACGAGCTTGCACCTCTGACTAAGCAGACTGTGCGCCCTCGCCCAAACGGCCTATGGTTTACCAGACATTAAACTAGCCAGGTCTACTAAGCACAAGCTTGAAAAAGCATTCAAAAGATCAGGACTGACTTCCATCGACAGGCACACCAGGACTACGGTAGGTCGTACCAATCAATCCTAGCAAAGGTCAAGTCTAGCAACTATAAAAACATTGTTGAATCACAGCTCCACAATCCTAAAACGCTGAGATACACGATCAACTATCTCCTAAGCCGCTCCTAGATTAGCTCCGTCTGCCTACTTTCAGCTATATAACTCAATAAATTCGGGCTTGTTTAGATAAGGATACCACATCTATGTTGGTTGATGCATTTGCGAAATCCCGTCTTGACTTCTGTAACTCACTGCTTGCTGACCTACCTGCACGTGCAATCAGGTGCCTACAGCTAGTGCAAAACTCAGCAGGCAGGCTCGTCTGTCGTGAGCCTTGAGGCTGCAACATCACACCACTTTTTGCCAAACTGCTCTGGTTACCAGTCAAGCAAGGGATCGACTTCAAGGTTTTGTCGCTCACTTTTAGGTCCCTTAATTCTTTGGCTCCAGCCTTCCTATCAGATCTATCCCCCACCAGGCAAAGCATCGTACCACCGGCTTTCCGGAATCAAACTGTTCACCAATACCTCACACAAACTTCAAATCCTTTTGAGACTCTGCACTTAGTTCGTCTGGTCCCAAAGCGTAGAAAAAATCCTGACTTATGTCACAACATCCCCTGACTCTAGCACATTTAAAACGAACCTAAAAACAGACCTATTTAGGACAGCATCTAGTGGGTCCCTGTAATTCTTCCTTTATGTGCTTATGTGTACTGACACTGTGCATGCTGCCACTAACCACACCCGCATTCTGACCCTGTGCATGTCCCCTAACTATGCTATTCATGCTGTTTATCAAGATGATACCACCCACCATTCGATCGCGTTTCCTTTGCAGCAAATGTAAAGCATCTATAAAGAGATTGAATTCTCTGAGGGCACTTAATCAAGTGTATTATTATTATTATGATTTAGGCTAAGAACATGTCCTGCAATCCATGAGGGGATCTTATCAATGCGTGCAGCAAAAAAATTAAGACAATTCGACGTGCTCTAGGGCATGGAGGGACAAAAGCAAAGGTGCAATAAGTGTTATCCGCATTAAAGTGAAAGCCTAGATTTCGCTTGGCAATCGCATCGGCAAGAGGGACAGTACAATTCATGAAAAGAACAAGACCAAGCACGGACCTCTGATGTACAGCATGTTTAGGAGTTACCTCGCATGATATTTGCATATTCACTCTCTGGAATCTCCCACTGTGATAGGACCCTATCATAAGTGATTATGAATCGGCCCACAGGTTACATGATTCAGTACACGCAGCCAGGGAGCACATAAGAGAAATTTGGGTTTCTTGTTTTTAAGTTATGGACACTACAATGGCAGACGTAAGTCGACATCTGAAGGGAAACCTTCAAATTTTTACTCTGAATATCATGGCGAATTAGCAATCTCGCGAGAGTAGAGCTGGGGCTGCTGGCGGCCAAAAACATTGTTTAGACTTGGCTTGAAGAAGGGTAAAATGTAGTGGCAATCAAGAAGAATTACGGGTGAGATAAAATGGCTCCATTCTTGTTGCAGGCCACAGCTTGAGCACCTACAGGAAATTGGAAAACCCAAATATCGATAGGGAAGCACAATCGCACGGTTGTATACGATAGCAGGTGCATGGCTGCTGACACGGCTTGCAGTGTTCGAGTACGGTAGCCTTGGCGAGGATTGGAGGAACGACTAAAATGGCCACCGTGAAACTACTAAATTTCAGTTATCTTTCGTCTGTCTAATGGCTGCTAGTATATTCTGTCTAAATGCATACTTTGCAATGCTCCAGATAATCTTCTGTACAGCCTCGAGATTTATAGTTAGGCATCGAACTAAAATGGACTTCCTTCACGCCTTTGTAACTACTTCCTACCTTCATGATAGCGTCTGGCACAAAGTATGAATCCAAGCACTTTGGGCTGCACTTTGCCCAGCCTTCACAGCTCTGAACGGCTTGCAGCTACCACGGAAGGAAAGCTTAGCCTTGGCATTGTAAAAATAAGTTGCGTCAGTGCGTGATATTTAGCCAAAGTAGTTGGCACATGTAAGAAACTAGCTGAAAGCACTATCTGCTGTTTGCGAGATCCCAACCTACCGTTAGGAATACAAGGACTCTCAACACCGCCGTAATTTGGTTGCCTTCTTCTGCAAAACAGAGGTAACTGGTAGACATAATAGGGACAAGTGCGAGCAGCACGTAGCTTGAATTACCAAGTATAATGAAACGATGTATTTCATTATTATTAGCAAATGCGCTAGTTATGGAATACAATGTAAAAGCATTGAAGACCACAATTTATTTGCCAGAGCAGTATCATCACAGCAAACGAATCGACTAAGCAACACGGAACGTTCTAGTCAATAACCTAACAACAATTAAAAGGCACTGGCTCATCGAAAACATGGTCACACTTTTGCAATCAAGCATGAAAATTACAATAATAATAACAATCAGTTGTGGAGCCAGGGGACGAGGGAGCTTTAGTCACACCCAGGACGTTGGGCCAGCAACTTGGGTGTCCACTATTCCTAAGCAGACAGTCACCAATGACTCCGGTATGAGCTTAGTCCTTTCGACATGCATCTGCCGAGTTCTAATTACACAAATTCAAAGGTCTTACACTATACCTTTTTAAATAATAGTGCGTCTTTCCTCCGACTTGAAAATTTTGCAGATCTAGTTTTCCAACAAAAAACGTTATGAAGATCTGCCCCTCATTGGTGAATATCCTGGTTCGGCCCTCAGCAATAACAGTTTCACAGCTCTGAAAGGTTGCAACTCTCTTTGTAGAAACTTAACATGGGATGGTAAGGCAGCTTGTAAATTGCTTAACTATTTAATAAAATTTGACAGTTATGATGTGTTTACAATGTAATATTCAGATAGACCAAACAAATATTTTGAATTAGACATGGATTAGTAGCTTTTTTAAATGTCTTGAGTAAGAAGAACGTCTTAACATCAGTCGGTTGCAAGGTCTGAGGGGTTAAAGCACGTGAGCTGAACTAACTGCATACAAACGATTTAGGTAAATTACGGAAACAGCTCAACGATTTGATTCAAACAACAGGTAGCTCGATGCTTAGGCCTGACAAGATACTCACTAGTTATGGATCAAAGCAAGGGTATGCACGGAACTGAAAGTGATTCGCAAAACCTAGAAATCGATATGCTGCTAGATGGGTAGCCCTTACAAGTTGATAAGGAGATGTTTTATTACGCTATTGCAAAATTTTCTGCTAACAGGATTAAATACCGAATTTAGCAAAGCTTGACTGGTGCTTTTTTACAAAGGCCGGAAGACATCCGAGTAGTTATTTATGGACGGCGAGAAAGGATCTTGCAGTTGCCTTGACCAACTTGGATTCGGCATCCAGCATCCTGCAGGTTTTATTGATACGTGGTACATTATTTCGCCTATAGTTTGCAGAGTTTATTGTATAGCTGATGCACTCGTCCAAACAAACAGCAATGTGGAGCAGCCGACACCAGTTTTTGTAAGATGCTACGACAGATATCCTAGCAAAGCCGATTTTTATGATGGTTTTTTAAATTTCTGAGTGAAAATAGGTTTTCGTAAAGCTGGCTAGTAGATTAAGTTGACATTATATTTGAGAAAGTTTGCAGCAATCCAAGCGCAAGAGTCAGAAAAAATCAATCCACAATCTGCACGAAATCTAAGTGTTCTGTTTCAAATAGGCCTCTCACAAGACGATAGCATTAGCTTGGCAGGTTAGTACGAATATTTTCAGTAATGCATCCTTTAAATAATCTCTGATAAAAAATGAAGAAAGTAAATGGGGCGGTAGTTTGCTTTGACCTGTAAATTCATTCCTGGCTTTGCAATTATAAGTCTGATGATGGACGATCTGGGTACTACAAATTAGCAAATAAGCATTGCAAATCAATCATACTTATGCCTGTATTAAGTGTATATGTCAGTGAAGATCAAAGAAGAGACGGTATATTGTCTGCAGAAGATGAGCTGTTCTTACTAAAATGTATTAACATAGCTACTTCACATGTGAAACCTCGGAAAATCTCTCAATGAATTAAGGTCAAAAGTTGCAACTCAACTACTGCTTAAGTTTCAGGGGCTTAAATACGGCACGAATATGAGCAATTTTTCAACTGAGAAGGCTGAAAACTTGCAGGCCGAGGTTTTCCGGTCTCGGGAGTGTAACCTCTCAGAATAAGCAAGCAAATCCCATGCCGACTTTTAACTCTGCCTTTAATTCGACTCCCAGGAAGTTCGTTTTCGAGGGAAAGTACGGCGGAACAGGAACAGTAAACTAGACTGACAAATGATCCGATTTGGTCAGCCAGCAAACAACAAGTTCAGTGGGACAGACATCTTAAGTAATAATGAAATCCAAGATGTGGTCACCCGATATCAGGAGTATGATTTAAGTGTTACACCAAACCAAAGCTCTCCAAGAAGTCACGAAATGAGCAGACCTGGCTGTTGGTAGGGTTGTTAAAGTGAATCTGAAGAATCCTGGAATATTGAGTTGACAGTCTCACACGAATATCTGGACGACGAAAAACTACAGAAAATACTTCATAAATAAGGTTGGTCAGCCAGAATTTGATCTATTATTACAGCTGCGCAATTCAAGGTTTTTAATGGGGACCTGGGAGCTAAGAATCAGTGAAAGAAGGGGAGAGACTCTATGTTAGCTCGGAATGCTAAGGAGATCATTGTGCACCACCGCAGAGCTGAATCTGAAGCATAATTAGCTTTTTAGGTTGGTTAGAGTTTACTTAGAATGTCGAGAATTGTGACATGCAAGTTAAACTTGTCTGTCACTAGATCTAAAAGCACCTTATGGGAAATGCAGCAGTGGAACTTCAGTGAAGTTTTTTAGCTATTGCTGGTCTTTGTAGCTTTATTGACAAGTAACCTTGCTATGACAATTTCGATCGATACCTAGATGAGACCTTTACCTGAGGATCTACTTATAAAGTTAGCTAGAAATACCATCGACAAATATATGCATTATAAAGGAAGTAACAGGTTATGGAGTAAGGAGGAGGGCTAGTAGTCTTCTGTAACTGGGAGATTCTACTTCAAGATTAGCTTAGTATTGGCACGCTTGAAGGTAGACTGTTAGATACAGAAAATGAACTGGGGGAAAGTTCACTGGGGATGCACTTGAGGAAGAGTAAGGCTGCGGGAGTGTTATCTTCGCAATGGACTATTCTGCCTTATTTTAACTCTTGAAAATTAGGTAGAGAAGGAATCTGCTAGCTCGCGTCACAGATCACAGCGTGAGGAGCTGAAGGTAAAGTGCTTGATGCGATGGCTTATGGTCAAATAAGCATTTTCTAATTGTGCACAAATTATTTCACCTCGGGTTTACAGAGCCTGTAGCTGGCACTAGTTTAAATGGATATGCATGATTAAAATACTTCCCCGTGAGCCGCATCTGGGGTAGCTAGTTCTGATAATCGACTGTTGAGTGCTTTTTCAAACTTAGGTTAAGTAATCCGTGCAGTTGATTGTCTGCAGTAAGCCATCGGCTGCCTGACCTAATGCTTACTCTGAGGAGCAAAGTTTATTCAGTAGTCAATTACTTTAGTTATGCACACAAAAAGAGTGAGCTCAAATCAGATACAGAATCGATCATTAGAAACTAGAAAGATAATATCGACTACAAGCTTTTAATGTTTCCTGATTAAATGCTGTATTTGGACGCATAGGGTGACACAAACTGCAGGCTGGATAAGATCCGCATGCATTCAAATCAATTGCCTTGAACTGTGAATTTGATCATAAACAGGAGCTCTAAGAGAGAAATGGCTGCTCGGGTATGTTCCAAGGGTAAGGAGGTTGATTGTTACGAGAAAATATCGAGGATTTGAATTATGAGGTATAAGTAACCCGTCTGGATATAGATTGAGTTTTCCGAGTGCACTACACAAATGAACTTTTTAAACATTATGTTAATGATACAGTCCTTATAAAAAATGAATGCATTACCGATCAGCAAAAAGGGAAAGGTTTGAAGCAAAATTTATGCAAAAACCTCATAGTATGAGACAGAAATCTCTTCTACAACATAGAATAATAAATATGTGATACCAGTAAAAATAAAAAGACTTTGCACCTCGCGTTACAAATTACTGCTGCAGGTGGTAGTTTGTGTAAACGCATCTTTATGTTAAAGTGATTAACTCAGGCTTTCTACCCATCGTTCACGTGCTTTAAATCAGCAGTTGCCTTCAAGAGTGTTTTCCCGACAGTTGTCTCAGGGAATTGGTAAATTCTGCAGAATACCCACCTTCCAACCAATATATATGAAATTTGAAATATAAGCTGGCCTTGACAAGTTCTAAAGGATGCTAGTTTTTCATGGTGGTCGACGTCGTAAGTATAGCAGCAAGCCGCAAGTCCCTGAACTTGACTTTTGCAGGTGCATGCTAAGTTGACGAGTCACGTCACATACATTTTTTATTTTCATTTTAGATACAGCGTCCGTTAGAATTAAGGGCCCCCGACTTTTGAGGGCGTTGGAATAATTTTTAAGTGCCTGATGATGAATCTATGAGCTTTACCAAAAAGTCCATTTTTAATGAACAGGGAGCAGCCTGACCTTACCTATTACAGGTTATCAGAAGTTCAACACGACAGCTATGGATGCATCAAAAGAGCTTGTGGTTTGTGCGACTTTGCATGCCAATCGTTCCGTTGGTATTGGAGATATATCAATAAATGTTCTGTGAATGAAATTAATTCCGTAGACCAGGGAATAACTCCCAAACCCTCAGGCATTTCCTCAATTTACTGTATAGATGGTCAGTTTATCTAGAAAGATGAATTCTAAAATCCCACACTATGAGGCCGAAATCATTTCTGGAATATAGGATCAAGATGACACATCATGTAAATGTAAGAATATTTCGTACCAGGAGTTGTGGATGCACAACTACAGCTGGTAGCTTGGTCTTGAAGGTAATATCAAACGAAGAATCTCCACTGACTTCTTCGGAACGACTACAAACTGTTAAAAATCTGAGCTCGGAACAAACGACGACAGGGTGGGTGTAAGTTACGGTTGGGTGTTAGCTCGTTGCAGCCAGGTCAAAAAAGTGAAAGCTCCACCAAGAACCCGATATTCTCAGAGGTTTATCGTGCGTTGAAAGCTCATACCGTCAGTGCAAACGGACGCTGGAGTTGAGAGAGACCTGATGAATAATAAGTTTAAGTAACTCAGTGCTGTGCTTGAGAGAGGCTGTGATGAATGAATTCAGACTAGGCTGGAACAATAAAATGTCGATTTGATATGACTAGACGTGTAGCTGGATAATTATAAATTAAAGAACCCTGGAATAAGCAATCAAAACCGCAAATAATTTTAAGAACAGTGAGGAAACTCTAAAAGGTACCCACGATAGTACCAAATAACAAGGTCAGTAGGAGTTGGCAAAGCTTGAGTTACGTAACGTAATTTAAGGTAATGTATCCTCGTCTGTAACACCTCAAAGCAACAAAGACAATGTGGGTGTCACGCATGAGAGTTTTGGAAAGCACACTCACAGCCTACGCGGCTTTTGGTATGCATTGGGTAGCCAACAGATTTCATCTCGCACAACAAGGAAAAATGGAAAGCGTAGCAGAGTCATGAGAGCAGTTGAGGTAAAGAGTAGCACGGAATTAGCAGCTCAGGACCGCTGATTAGGGGAGCCGTATTCGGCAGCAGGAGAGTAGCTGTCGTTGGGGAAGGACCGTGGAAGAGAGTTCCACAGTCTAGAACCAGCAGAGCCAAAGCTTTTGTAGCCAACGATCTTTAAGCGAAGGAATAAAACAGCTTATTTATTTTCCATACAAGACCTGAGGGCATAAACAGGCTGAAACTGGTGTAGCAGTTCAGCTAGGTATCGAGGAGCCAAGCCGTGGCAGGCCTTGTGGGTCAACGTAAGGACTTGCGAGTAACGGCCGGCTCAGACGAAGAACCTTAGACCAATAGTTTGACTAGAACGGTAGAGCATTCCGAATAGACAGTAGGCACAAGATACAGGTATTTTCCCACAAAGCCAAGGGCTAATATTCGAGACTCCTCGATTGTGTTTCGGAATCCCTAATCTGCCTAATTGTGCTTGAACTTCGACGAACTTTACTATAACCGTACGCCTTCTTATAATCTTAATACCAATATATTAATTTTCAAACTGTATATATTTACGTAAAAGCAACAATTCATTTGAATGGCACACTAAGAGAAAAAACCTAAAACTAGGTTTACATGGAAGAAGAAACATGCTTAGGAGCTGATCTAGTGAAGTTTGCATAAACGTGGCAGATAAAATTGACAATTTAACAACATGGAAATGAGATATTCTTGAGCAAGTGTCACAACAATGTCATGAATGGCGGTTTATTAGTTCTGGCTTAAGAATTGGTAGATTGGGCCAAACTTCAGCCATAGTAACCAATTACATCATCCATGTACAGTGGAAATCATTCGGGCCTGCTTAGATAGGTATAGTTCAGCCAAGAACCCGTTCGTGAATTTCTGACTTTCTTAAAACTTTGTAAAGTCGCTTTAGACAACTCTCCCTGCTCGTGCTTTAGGCAAATAAAGTTAGTTCCAAACCCCAAGTTCTGTCATGAAAATCCTAATTGCTAACCCACACCAAAACCCCTTCTCATTTTCACTTGCTGTGTGTAAGTGATGTGTTACCATCAACTTTCTCTTACTGTTCAAATTTACGCTCGATGATTTTCTCATTCCGAATTTAAAATAGGAAATACTTCTTAACCACGCAAGTCTTCATATAAACAGTTAAGCTGACTTACGACATTAGCTCCTAAGACTATCTCAAATCCTTTGAAGCATATGCCATCATGACTTGTTGAAAACAACTCTTCATGCTTTTGTGTTGTCAAACTGGGAAAGATACACTTGATGAATCACACTGTAGGCCACACTGTCTGTCGACCACGAGCAAACTGCTCTGAAGCCATGCAAATCACCACAAACTAAACCAGTAATAGTAGGAATGACACATACCTCCAGATAAAGACAACGATTGAGGAGCCAATCAGAGCTCCCAGAACCAGAGCTCCAATTATGCTGCCGGCGAGCATAGTAGTCAGGTTTGCACAAGTAGGTGTTATGTGAACCGATGGGCTCGCTGGTAGAGATTCGTCGAAAAGCATACAAAAGTCACGCATTTCGGAAAAAATCTGGCACTAGATCATTGGAGTAGCAAAACACTGAAGCTCACACAGCCTGGAACACTTCTTGCCAACATGCACTGGCTACCAGTCAAGCAATGGATTGACTTCAAGGTTTCGTCGCTCACTTTTAGGTAACTTCATTCTTTGGCTCCAGCCTATCTCTCA